>CM031374.1:70373500-70973500 GCA_018208015.1 Medicago ruthenica
CTGCGCAACTCTGATTCTTAACACTAGAGTTAGAATTGGAGCAATACACCACTATTGCCATATAAAATCCTTGACCAATCCTTTTTCTTTATCACTTTGTAGTTACCCGTAACAAAACCATCTGACGTTATTGTTCTCTTGTGGCTTAACCATCTGCTTAACTTACAGATTTGGTCATCACCTGACTTTGTGTTTCCTTTCGGACATACACCATATACTTACTTTCACGATATACGCCAAACCCGTAAACGGTTTTTCAGCAACTGTTTACGAGTCCAACAATACCCCCGTCAAACAGCTTACTCTCAGTTCTAACTTTACTTTCCATATCCTGATTTCGTAACCATCTCTTAGTCGTTCATATATAATCATTAAAACATTTCAGACCCCCGTCTGAAAGCATACCTGAGGCAACTTAAGTTCACATGCAATCACTTGTGCAACTTCCAAAAACAACTTATGGCTTCTGGAGGTTCACATCTTTCTTACACTGAATCCGCTAATGGTTTGAGTCTCGTTACTATTCGTTCTAACTTTATCCGTAAGGATTTCATATTCATAATCTTTCCGAGACAACTTAGGTTCTCATAATTTTACCATATATTTTGGGTTACCCCTCGAGTTTCTCCGGAAACAATCCGTCTTGAATTAGGTTCAACTCTTACTTCTTCTGTACGGCCAAATATAGGTTACATCTCTTCGAGTTCCTGGCTAGCTGATCTTAACTTCAGCACTTATCATTGTCCATTGAATTCCTCCGGTACTTTTTACTGTATCCACGATCCCAATCTTAATCTTAACATCTGAATAATTCTGCATATAGTTGAACAGTCCGAAATCTAGACCTTATTACCGCCCTCGGAAACTTATCGACACGAGGTGATCTCTTTCAGCTTCTAGAATACTTGTAGAAGGAACTCTTCAGTTGGAAATATATAACTCCTTAACACTAACCACAATCTTAACCTTTCATATTTAAGACGATCTTCCATAATAATTAAGCCTCAAAATACTTCTCGGCTAAAATTTTGACTATTTCTCAAATACTATGGTCTACCTTAATCTTATGTTATCTTGAACTTGCCTTCTTCATCCAATCAAGGAAATTCGACTTTGTTCATCCATCAGTTCACTAAATTCCAACAACTTATTATTCAATATCCACCATTCATTGAGTAAAATTCCAGTTAAGCTTAGCTTATTTCCAATCTTCTTACTAATAGGACACATCTGAATATCTGATTCACGCTGCAGCAAGTCTTATTATTTCCACTTATTCACCCATCTTAGTTCTTAGGTTGCATACCATCTTCTCTTCTTAATTCACAAATCTGGCATTAATGGTTCGGGAGCATGCCGGCTGCATCTGATTGGGGTTAAACTATACATGCGATTTCACAGACTCAATGACCACATTCGAGTGATTAGTCTTCATCTGTCCAAATCAGTATAACATACTAACATAACTGGGTCCATACGAACATGTTACATAGCGTGGGCTTACAATGTGGAATAAACCTTACACGCCACTGATCATTGTCGTTCTAATCAATGCGCCAAATTCACAAATTTCATCTGGCAAATGCAATCTGTACTGATGTGTCCATGCTTAATTCCTCTTTAAACTAAACTTTACCCTTCCAGTATACTTGATGTTACTGAGCTAAAATAGCTAAACTACCGTTTAGCGATAACTTTCCATTGATTCAGACTTAATGTGCTAGAATCACATCCTTCTTATTCCTACCATATATTCTTAAACTATTTTGATATTCCTTTTCTCATGGGTTCGAGGTTTTGAATTATTCCTCAACTCTATACTTAGAATTGTTACTTAGTCCACACCTCACTCTAACTTCTCAAACTGTAGTTCCCGTCAAGGTTCCAAGTCATTCCTTAGAGTATCTCATGATTCCTTAATACTTATGTCTTCCGCAGACGAGGCATCGTCCAACGACCCGTCCAACTGGGTTGAGGTGCTTCACCTTACTTTAAAATATCTCTTATGTTTCTGAAACTTGCCACTAACAGGCTTCGTTACATTACAGTTTGATGGCCACCATTTGGCATCGGTTACTCCTTTGCTAATTTCTGTCTTAACATTTTGGACGCCATAACTTCGCTCTTCATAAACTTCATTCCTCCTTGGTCACATTCAGCTCTCGGACATTTATCCTAACTGTCATATACTAGGTTGAGTTGATCAGGCTCAACTAGACGTGACCTTTAGAACAATATCTGGAACCAAATGGTCCCACTACTTTTATTGAATTTTTAATGAACCAAGGCACAGTCTGAATCGACCTGCTCTGATACCAATTGTAACACCCATACTAAATTATCTAGAATATTTAGCATGTGTATTAGTCTGATACTGGATACATTAAAATTTTCAATAATAATACGATACAACTGACTGAGTACATATTGGCTCGTTTATTACAATTTTTCCATAAACCATTTACAATTACTTAAACATATGCTGATAAACTTCTGAGCTTGTACATGACGAGCAACTGCACTCCATCCAGCGTCTCCCTGAAGAACTTCATCTTCATGAACCTCTTGCTAACCTGAAAAACCTGCACCAAAAGGATTGGGATGAGACATAATGTCTCAGTGAGCTCCAGCCCAACCTACTGTTGGCAACCACGGGGAACCTAGGGTCGCCGTGCCTACTTTCGGCAATTTCGGGGAAACCTACGATCGCCGTCATTCTCTACATATTTCGCGATCAAGGGAAAACTAGGATCGCTATATGTCTTTTATCTTATCGTATACTTAATCTTATGCTTAGTGATCGAGGGGAAGTCTATGATCACTTTCTGATGTTTGATGACTACTTTGTCTTATCTCTTAGTATATAATATATATACATATTCATCTTTTTCATAACATAAAGTTAGAAGTTAGCGTTGAACAAGAAATACATTATCTTGGTTCATTTTATGGAGTGCATCCAGGTGGAGTAACCCCAGAATACATCTCCCCTCTACCGGTGAAATTCCTATCATATCAGGCTAACACCGGACTCTTCTTGTCGTCGTGCGGTCATCCTTGCGGAATAACTCATCCCACTAGCGTGAACAACAGAAGACACGACTTAATTAATAATCTTAACTTACGCGTATACCTCCCATGTCCCACTAGCGTGAACAACGAGAGACGCGAATTAAAATACTTTCATTATTAGTCTTAACTTATGCATGAACCTTTCGTGTCCCACTAGCGTGAACAACGAAAGTCACGACTTAATATTTTAATTAAACTCTTATGTGTGGCTATCCTCGCGGATGGTAACTACACCGTTCCAACTAGTGGAACCCCCGTGCTCTAACTAGCGAGAACACTGGAGACACATAAGGTCGTTATATAACTCTTGTTCGTATTTTTCTTATATATATACATATAACTTATAAACTTATGCATGTCTAATGCATACTTCAAATAATTGTTCTTGAGTACTTAACCTAAAATAAAAGGTTCTAGGCTTATCGTTCTCATAAGCCACTTACTTGGTTGTTGGAAATCCAACCCTTAATCTTACCTGGATTTAGACATATCGTTATCATATGTCGTCCTTAAGAGTTACTAGCTCAATTACATTAATTACCGATTTCTCAGACCTTTGTTTTGTACTTTCCATACGTTACCTATTCGTTGCTCCTTTATGATTTTTGTCCGTTAAAGGCCCTTAGGATGAGTTAAAATCGTGTTTATTGATTCTATAAAGTTTCTGGAGAAAACGGTTGCGAAAAACGTCACCTACGCGCACCAGAACACCCAAAACAGCTCAGCTGAAAAATGTTGTTCTGGTGAGCTCGCTGTAGCAACGGATCCGTGGCTATAGCGACCAGGATCAGAACCTAAAAATGGTCTGATCGCTGTAGCGACAGTCTGGTCGCTGTAGCGACCATGACAGTGCAGAAATTGCTGAAAAATGTATTTTCCACCACTTTAACTCAACCCAAGTTACCCAAGCTTCCCAACCATGTTAGGACTGATTTTCCATTACAAAATAACTGATTAAAACAAGGATTAGCAAGGAATTGATAACTATTAGGATTAGGGTACAAAAACCATATTTTAACATAAAATGAATTACACATACAAACTCACTCAAAGTGGGTTATAAAACCCTAGGGAGCTCACCTTGATCTCTTGATTAATGCTTGATTGCTTACTTGCCAACTTTTCCTCAAAACCCTAGCTTGGCCCTTCTTCCTTCTTGATTCTTCCTTAACTTCTTTTCTTGCTCCAAACCTCCCAAAGCTAGCTTGCTTGTGACCCAAGAGCTTTGCTAAGAAACTTTGATGGATGGTGGCAAGAGAGGAGGAAGCGTGAGTTTTAGAGAGAGAGGGAGAGGAGTTGTGAACTTAGAGAGAGAAGTGGAATGAGAAAAATGGGAAAGGAATGGTCTTTGCCATATTTAAAGCCATTAATTGGCAATTTACCAAATTGCCCTTTGCTTAAAACATCTCTGATACATCGTCTCTGTAGTACCCTAATTTTGTCCTACGCATTTTAAAACAAAAAAATCAAAAAAAAATCAAAGAGGGGAAAAAGTCAAAAGTCAACAAAAGTCAACAGAAAAGTCAACATTTTAAAAATGATGACTTCGCACTGCGAAGCTCACTTCGCACTGCGAAGTCTGCGATTTTTCTGCAGATTTTTGGTTTCTTTGATTTAATTCCAGAATTTGTTGCATATCACTTCCATAATTATTTTAAGTAGCATTCATGGCTAATTGGGCCAAGCAAAGCCAGAGTTGAAGGACTTGCCATTAATGCCAAGGTTGGAAGCTTTTTCTTCCAACCTAGCATGTGACAAGCAAGTGGGCTTGCCCTTGGGCAGCTCTAGTCCCTCCCAGGTGACCTGCTAACCACCACAAGGTTGCCAGCCACCTGCTTGAGGACTTTCCTCCTGCTTGCTCCCCCCCAAAAACCAGTCAAACCAGCTGGATTTTTCACTTGAAAAGCCATGATTGCCTACTCTGTTTTTGCAGCAGCTTTTCACCTCTCACACCAGCCAATTATAGCCTTTTTCATCCCTCAATCTCTGCACATTACAGTGCACGTTTTTATTGACCAACCATTGAGATTGCAAGGATTGATCCCCAAGCATTAGCCAATTGCAAATCAGCTTTGTTCTTCATCATTACCTTCTAGAATTGGTTGAATTTGTGGCTGAAGTCAGGCTGAATCTTGCCCCTTGGTACAAGGCAAGGTTGCCTCTATCCATTAGCATTTAATGCAAAGGGATTCAGCTTGATCTTAGCCACAAATCAGCTGAATTTTAAGATTTTGTAATGATGACAAAGATTTGGTTTTGGCCTATAAATAGAAGGCAATGCCCAAGGATTTAAAGACAATTAACACAGCATTTTCAAGAGCAGAAACTCTACTCATTTTAGCCTACAAATCTCCACAAAACAACCAGAAAAAATCAATCCAATACAAAGCTTTCCAAAGTCCCAAAACCATTACCAAATATCAAACCTCTTGTGAAAGCCTTCAACCAAATCAAATCAAGTGCAGCTGGAGCTTTGCTAAGGAGTTCTGTAAGTTTCTAAAGCTTTGTATTGCATTTACAATTGTGTTTGCATAGCTATTTTGGCTCAAACCATTTGATTCTAAAAAACCCCTTTTGAATTTCAAAGAAATCCCAAGGTTTTCAAAACATCAAAACTAGTTTTGTCCAACCTTTTCCACCCCAAAAACTCAAAGTTTTTCACCCACCTATAAGGTCCTGAGTGTGTTCAGAAGTTGTTTCTGAACAAAAGTTCAGAAACAGCTTCTGAACCCAAAATTTCGCATGCTTCGCAGTGCGAAGTCATGGTCGCAGTGCGACCATGACAGAACTCAGAATCTGAGTTTTTGTGTCAAAATGACCAATTTTTGAGGTTCTAGCCCCAGAGCTCAGAACCTAAGAGTTTTTAAACCCATGTTCTTCAAACCATAACAAGGATTTTGCATAATTTTGACAAAATCACAAGTTCGTATGACCATTTTGTGGATAACTTGCAAAGCAAGTTATGTTCCCAAACTTTCAAAACCACATGAACAAACAAGCTATGTTCATCATTTCAATCCAAACTTGAACAATAAATATTGTTCATGATGTTCAAAACTCAAAGATGAACATACACCGTTTACGTTCGCATTTTCGCAAAATGAGACGAACTTGCGCGTTTTTTTAGCAAATTTGCTAAACCTTCCCATTTTGGGTTTTCAAACCAAATGTTTTGACATACCTTGGGATTTCTAAAGGATTCAACCCAAAAACATGAATGAAAAAGGGATGGTGTGACGTATGTCTCTCCATCGCCCCGATTGTACGAATGCGTGACGTATGTCTCGTCGCTCGGACAATCGTCATTCCCTTTTTCAATATACAACCCTAACCAAACCAAATCTTGGCCCCTTGTGGTCAATCCAAACCTTTTGGTCCCCCGTTGGCCATTAGACTCAACCCCTCGACTCGTTTGAGTCCACTCGGTCAATGTTTGACTTGTATGAGTCCATTGCACCTCCCTTGGTCCCATAGCGACCAATTCAACCCTTTACCCTAACGGACGTACCTTTTAACAATTCTAATGCGATTCACGAACAAACGCTTAATAAGTCTCCAAGCGCGAGCATACAAGCTACGTTTAAATCGCAAGAATTCGGTTAAAACATCATCCATTTAAAATCGACCAACACATGTACGTTTTTCTACCAAAGAACTACGTACGCTTTGAATTCTCCGACTACCGGGAGATACGTAGGAGCAAGATCGACATCTTGTCAAGCGCAATAATAAAAAAACTTCTTTTTTTTCCTTTCTTTCGTTTGTTTTTATCTCTTTTTCCCCCTTTTATTATGTTTTTAACATGAATGAACATGCACGCAAAATATTAAAAAAAACAATTCAAGCTCTAAACCAAATAGAAGGTTCCCGTTGAGTACAACGGACGTGAGGGGTGCTAATACCTTCCCCTTGCGTAATCGACTCCCGAACCCGACAATGGTTGCGATGACCTAATCCTTATCCTCATCGTCGAAGGGTTTTATTATCGTTTCCCTTTAAACAAAAAAAAACTTAAGGGTTTATCAACGTTCCCTTTACACAAAAACTTTGGTGGCGGCTTCACAAAGGCCCTCCGAGCGTTCGAGGACGTCCTCGGAGGATTTGCGCGTCTTTTTCCCGAGGAAAAAACGAGGTGCGCACAGCTGGCGACTTCACTGGGGACTCCGCTGGGGACCCTGTTCCCATTAGTGAGTCAAGCCTAACCTACTTGGTTTAGAGCCAATTGTTTTATTTTTTCTTTGCGTGCCATGTTTATTTATTTCATGCATGTTATATTTATGCTTTATGTTTATATTTGCTTTATCTGCTTTATATTCATATCATATATATCAAATGTGGGGGTTACTTGAGTGATGTTACTCCACATTGTTCGGGTTAATGCCGGACGTGTGAGGCTCTCTACCCGAGCTTGAGAAAAACACTAAGTTAGAAGGAGGTTGTGTGCGGAAGCCCGCGTTGACGTATGTCCGTGAGGTGGGATGTCCAACCCCGCTTAGATGAGATTTTCACGTGGAATTAATTGAAGTCATGTCGACGTATGTCCATAGACAACCCTAATTCCATGTGAGGTCTATGACTCTAAGAACCTCTTCTTAGTAGATTTCACCATTTAGAGCCTACATGTGAGGATGGGGGGAAGTTCCGAACCTTCATAAACCATACCCTTGCATAACATTTGCATTCATGAAAGTAATTTTCGCATCGTTTTGCTTTATAGGAGTTTAAAAAGAACGAACAAATATTAGCAAAAAAAGAAATATGGATTCCGGGAACAAGAATACGCTCGCCTTCAAAATTAAAGCTCCTAGGGTGGAAAGTTTATTAGCTCTAAGTAAGAGGCTCTCTTCGGTCCACAAGAACATCTTCGAGGCAAGCTATGGGCTAATCCTTGATCTTTTACCCGTAAGAATAGATTCAACCGCCTTAACCACTTTGGCGCAATTCTTCGACCCACCTCTACGGTGCTTCACCTTTCAAGACTTCCAACTAGCGCCAACTTTGGAAGAGTTTGAGAAGATTTTGGGTTGTAGCATGAAAGGTCATGAACTTTATCTCGGTCCGGGAAAGGATCCTACATTTGAAGCCATCGCCGAATCCTTATACCTCGACACCCAAGAAGTGGCATCTAACTTGGAAGTTAGAGGAAACCTTAAGGGATTTTCAAGAAAGTTTTTGGAAGCCAAAGCTCGGGATTTACTAGCCAACAAAGAGGTAATGGCCTTCAACGCCATCTTAGCCCTCTTAGTCTACGGGATTGTCTTATTCCCCAACATGGATGATTTCGTAGACTTTCTGGCTCTAGAGGTGTTTATGACTAAAAATCCAGTTCCTACAATCTTAGCGGATTTTTATCATACCCTCTACTCAAGGCATGAACAAGCAAGGGGACGCAAAATTACTTGTTGCACTCCCGTGGTGCAAATTTGGATGATGTCCCACATGCCAAGAAACCGAGACTTTGTAGAAAACCGGGCCAAGCTCAAATGGTCGCAACGGATGACAACCCTCGCCGAGAAGGACATCCATTGGTTTTCACCAAACTTAGAGGACCCGGAAATTATCCTCAGCTGCGGGGACTTCCCTAACGTACCCCTCATTGGTACTAAGGGATGTATTAATTACAATCCGGTCCTCTCTCTCCGACAACTAGGTTTTTCAATGGAGGATAAACCTAATGACCTTTTGTTGGAAGCTTTCTACTTAAGGGAAGGCGATCAAGACCCGGCATTGCTAGAGAGAATCCGGGGAGCATGGAGCCAAGTACGCAAGGGAAGGGTCGGCAAGAGAAACTGTGTCGCCAAACCCCTTTATACTCAATGGGTGAAGGAGAGGGTCAAAGCAATCAAGTTACCCTTCGTGATCATAAACCCTCCAAAATCTCCTACACCTAAACCTATTGCAATCATTCCCAACAAAGAAGTGGAGGACCTCAAGGCTAAAATTCAAGAACTCCAAAGCAAAAACGGAGACTTAGAATTGAAGCACCTCCAAGCTTTAGGAGAAATTACTAGGACGAAGAGAGATCGTGATGAAGTATCACATTCTCTTCTAGTATGCCAAAAACGTTTAAGAATCTCCGAAGGGAAAAGGGATTGGATAGGAGGCGGCTTGGTTAGTGCGGATGCCAACCTTGTGGCCAAGGACGAAGAGTTGGAAAGAATCTTACATTCCAACCAAGAGCTCAAGAAGTTTGGCGAACTAGCCATCGAAGCTCAACGGAAATGGAGGTTGAAATTTCAAGAGAAAAATCAACAGCTCCAAGAAGTAGTGAAAGACTACAAAGAGCAGCTTCAAGCCGAACGCGTCCAGCGGCAAAGACATGAGAGTCTCTCTCATCAAGGGAGGCTAAGGTGCAATCATCTCGAAGAAGACATCAAGAAATTTGAAGAGTACTTCGACAAGATTGCAAGAGCTCATGGGGACCACATTGCACAACTACACGATGAAATTAGAAGTGCAAGAGTCAAGCTAGACCAGCGCAAGGAAGTGATTGAGTATGTATGGCAAGATGCCACCCGATTAAGTGAGGATTTCACTAAATTGGTTGCATTCTCAAATTTAGTGATCACCCAACTTCCAAAGAAGCTAGCGGAGGCCGAGATGGTCATGCCCTACTTTGTCATCCCTATGGAGATCCAGAAGTTTATGAAGTTCTGCAAGGACACCATAGATTTCTATAGGGAGGAGATGAGCAAAGCCGAGAAGCGAGCGGCTATTTGATTTGTAATAGCATTAGTTACACTTTGTAAACAAATGTTATTTAATCAAATATATTTTGAAGTATAATCAATTTCCCGGTCTTTAATATTTCGAATTTGCTAATATTAATCGTGCACCTTTAAACTCCATAAAGCAAAATAAAAAAAAAACGCATATTTTGCATACTCATAAGCATACATACATCCACATGCATCTTCATGCATTTTTTTCAAAAAAAAACTCATTCATGCCCATTAAAACAGTTCAAAGCAATCATAGCCCGAAAACCCCGAAAGCCCTCGGTCCAAGAACCAGATATTCAACACTCGTACGGAACACGAGCTAACAAACAAAGGATCATGGACAATTTGGAACAAACTCAAGCGGCTTTGAGAGAAGAGGTTGATGGAATGAAGGGAAAAATGGATCAGATGCTAGATTTAATGCAAGCTCTATCGGCACGAGAAAGCCACCCTCGCCCAACAACGGATGCATCCAATGTGCAATGGCCTCCTTATGGTTTACCTGTGGGTTATACCCCACCATTTGAAAATGAGGGTCAAGGACCACCTCCACCACCGTTCACAATCCCCGTAAGGAATGAAGAGCGTCGTCCTCAAGGAACTTCCACTACTCAGCATGAAGTAATTCCCCATGATGTGGAAAATAGCCAGCTAAGGCAAGCCGCTCCCGACACCACCCACCAAGACAATGATACCACCCAAATGTATCGAGTTTTGGAAGAAAGGTTGAAAGCTGTCGAAGGGTTCAGCTCATATGGTGCCCACAATGCCTTGGATATGTGCCTAGTGCCCGATGTGGTAATTCCTCCGAAGTTCAAAGCACCGGACTTCGAGAAATACAAAGGAATTCAATGCCCTCGGAACCATCTAAGGATGTTCTGTAGGAAGATGGCAGCCTACGCAATGAACGAGAAACTCATGGTGCATGTGTTTCAAGATAGTTTAAGCGGAGCGTCCTTGGATTGGTACATGCAGCTCGAGCGTACCCATGTCCAAACTTGGAAGGATCTAGCCGATGCCTTCCTAAAGCAATACAAATATAATTTGGACATGGCTCCAAATAGGATGCAACTACAAAACCTCCTACAAAGAAGCAACGAGTCCTTCAAGGAGTACGCTCAGCGGTGGAGAGAACTAGCTTCCCGTGTACAACCACCACTATTGGAGAGAGAACTTGTCGACACCTTTATGGGCACACTTCAAGGTCCATATTACGACAAGATGATTGGAAGCACGTCTGCTGGTTTCTCCGATCTAGTCATGGTCGGTGAAAGAATAGAAGACGGAGTGAAGAGAGGAAAAATCCAAGGCTCTTCAGAAGCTCAAAGTGGAGCTAGAAAGCCCCCCAGCAACTTTCACAAAAAGAAAGAGGGGGAGACAAATGCCATTCTAATGGGACCATCCTACCCACCACCGAATCAAATGCCTCACTATCACTATCCTTATGTGGCAGCAGCAACAGCTCAAGGGCGTTACTCACCTCAAGTAATTCCCGCAAATCCACCTCGACAACCAGTAGTGTTGCCGCAGCAAAATCAACAGCAACAACAACAAGGCGGGTACCCATCAAAGAATCAAGCGAGCTCAAGGAACAGTTATTTTAATAGGCAGTTTGATCCTGTACCTATGTCTTATGGTCAAATCCTGCCATACCTAATCCAAAAGGGTATGGTCGAGACAAGACTACTACCACCAATGTCGCCACCATATCCACAGTGGTACGACGCAAATGCCAAATGTGATTTCCACGCAGGATCCGTGGGGCACAATGTCGAAAACTGTAGAGTTTTCAAACACAAGGTACAGGATCTTATTGACAAGAAGCTGTTATCCTTCAAGGAGGAAAGCCCCAATGTGAAGAACAACCCATTGCCGGGGCATGCGGGTCCCTCTGTGAATGCGGTGGAGGAACAAAAGGACTTTGGTCCAGTCAAAAGGGTATCCAATGTTAAGACTCCCCTGTCGACTATAAGGGAGCGTTTAACTGGCTTTGGATTATTCGAGGAAATGCACGCCAACTGTGAAGCCTGCAAGGTCAACCCGAATGAGTGTGAAGAGTTGAAGAGCTGTCTTCAAGAGTTAATGGACCAAGGTTGGATCCAAATTGGCTATATAAAGGATGGCACGGACGTTGCTACCTTAGAGTCTAACGGCCCAAAACCTCTCGAGATCCCATACCAAAGGAGAGAGGTACCAATGTCAATACAACCCATAACATTCCACGTACCGGCACCCTTCTCTTTTGAAAGCACAAAGAGGGTACCATGGAATTACCAACCTGTGGCCTATGTGGAAGGAAAACCACTAACCAAAATCGAGCCCAGCATCACTAACATTACCGGTGTTGGAGGAATGACCAGAAGTGGTAGGGTCTTCACTCCGAAAGAACTCGGGAAGATGCCAGCCGTACTACCAAGAGAACCGCTCAAAGAAAAGAGCGTGGAGGAAGAAGAGAACCAAGCGGGGCCTTCTCAAAAGACAATCCCGCAAAAAGAAGCCGAAGAGTTCCTAAGGATAATCCAAAAGAGCGAGTACAAGATCATTGACCAGCTAGGTCAAACTCCCTCCAAGATCTCCATGCTATCCTTACTACTCAGCTCGGAAGCACACCGAGAAGCACTACTGCGGATCCTCAGTGAGGCACATGTCACCAAGGACATTCCGGTGGACCAATTCGACGGGATAGTCGGAAATATTACCTCAAGTAGGTACTTGGGTTTCAATGGCGATGAGTTACCCGACGAGGGGCACATTCATAACCGCGCCTTACATATCTCCGTGAAATGCATGGACCACATCCTCTCAAGAGTGCTAGTGGACACGGGGTCATCATTGAATGTCATGCCCAAGACTACCCTCCTCAAACTATCATGTGAAGGGACAGTAATGAAGCCCAGCGCCTTGGTCGTAAAAGCTTTCGACGGGTCAAGAAGAGCCGTCATAGGGGAGATCGACTTACCAGTCCAAATCGGACCTAAGGTTTTCACCATAACCTTCCAAGTCATTGATATTAATCCAACATACAGTTGTCTTCTCGGACGACCATGGATCCATGCGGCCGGAGCCATTACCTCTACCCTGCACCAGAAGCTGAAGTTCATCATTGATAACCAAATGATTATAGTTTCCGGGCAAGAGGACATGATGGTGAGCCATCTCTCATCTTTCCGTTATATAGAAACGGATGAAGAAGCTGTGGACGTCCCATTCCAATCTTTGGAAGTGGCGAATGTCGTGACATTGTGCTCGAAGCCCAAGGAAGAGGCTAGGACAGCCATGTCATCATGGAGGGCGATAAGAGAGGCCCTAGAAGAAAGCCGACCCTCCGGATGGGGCAAGTTAGTGGACATACCGGAGAAGAAAAATCGCTTCGGGTTGGGGTATCATCCATCAGCCGAAACTTTCTCAAAGCCTTCAAAGCAAGGGATCCTCCCCATTTCGGAAACATTCATCAGTGCGGGGTTTATCCATGAAGATCAAGTGGCTCTACTCGAAGATGTAGACGAAGACGTGCCTGATTTGGTGTACCGTTGCGCTTCGGATGAAGCTTTGAACAATTGGAGGGCTATCGCGATTCCGGAGATCATTACCAGGATTAAGTAATAAACCATGTTTGTTTGTTTTTACTTTTAAAAAAAAAATCATTTAGCTCTGCCCAAGGCAAATGATTAGTCGTGTGGGGCCCCCATGTTTTAAAAGTTATTTACAATCATGAATAAAAACACTCTTTTATGTTCATTCGAGTCTTTTTCTTTTTGCATTTGTTTTAAAAAAAAAATTTCTACAAAATGCCTAAAAAAAAATCATACTCATGCAGATCTACAAATCCACCCTCCAAAAACAACACTACCTTAAACCCTTATGACTTCGATTTCCCGATTAATCAAACGGAAGATGATGAAGAGGACGATTATGAACCGCCTGAAGAATTGTCCAGACTTGCAAATCAAGGGGATAGGGTAATACAACCTCACCAAGAATCAGTTGAAAAGGTCAACTTGGGGACCGAAGAGGATAAGAAAGAGGTCAAGATAGGAGCCTCCCTGCACGAGGATGCGAAAGGAAAGTTGATCAAGCTTCTGCAAGAGTACGTGGACGTATTCGCTTGGTCGTATCAAGACATGCCGGGTTTAGACCCTAACATCGTTGTACACAAGCTGCCACTCAAGCCGGAATGCCCGCCAGTGAAGCAGAAATTGAGAAGAACTCGACCCGATATGGCTCTCAAGATCAGAGAGGAGGTCAAAAAGCAATTCGACGCCGGTTTCTTAGCCGTAACCAAGTATCCAACATGGGTTGCAAACATTGTGCCAGTTCCGAAGAAGGATGGCAAGGTGAGAATGTGTGTGGATTATCGGGACTTGAATAGAGCAAGCCCAAAGGATGATTTCCCGCTACCACACATCGACATATTGGTGGACAACACAGCCCAATTCTCAGTCTTTTCCTTTATGGATGGCTTCTCGGGATATAACCAAATCAAGATGGCTCCAGAGGACATGGAGAAAACTACATTCATCACTCCATGGGGGACATTCTGCTATAAGGTAATGCCTTTCGGATTAACAAATGCCGGGGCAACATACCAAAGAGCAATGGTGACTCTTTTCCATGACATGATCCATAAGGAAATTGAGGTCTACGTCGACGATATGATTGCCAAATCCCAAACGGAGGAGGATCATCTAGTCCACCTACAAAAGCTTTTCGAACGCCTAAGAAAGTTCAAGCTGCGCTTAAATCCTAACAAGTGCACATTTGGCGTTAGATCCGGGAAGTTATTGGGTTTCATTGTCAGCCAAAGAGGTATTGAAGTAGATCCCGATAAGGTGAAGGCCATCCAAGAAATGCCAGCGCCAAATACCGAGAAAGAAGTCCGGGGTTTCTTAGGAAGATTGAACTACATCGCCAGGTTCATCTCACACATGACAGATACCTGCGAACCAATCTTCAAGCTGCTAAGGAAAAACCAAGCCGTTCATTGGAATGAAGATTGCCAAGAGGCGTTTAACAAGATCAAACAATACCTGCAAGAACCACCAATTTTAATACCTCCGGTTTCGGGTAAACCCCTCATCTTATACCTAACCGTACTTGAAGGATCAATGGGTTGTGTGTTAGGACAACAAGATGAAACGGGAAGAAAAGAGCACGCAATCTACTACCTAAGCAAGAAGTTTACCGACTGTGAAACAAGGTATACTTCACTTGAAAAGACTTGCTGCGCTTTAGCATGGGCTGCTCGACGTCTAAGGCAATACATGTTGACCCATACAACTTGGTTGATATCGAAGATGGATCCCATCAAGTACATTTTCGAAAAGCCTGCCCTCACAGGGAAGATAGCCCGTTGGCAAATGCTGCTGTCTGAGTACGACATCCAATATGTTGCTCAAAAAGCCATCAAAGGGAGTGTTTTATCCGAGCACCTTGCTCACCAACCATTGGAGGATTATCAGCCCATACAATTCGACTTCCCGGACGAAGATGTCGTAGCTTTGAATGACGAAGAAGTCACAAGCGATGATGAAGGGCCAGAACCAGGAGCTCAATGGAAGCTCGCTTTCGACGGCGCCTCAAATGCCATGGGGCACGGTATCGGAGCAGTTTTAATCTCCCCAAGAAATGGATACCAACCCTTCACAGCAAGGTTGTGCTTTGACTGCACCAATAACATGGCAGAATATGAAGCATGTATCCTGGGCCTCGAAGCAGCAATTGATCTAAGGATTAAAAACCTTGAAGTATACGGTGACTCAGCCTTAGTCATCTATCAAGTCAAAGGAGAATGGGAAACGAGACATCCCAATTTAATTCCCTACCAAGCCCGGGTTGTAGAATTGATCAAGCATTTTGATGAAATCAACTTCCACCACATACCTCGAGAAGAAAATCAGGTAGCAGATGCTTTGGCTACATTATCATCAATGTACCAAGTAAATTCCTACAACGAAGCACCAATCATAAGGATGGATCGTAGAGACAAACCAGTTGTATGCGCATCAGTCGAAGAGGGACTTGACGACAAACCCTGGTTCTACGACATCAAGCGATACCTCGAAGAGCAAGAGTATCCAGAAAATGTCTCGCACACCGACAAGAGGACTCTCAGAAGATTGGCATCCCAGTTCTTCCTCAGTGGAAATACCCTCTACAAAAGAAATTATGACATGGTCCTGCTCAGATGTGTGGATAAACATGAAGCGGACATGCTCATCAAAGAAATCCACGAGGGATCTTTTGGAACCCATGCTAATGGGCATGCAATGGCGAAGAAAATCTTAAGGGCGGGCTACTATTGGTTAACCATGTAAGCTGATTGTTTCCACTATGCCAAGACTTGTCACAAGTGTCAGATTTACGCCGACAAGGTGCATGTGCCACCAACTCCACTGAACGTCATGACTTCACCTTGGCCTTTCTCTATGTGGGGCATAGACATGATTGGAATGATCGAGCCCAAAGCGTCAAATGGACATCGCTTCATCCTCGTTGCCATCGACTACTTCACCAAATGGGTAGAAGCAGCTTCGTATGCAAACGTAACCAAACAAGTGGTAGCCCGATTCATCAAGAAGGAAATCATTTGCCGTTATGGTACTCCCCACAAAATCATCACCGATAATGGGGCAAACCTGAACAACAAGACAATGAAGGAGTTGTGCAAAGATTTCAAGATTGAGCACCATAATTCCTCCCCTTACCGACCAAAGATGAACGGTGCGGTAGAAGCAGCCAATAAGAACATAAAGAAGATCATCCAGAAGATGGTGACAACATATAAGGATTGGCATGAGATGCTTCCCTTTGCGCTACATGGCTACAGAACAGCCATTCGCACTTCAACTGGGGCAACCCCCTTCTCCTTAGTATACGGTATGGAAGCTGTTCTCCCCGTAGAGGTGGAAATTCCTTCGCTAAGGGTCTTGATGGAAACCAAGCTAGAAGAAGCTGAATGGGTCCAAACAAGGTTCGACCAACTGAATCTCATAGAGGAGAAGCGTCTGACGGCAATATGTCATGGCCAACTCTATCAAAGGAGGCTCAAGAGAGCATTCGACAAGAAGGTCCGTCCTCGAGAATTCAAAGAAGGAGACCTAGTGCTCAAGAAGATATTACCTATCCATAAAGATCCCCGAGGGAAGTGGACTCCCAGCTATGAGGGACCGTACGTGGTAAAGAAAGCTTTCTCAGGCGGAGCCCTGATCATCACCACTATGGACGGAGAAGAGTTTCCACTCTCAATAAACTCCGATGCAGTCAAGAGGTATTATGCCTAAAAGAAAAAAAAAGGAAAAAAGAGAGCTCGCTAAATCGAAAACCTGAAAGGGCGGTTTAGGCAATAGAGAGCGTCCTGCTAGATTGAAAACCTGAAAGGGCGGTCTAGGCAAAAATTAAGGACATCAAAAAAGGAAATACACCCCGGTGGATTGAAAACTCGAAAGAGCGGTCCAGGCAAAAGTTAGGGGTTAACAAAAAGAAAGGCAATGACTGCAGCATCCAAGCTCTGGACAAGATTCAAGAGGAGAAGAATCGGTCTCCTCAGCATCTTCCAACAAACAAAAATCTCGAAGTCATAAGGGAATAGCATATGTTGTGCCAAAACCAACCATTTTCGTTTTGCTTTTTTCTTGTCTTTCTCTATCTCACTTCTCACTTTGTGTATTTTTTACCCATTCAAGAAGTTTTATGTTCTCAGTAGCGCATAAAATTTTGTTTTATTCATGATGAAAATGCTTTAAAACATGGGAAATAAACAAAAGAATTTTCTTCCAAAAAAAAAAGAAAAGAAAACAAACAAACTTTGCTTTATTTTGAATCTTCGTGAATTCTGAAGAATTGCGGTAATTCCCACCAAAATATTGCACCAAAGGACTTATGCTCCTTAGCAAAGGCAAGTGTGTAGCTCGCGGCACGCGGAGCGCAAGATCCCCCAAGGGTCAAGCGGAACAAAAATCCCCAGTAAACACCCTAAGCATCCAAACACCAAACAAGGCTGGATATCGATCATGCTTCCAAAATGATCCTTTTATCCCCATGAGCCAAACCTCATTGATACTCCCCAGGGAGTCTCAACCCCAAACAAAAGTCCAATCATTATTGGCAAACCCACAAATTTTCGGGCTTAGGCTCGAACTACACCGGTTTTGATCCCATTTGGGTATGTAGGCAAAGGACCTTGTCCTTCCAAACCGACCAACCAAAAACCAAAAAAAAAGAGAGCCCAACTATCATTGGCACAACCACAACCAAGACCGACTTTGCTCGGCACCCCACCAACATCCCACACATCATAGCATAAGTCATTCATGCATATACAAATCATTCATACACATGCATTTCATGCATCCTCAACAAGGATTCTTCAGTGAGTATCACATATTCACCAACATCCATCAACATTCAACCAGGGGCACCTATTTAGGGTAAGACCGCAGCTCGTTAGGAATCAACATTCAGAAGCAGTACCTGAATAAGATCACCTAGCTTAGGTATCGACCTCTAGAAGCAGTACCTAGAGTAGATCACCTCCCCCAGTGTATCGACCTTCAGTGTTAGCAGCTGAATAAGATCACAGCTCGTTAGGAATCGACATTCAGAAGCAGTGCCTGAATAAGATCACCTAGCTTAGGTATCCCTCTCTAGAAGCAATACCTAGAGTAGATCACCTCCATCAATGTTCGACCTCTAGAAGCAGTACCTAGAATAGATCACCTCCATCAATGTTCGACCTCTAGAAGCAGTACCTAGAATAGATCACCTCCATCAATGTTCGACCTCTAGAAGCAGTACCTAGAGTAGATCACCTCCCTCGACGTTCCACCTCTAGAAGCAGTGCCTAGAGAAGACCACCATCCTCAGGAATCGACGTCTAGTGACAGTGCCTAGATAAGATTACCTTCATCCCCCAGTGGATCTACCTCCAGTGTTAGCGGCTGGATACGATCAACCCCTACCAACCATTGCATTTGCATTTCGCGAAGGACAAAATTCGGGTCCTTCTTTTTACTTAATTGATCTCCGCAAAGAGTTCATGAGATGCCCTCGGCACTCACGCACTCTATGCGAAGACACAATTAAGTAGGGGCAGCTGTAGTACCCTAATTTTGTCCTACGCATTTTAAAACAAAAAAATCAAAAAAAAATCAAAGAGGGGAAAAAGTCAAAAGTCAACAAAAGTCAACAGAAAAGTCAACATTTTAAAAATGATGACTTCGCACTGCGAAGCTCACTTCGCACTGCGAAGTCTGCGATTTTTCTGCAGATTTTTGGTTTCTTTGATTTAATTCCAGAATTTGTTGCATATCACTTCCATAATTATTTTAAGTAGCATTCATGGCTAATTGGGCCAAGCAAAGCCAGAGTTGAAGGACTTGCCATTAATGCCAAGGTTGGAAGCTTTTTCTTCCAACCTAGCATGTGACAAGCAAGTGGGCTTGCCCTTGGGCAGCTCTAGTCCCTCCCAGGTGACCTGCTAACCACCACAAGGTTGCCAGCCACCTGCTTGAGGACTTTCCTCCTGCTTGCTCCCCCAAAAACCAGTCAAACCAGCTGGATTTTTCACTTGAAAAGCCATGATTGCCTACTCTGTTTTTGCAGCAGCTTTTCACCTCTCACACCAGCCAATTATAGCCTTTTTCATCCCTCAATCTCTGCACATTACAGTGCACGTTTTTATTGACCAACCATTGAGATTGCAAGGATTGATCCCCAAGCATTAGCCAATTGCAAATCAGCTTTGTTCTTCATCATTACCTTCTAGAATTGGTTGAATTTGTGGCTGAAGTCAGGCTGAATCTTGCCCCTTGGTACAAGGCAAGGTTGCCTCTATCCATTAGCATTTAATGCAAAGGGATTCAGCTTGATCTTAGCCACAAATCAGCTGAATTTTAAGATTTTGTAATGATGACAAAGATTTGGTTTTGGCCAATAAATAGAAGGCAATGCCCAAGGATTTAAAGACAATTAACACAGCATTTTCAAGAGCAGAAACTCTACTCATTTTAGCCTACAAATCTCCACAAAACAACCAGAAAAAATCAATCCAATACAAAGCTTTCCAAGGTCCCAAAACCATTACCAAATATCAAACCTCTTGTGAAAGCCTTCAACCAAATCAAATCAAGTGCAGCTGGAGCTTTGCTAAGGAGTTCTGTAAGTTTCTAAAGCTTTGTATTGCATTTACAATTGTGTTTGCATAGCTATTTTGGCTCAAACCATTTGATTCTAAAAAACCCCTTTGGAATTTCAAAGAAATCCCAAGGTTTTCAAAACATCAAAACTAGTTTTGTCCAACCTTTTCCACCCCAAAAACTCAAAGTTTTTCACCCACCTATAAGGTCCTGAGTGTGTTCAGAAGTTGTTTCTGAACAAAAGTTCAGAAACAGCTTCTGAACCCAAAATTTCGCATGCTTCGCAGTGCGAAGTCATGGTCGCAGTGCGACCATGACAGAACTCAGAATCTGAGTTTTTGTGTCAAAATGACCAATTTTTGAGGTTCTAGCCCCAGAGCTCAGAACCTAAGAGTTTTTAAACCCATGTTCTTCAAACCATAACAAGGATTTTGCATAATTTTGACAAAATCACAAGTTCGTATGACCATTTTGTGGATAACTTGCAAAGCAAGTTATGTTCCCAAACTTTCAAAACCACATGAACAAACAAGCTATGTTCATCATTTCAATCCAAACTTGAACAATAAATATTGTTCATGATGTTCAAAACTCAAAGATGAACATACACCGTTTACGTTCGCATTTTCGCAAAATGAGACGAACTTGCGCGTTTTTTTAGCAAATTTGCTAAACCTTCCCATTTTGGGTTTTCAAACCAAATGTTTTGACATACCTTGGGATTTCTAAAGGATTCAACCCAAAAACATGAATGAAAAAGGGATGGTGTGACGTATGTCTCTCCATCGCCCCGATTGTACGAATGCGTGACGTATGTCTCGTCGCTCGGACAATCGTCATTCCCTTTTTCAATATACAACCCTAACCAAACCAAATCTTGGCCCCTTGTGGTCAATCCAAACCTTTTGGTCCCCCGTTGGCCATTAGACTCAACCCCTCGACTCGTTTGAGTCCACTCGGTCAATGTTTGACTTGTATGAGTCCATTGCACCTCCCTTGGTCCCATAGCGACCAATTCAACCCTTTACCCTAACGGACGTACCTTTTAACAATTCTAATGCGATTCACGAACAAACGCTTAATAAGTCTCCAAGCGCGAGCATACAAGCTACGTTTAAATCGCAAGAATTCGGTTAAAACATCATCCATTTAAAATCGACCAACACATGTACGTTTTTCTACCAAAGAACTACGTACGCTTTGAATTCTCCGACTACCGGGAGATACGTAGGAGCAAGATCGACATCTTGTCAAGCGCAATAATAAAAAAACTTCTTTTTTTTCCTTTCTTTCGTTTGTTTTTATCTCTTTTTCCCCCTTTTATTATGTTTTTAACATGAATGAACATGCACGCAAAATATTAAAAAAAACAATTCAAGCTCTAAACCAAATAGAAGGTTCCCGTTGAGTACAACGGACGTGAGGGGTGCTAATACCTTCCCCTTGCGTAATCGACTCCCGAACCCGACAATGGTTGCGATGACCTAATCCTTATCCTCATCGTCGAAGGGTTTTATTATCGTTTCCCTTTAAACAAAAAAAAAACTTAAGGGTTTATCAACGTTCCCTTTACACAAAAACTTTGGTGGCGGCTTCACAAAGGCCCTCCGAGCGTTCGAGGACGTCCTCGGAGGATTTGCGCGTCTTTTTCCCGAGGAAAAAACGAGGTGCGCACAGTCTCGACACTGATAAATATTCGAGTCTGAAGCAGGATGTTACAATACCCTTATGAGCCTTAGGATCAAATTTATTTAGATAGACTTTATTGTTTAGAATGTAACATGTACAACCAAACTGATGAAAATAAGAAATGTTTGGCTTTCTTCCTTTGAATAACTCATATGTTGTTTTATTCAGAATTAGTCTAATGTAGATTCTGTTTTGAATATAACAAGCTGTGTTAACAGCTTCTGCCCAGAAGTACTTTGCAATGTTAGATTCATGAATCATGGTTCTGGCCATTTCTTGGAAAGATCTATTCTTTCTTTCTACAACTCCATTTTGCTGGAGAGTTCTTGGAGAAGAGAACTCATGGAGAATTCCATGTTCTTCACAAAATGCCTCAAAAGGTTCATTTTCAAATTCACCACCATGATCATTTCTAACTTTCAAAATTTTCAAATCCTTTTCAGTTTGTACTTGCTTGCAGAAGTTATTAAACACATCATATGTTTCATTCTTGGTTCTGAGGAATTTAACCTAAGTCCACCTAATGTAATCATCAGTAATTACCAATCCATACTTCTTCCCATTGATTGATGTTGTGCTAACAGGACCAAACAGATCAATGTGAAGTAGTTCTAAGGGTCTGGATGTAGATACAATGTCTTTAGATTTAAAAGAGGTTTTAGCAATTTTTCCCTTCTGGCATGCTCCACAAAGAGCATCTGAGTGATAGTCAATGTTTGGTAAGCCTCTGACCAGTTGTAACTTGCTAAGCCTAGAAATTAATCTCCAGTTAGCATGTCCCAACCTTTTGTGCCATATCCATTTCTCATCACTCACTGACAGAAGACAAACTACCTTCTGATCAACCAGTTTTGAAAAATCAATCTTACAGACATTGTTCTTTCTCTTTCCCTTGAACACAACAAATTTATCTTTGTTGTTGATTACTGTACAGGTGTTCTTATCAAACAAGACATCATAACCACTATCACAAAATTGACTTATGCTAAGTAGTTTATGTCTTAGTCCATCTACCAACCAAACATTATTAATGGAAATGGAATAATTACTTATCTTACCAATACCAATGATCTTGCCTTTCTGATTTCCTCCAAATCCCACGGTTCCTCCCTCTTTCATGGTCAGGGTTTGGAACATAGACTTTTCTCATGTCATGTGTCGCGAGCAGCCACTGTCCAGGTACCATGATCTCTGCTTTTCTTTTACTCTTAAGCATATCTGCAGCATAAATGATTTCAGACTTAGGTACCCATATCTTTATGGGTCCTCTTTGGTTAGTTCTGAAAGGATATGATTTATTTTGCACCTTGTGCGCACCTCGTTTTTTTCCGTCGGGAAAAAGACGCGCAGATTCCTCCGAGGACGTCCGTAAACGCTCGGAGGGTGCCTTTGTGAAGCCGCCACCAAAGTTTTTGTGTAAAGGGAACGTTGATAAACCCTTAAGTTTTTTTTTGTAAAGGGAAACGATAATAAAACCCTTTTGACGATGAGGATAAGGATTAGGTCATCGCAACCATTGTCGGGTTCGGGAGTCGGTTACGCGAGGGGAAGGTATTAGCACCCCTCACGTCCGTTGTACTCAACGGGAACCTTCTATTTGGTTAAAACTTGAATTGCTTTTTAATACTTTGCGTTCATGTTCATTTATGCTAAAATATAAAAAGGGGGGAAAGAGATAAAAACAAACGAAAGAAAGAAAAAAAAAGTTTTTATTATTGTGCTTGACAAGATGTCGATCTTGCTCCTACGTATCTCCCGGTAGTCGGAGAATTCAAAGCGTACGTAGTTCTTTGGTAGAAAAACGTATGTGTGTTGGTTGATTTTAATTGGACGATGTTTTAACCGAATTCTTACGATTAAAACGTAGCTTGTATGCTCGCGCTCGGAGACTTATTAAGCGTATAGCTTGTATGCTCGCGCTTTTGAGACTTATTAAGCGTTTGTTCACGAATCGCATTAGAATTGTTAAAAGTTACGTCCGTTAGGGTAAAGGGTTGAATTGGTCGCTATGGGACCAAGGGAGGTACAATGGACTCATACAAGTCAAACATTGACCGAGTGGACTCCGAAGAGTCGGGCGATTGTTCGATTGATCCATTGAGATCAAGAACGGGTACAATGGACTCGGACGAGTCGAACATTGACCGAGTGGACTCTAACGAGTCGAGGGGTTGAGTCTAATGGCCAACGGGGGACCAAAAGGCTTGGATTGACCACAAGGGGCCAAGATTTGGTTTGGTTAGGGTTGTACATATTGAAAAAAAAGGAATGACGATTGTCCGAGCGACGAGACATACGTCACGCATTCGTACAATCGGGGCGATGGAGAGACATACGTCACACCATCCCTTTTTCATTCATGTTTTTGGATTGAATTCTTTAGAAATCCCAAGGCATGTCAAAACATTTGGTTTGAAAACCCAAAATGGGAGGTTTAGCAAAATTGCTAGAAAACGCGCAAGTTCGTCTCATTTTGCGAAAATGCGCACATTACCGGTGTATGTTCATTTTTGAGTTTTGAACATCATGAACAATATTTATTGTTCAAGTTTAGATTGAAAAGCTGAACATAGCTTGTTGGTTCATGTGGTTTTGAAAATTTGGGAACATAACTTGCTTTGCAAGTTATCCACAAAATGGCTATACGAACTTGTGATTTTGCCAAAATTAAGCAAAAACCTTGTTATGATTTGAAGAACATAGGTTTAAAAACTCTTAGGTTCTGAGCTCTGGGGCTAGAACCTCAAAAATTGGTTGTTTGGACACAAAAACTCAGTTTCTGAGTTCTGTCATGGTCGCACTGCGACCATGACTTCGCACTGCGAAGCATGCGAAATTTTGGGTTCAGAAGCTGTTTCTGAACATTTGTTCAGAAACAACTTCTGAACACACTCAAGACCTTATAGATGGGTGAAAAGCTTTGAGTTTTTGGGGTGAAAAAGGTTGTACAAACCAATTTTGATGTTTTGAAAACCTTGGGATTTCTTTGAAATTCAAAAGGGGTTTTTTAGGACAAAGAGTTTTTGAGCCAAAATAGCTATGCAAACACAATTAGATATGCAAGATAAAGAGCTTAGTAACTTACAGAACTCCTTAGCAAAGCTCCAGCTGCACTTGATTTGATTTGGTTGAGAGCTTTCACAAAGGTTTGAATATTGGTGAAGGCTTTGGAACTTTGTAATGGATTGGTTTGTTTCTGGTTATTTGTGGAGATTTGTAGGTTGAAATGAGTAGAGTTTCTGCTCTTTGAGTGTTGTGTTTTCTGTTAAATTGTGAGTGTGTATCCTTGGGCATTGCCTTGTATTTATAGGCCAAAATCAAATCTTTGTCATCATTACACAATCCCTTGATTCAGCTGATTTGTGGCCAAGATCAAGCTGAATCCCTTTGCATTAAATGCTAATGGATAGAGGCAACCCTGCCTTGTGCCAAGGGGCAAGTTCCAGCTTGATTTCAGCCACAAATTCAACTTATTCTAGAAGGTAATGATGAAGAACAAAGCTGATTTGCAAATGGCTAATGCTTGGGGATCAATCCTTGCAATCTCAATGGTTGGTCAATAAAAACGTGCACTGTATTGTGCAGAGATTGAGGGATGAAAAGGCTAAAATTGGCTGGTGTGAGAGGGTGAAAAGCTGCTGCAAAACAGAGTAGGCACTCATGGCTTTTCAAGTGAGAAAATCCAGCTGGTTTGACTGGTTTTTGGGGCAGCAAGCAGGAGGAAAGTCCTCAAGCAGGTGGCTGGCAACCTTGTGGTGGTTAGCAGGTCACCTGGGAGGGGCTAGAGCTGCCCAAGGGCAAGCCCACTTGCTTGTCACATGCTAGGTTGGAAGAAAAAGCTTCTAACCTTGGCATTAATGGCAAGTCCTTCAACTCTGGCTTTGCTTGGCCCAATTGGCCATGAATGCTACTTAAAATAATTATGGAAGTGATGTGCAACAAAATCTGGAATTAAATCCAAGAAACCAAAAATCTGCAGAAAAATCGCAGACTTCGCAGTGCGAAGTGAGCTTCGCATTGCGAAGTCCTCAATTTTGAAATGTTGACTTTTCTGTTGACTTTTGTTGACTTTTGACTTTTTCCCCTCTTTGATTTTTTTTTGATTTTTGATTTTAAAATGCGTAGGACAAAATTAGGGTACTACAGCTGCCCCTACTTAATTGTGTCTTCGCATAGAGTGCGTGAGTGCCGAGGGCATCTCATGAACTCTTTGCGGAGATCAATTAAGTAAAAAGAAAAAGAAGGACCCGAATTTTGTCCTTCGCGAAATGCAAATGAAAGGGTTGGTAGGGTTTGATCGTATCCAGCCGCTAACACTGGAGGTAGATCCACTGGGGAATGAAGGTAATCTTATCTAGGCACTGTCACTAGAGGCCGATTCCTGAGGGTGGTGTTTTACTCTAGGTACTGTCACTAGAGGTGGAACATTGATGGAGGTGATCTACTCTAGGAATTGCTTCTAGAGATCGATACCTAAGCTAGGTGATCTTATTCAGGTACTGCTTCTGAATATCGATTCCTAACGAGCTGTGATCTTATTCAGCCGCTAACACTGAAGGTCGATACACTGGGGGAGGTGATCTACTCTAGGAATTGCTTCTAGAGGTCGAACAATGAGGTAGGTGATCTACTCTAGGAATTGCTTCTAGAGGTCGAACAATGAGGTAGGTGATCTACTCTAGGAATTGCTTCTAGAGGTCGAACAATGAGGTAGGTGATCTACTCTAGGAATTGCTTCTAGAGGTCGATACCTAAGCTAGGTGATCTTATTCAGGTACTGCTTCTGAATATCGATTCCTAACGAGCTGCGGTCTTACCCTAAATAGGTGCCCCTGGTTGAATGTTGATGGATGCTGGTGAATATGTGATACTCACTGGAGGATCCTTGTTAAGGATGCGTGTTATGAAATGCATGTGTATGAATGGTTTTAAATATGCATGCATGAAATGAAATAATGTTCGTTGGGTGCCGAGCAGAGTCGGTCTTTGTTTGTGGGTGTGCTCATGACAGTTGGGCCTTCTCTTTTGTTTTTTTGGTTGGTCGGTTTGGAAGGACGAGGTCCTTTGCCTACATACCCAAATGGGATCAAAACCGGTGTAGTTCGAGCCTAAGCCCGAAAATTTGTGTTTCGTTTGTTTTTTTTTTTTTTTGGTCGGTTTGGAAGGACGAGGTCCTTTGCCTACATACCCAAATGGGATCAAAACCGGTGTAGTTCGAGCCTAAGCCCGAAAATTTGGTTGGTCGGTTTGGAAGGACGAGGTCCTTTGCCTACATACCCAAATGGGATCAAAACCGGTGTAGTTCGAGCCTAAGCCCGAAAATTTGGTTGGTCGGTTTGGAAGGACGAGGTCCTTTGCCTACATACCCAAATGGGATCAAAACCGGTGTAGTTCGAGCCTAAGCCCGAAAATTTGGTTGGTCGGTTTGGAAGGACGAGGTCCTTTGCCTACATACCCAAATGGGATCAAAACCGGTGTAGTTCGAGCCTGAGCCCGAAAATTTGTGTTTTTGCCAATAATGATTGGACTTTTTGTTTGGAGGTTAAGACTCCCTGGGGAGTATCAAGGAGGATTGGCTTATGGGGGATAAAGGATCATTTTGGAAGCATGATCGATATCCAGCCTTGTTTGGTGTTTGGATGTTCAGGGTGTTTATTGGGGAATTTTGCTCCGCTTGACCCTCGTGGGGATTGTTAACCCGCTGTGTAAATCGTGCTAAACCGCTGAGGAGCATGACTGATGGTTCCTTTGGGAGACGCTTGTGCTCTGGTTAATCAGCCTTGCTTGAATGGTTACTTCGGGCTCCTGATTTGATGGGGAATTTCCCTTTTGATTCACCGGCGACCAGAAATCCCTTTAGCAATTAACCGTGCTTGGCCTGCGAGGCTTATCTGCTCTATGGATAGATTTTGATGCACGTTTTTTTTTTTTTTAAGTATTCACAATTTAGAGAAAAGGTGCTTGGTATTACTTATTCAAAACATAAAAGATTCCACGTAAAAAATTTTGTTTTGGAAATATATATACTATCATAGATGGAAATTTCGACAAAAGTAAAAGATTTCGCTTGGGAAGAATTTCGTTAATGGGGAAGTAACTTGCCCCAAAGGTGTTCGGGATTGCTGATGCATCAGCCGATTGGGCCCTTTGGTTGAATGTTTGAGGATCGTAAAAGGCAATTGGGCCCTTTGTGAGTTGCGGGGAGAGTACCAAATATGGCTGGACTCTGAATGATTTGTGCAGCGGGTGCAAACAGGTTTTGGTTTAAAATCGTGGGTGGAGATGGAAATTGGTCTTTATTGTTGGTTGCCGAGCGAGGTCGGGCTTTTTGGTTTTGGTTGATTCATATGAAATTTGCACACGCAAATTTATGCCTCCTATTATTCTGAGATTGTACTGAAAAAGTCGAAATAAACATCACACAAAAAATCATATCGTACAGTTCAAATTAATAACATGCTTATTAATGAACCAACCTATCACTCATTTAAGTAAATAAACAAATTGAATATTAATGGTGAGGGGTTATGAACACTCATCCGGCAATTTTGCTAACATTCCGATCGAGTTATATGTCCATCCAATTATTGTTTCTTAAAAACATGAAAGCATTGATCAAAAGGTCTTTAAGGGTTGTAATTTGGCTGGGCTACAAAAGAAATGTCATATGTGGGGGAAATTGAATTCAAATGGCCAGGCAAGAGGGAACATTCTTTCTAACTTACCCCTTTCTTCGTTCAAATCACAATTTTTGGTGATTCACAAATGCTTTTCTCCTTGATCTCGACAACTTTTGGATTTTATCGGTCTTCTCTTCTCTTTTCTCTTTTCTTTTTCTTGGTTTGCTTTGCTTTTCTTTCCTTCTTTTTTTCTTTGGTCGTCAAGATCATTTAAGAAATTCAACATTGTTTGACTTTCACAACCCTCCCCCTTTTTTTGCTTCGGTACGATACCCTAATTGAATGTTCCCTCCTCTCTTGGCAAGGGACATTAATCATGATGTTTTAAGGGTCCAAAAATCGAAAGGAAAATATCAGAATTTAGTGATGTTTTAACTATGAACTGAAAATATATTTTACAACAAACTCCGGCAATCTCATTAAGCAATTGAGCTTATGAAAGTTGGCAGTTCATAGTTAAAAATTCTGATTTGTTAGGCTCAAAGGGTTTTAACAAATGCTCACTTCTCACAGGGTGGGCTATTTGTGGTTGATTGTTTTCTCTCTTTTTCAAACAAATGCCTTGATCATGTCAATACTTTTATGCAATTAAAATCAAAATTCAGATTTAACATAAAAAGATCGAGCTAAACAAAAATGTCGATCTCCTGCATATGTATTATGATATCTTTGGGGATTCCTCACATCTGGCTGGTTCTAAATGGTTCATAGAATAAACATATTAAATAACGTGAATTGCATGGTATAATTTAGTATGGAATATACATTCTCCTTTCAAATATTAATCAGGGAAAGAAATAGGAAACATGCATTTTTGCTTTGCGAAAATTAACCACATTTATCATTACCATTCGTTTAGGGTTAAAACTTTGGCTTATTCGGTTGCGGAAAGTTTTGTCGAATTTGCATTACCAATGATAGATAACAAAAAATTTCAATATTCACACATATTAATAAATAGGCATGATTATGATGCAAATGCTAAGTAATAAAAACAAAGGTACTTGAATAATAAAGCGAGAGTATTAATATAGCTACAAAGTATCAAACAAAAAGGAAACTCTAAAAGTGTACGAAAAAGATGACATAAACATGATCAACAAAATATGAGAAGTCATAAAAAAAAGGTCACTCAAGGCGTGAAAGCCTCATCATCCTCGGTCTCCTCATCCTCGTCCTCCTCGTCCTCCTCATCCTCATCATCATCCTGGCCTCCGGCCGCTGTACCACTGCCTCCAGCCTCTGAATGCTCTGGCCTATCCCCGGGCCAACGACCATGAGCTGCGAACATCTCGGGCGTCGGTATCTGGTCTTCGGGATCCGTCGGCCTCCCTAGCTGCCTCTGAAGGCGATACAAGGAATCATGCATCATGGTCATGTACCGGTGGGTGGAAGCACTCTGCTCCAATAAGAAAGTGCAAGTGCGACAATCCCCTGATGCTGGTGGAGGTCTAGGCCGTGGCTGCTGTGCCCTCGCTCTCCGTCCCGTGCAGTGCCTAGAGATGTACTCGTCCGTAATGGGGTTCTTAATGGTTTCGGACACCTGGGGAGGGATGGCTACTCGGGCTTCCCGGCAGAGTCCCATGATAAGACCCGGGAAAGCAAGTGGGCACATCTTCTTGGCCGGTGGCTTGATGCCACTCTCGACCACTATCTTAATCTCCTGGCAAATGGCCCTGGCCACATCTACTTGCTTACCGGTGAGGATATAGTAGATAAGGGGGGTAACATCCATGGTGGTGGAGGAAGTATGGCTTTTAGGTTTTATGTTGTGGACAATGAGGTGGAAAATGACCTGGGCATAGGTGGTAAGGTTGCCCCTGAGGGCCTTTGTGGGTTGCCCTGCTGCATTAAGCTCATAACTCTTTCCGGATTGGAAAATGGTTTGAGCGTAGAGATCGTGGTTCCAATTACCACGATTCTGGTGCTTATGGAAAGCACACAGCTCATCATCCTCCAATTGGAAAGGGTTTCGGAGATAGGTATTGATGGCGTCGCGATCGAATCGAATGATCCGACCACGCACCATGGTCTGGTACGTAAACTCCCCCTCTGGATCCACGGGAATGGCGTTTGCATAGAATTCCCGGATTATGTCATAGTTGAGGTTAAGGGGAGGGTTTACCAAAACTCCCCATTGGCGATGGTTTATTAATCGGGCCAACTCCCTCCAAGGGCCCCTGTCACTTATTATGAACTGTCTCTCTGGCCAGAAGGTCCTGCCAAGAAGCTCTTCATATCTCTCCTGGTTCCGAAGACTTAGGAAGCGTGAGGCATCAAAACCCCCTTGTGGTCTCGATCCGGATGCCTCACCCCTTGAGCGTTTCCCAATTGGTCTTGGTGCCATCTGCAAGGAAAAGGGCAAAGTCAGCATGATTGTAAGTGATTAAAAGTGATATGAGGTGAAATGAATGGGATTGGAAGGCATAAATAATGAAAACATGTGTTCTGTTTCTGCTACAGTCGCACTGCGAACACATGGTCGCAGTGCGAAGCCATGCGAAAATTCTGGGCTGCCCAGAAAGATGGGTCGCAGTGCGAAGTTCATCTTTGCTCTGCGACCCTGACAGAACAAATCCATAAAATCCCTGGGTAACTACCCTATACTCTTAAACTAAACTCTAAACAAAGCCTGTTAGATGAATGATTAAGGATAAATGCATGGGTAATGTTTACAACTAACATGGCAACTTGCTTTGATCAAATTTCTATAAAATGGGTAGAGTGTATTTCGTGTAAGATTACTCGCAAATGGGAAAGGAAATGAGCCTACTTTAACTACCCATGACATACATTTATTAGATTGTAACTTATTCCTAACATGGCAAAAAAAAAAACAGGAACTAATTACAATTCTTAAACCCTAAAATGGAAGTTTAAAAGTTTTAGCCAAAACCTAAAACCCATAACACGAATCAGAAATAAAGTAGGATAGAGAAGATGAATCGTACCTTGCTGCTTGCAGATAAGAGTGATTTTTACTTGGATTAGAAAAGAAGAAGAAAAATGGAAAAATGGGTATGATTTTTTGTTTTTGAAGAGTTGTTTTTTGTGAGGAAAAGAAAAGCTGTTTTTTGGTTATACAAGTTTAATAATAAAATAACTATTAGACAAAAGATAGTGGAAATAAGTGGTTGGAGGGAGTTAATGCTGGCTAGTGACTTTTGAAATCTGGGCTGACAAAATTCGCAGGCTTCGCACTGCGAAGTAAGTTTGCTCTGCGAACCTCAAAAACAACTTCGCAGTGCGAATATACCCTTGCTCTGCGAAGTGCTCGAATTTTTAAAAAAGAAACTCTCTCTCAACACAAAGGTCCACTATAATTATGCATATTAAATAACAAGTAAATAAATGCTGATTGCCCCCTGATGGGAAAACAAAATACAAAGTAACAAGCATGAGTGAAGGGAATGGGTGGCGTGCAAGGGTGTGATATGTAGGTTCAGAATTCCCCCATCCTCACATGTAGGCTCTAAATTGGGAAATCTCCTAAGAAGAGGTCCTTAGAGTCATAGACCTCACATGGAATTAGGGTTGTCTATGGACATACGTCGACATGACTTCAATTAATTCCACGTGAAAGTCTCATCTAAGCGGGGTTGGACATCCTACCTCACGGACATACGTCAACGCGGGCTTCCGCACACAACCTCCTTCTAACTTAGTGTTTTTCTCAAGCTCGGGTAGAGAGCCTCACACGTCCGGCATTAACCCGAACAATGTGGAGTAACATCACTCAAGTAACCCCCACATTTGATATAATATGAATATAAAACAAATAAAGCAAATATAAACATAAAGCATAAATATAGCATGCATTAATAAAATAAATAAACATGGCACGCAAAGAAAATAAAGCAATTGTATTTAACCCAAATAGGTTAGGCTTGACTCACTAGTGGGAACAGGGTCCCCAGTGAAGTCGCCAGCTGTGCGCACCTCGTTTTTTTCCGTCGGGAAAAAGACGCGCAGATTCCTCCGAGGACGTCCGTAAACGCTCGGAGGGTGCCTTTGTGAAGCCGCCACCAAAGTTTTTGTGTAAAGGGAACGTTGATAAACCCTTAAGTTTTTTTTTGTAAAGGGAAACGATAATAAAACCCTTTTGACGATGAGGATAAGGATTAGGTCATCGCAACCATTGTCGGGTTCGGGAGTCGGTTACGCGAGGGGAAGGTATTAGCACCCCTCACGTCCGTTGTACTCAACGGGAACCTTCTATTTGGTTAAAACTTGAATTGCTTTTTAATACTTTGCGTTCATGTTCATTTATGCTAAAATATAAAAAGGGGGGAAAGAGATAAAAACAAACGAAAGAAAGAAAAAAAAAGTTTTTATTATTGTGCTTGACAAGATGTCGATCTTGCTCCTACGTATCTCCCGGTAGTCGGAGAATTCAAAGCGTACGTAGTTCTTTGGTAGAAAAACGTATGTGTGTTGGTTGATTTTAATTGGACGATGTTTTAACCGAATTCTTACGATTAAAACGTAGCTTGTATGCTCGCGCTCGGAGACTTATTAAGCGTATAGCTTGTATGCTCGCGCTTTTGAGACTTATTAAGCGTTTGTTCACGAATCGCATTAGAATTGTTAAAAGTTACGTCCGTTAGGGTAAAGGGTTGAATTGGTCGCTATGGGACCAAGGGAGGTACAATGGACTCATACAAGTCAAACATTGACCGAGTGGACTCCGAAGAGTCGGGCGATTGTTCGATTGATCCATTGAGATCAAGAACGGGTACAATGGACTCGGACGAGTCGAACATTGACCGAGTGGACTCTAACGAGTCGAGGGGTTGAGTCTAATGGCCAACGGGGGACCAAAAGGCTTGGATTGACCACAAGGGGCCAAGATTTGGTTTGGTTAGGGTTGTACATATTGAAAAAAAAGGAATGACGATTGTCCGAGCGACGAGACATACGTCACGCATTCGTACAATCGGGGCGATGGAGAGACATACGTCACACCATCCCTTTTTCATTCATGTTTTTGGATTGAATTCTTTAGAAATCCCAAGGCATGTCAAAACATTTGGTTTGAAAACCCAAAATGGGAGGTTTAGCAAAATTGCTAGAAAACGCGCAAGTTCGTCTCATTTTGCGAAAATGCGCACATTACCGGTGTATGTTCATTTTTGAGTTTTGAACATCATGAACAATATTTATTGTTCAAGTTTAGATTGAAAAGCTGAACATAGCTTGTTGGTTCATGTGGTTTTGAAAATTTGGGAACATAACTTGCTTTGCAAGTTATCCACAAAATGGCTATACGAACTTGTGATTTTGCCAAAATTAAGCAAAAACCTTGTTATGATTTGAAGAACATAGGTTTAAAAACTCTTAGGTTCTGAGCTCTGGGGCTAGAACCTCAAAAATTGGTTGTTTGGACACAAAAACTCAGGTTCTGAGTTCTGTCATGGTCGCACTGCGACCATGACTTCGCACTGCGAAGCATGCGAAATTTTGGGTTCAGAAGCTGTTTCTGAACATTTGTTCAGAAACAACTTCTGAACACACTCAAGACCTTATAGATGGGTGAAAAGCTTTGAGTTTTTGGGGTGAAAAAGGTTGTACAAACCAATTTTGATGTTTTGAAAACCTTGGGATTTCTTTGAAATTCAAAAGGGGTTTTTTAGGACAAAGAGTTTTTGAGCCAAAATAGCTATGCAAACACAATTAGATATGCAAGATAAAGAGCTTAGTAACTTACAGAACTCCTTAGCAAAGCTCCAGCTGCACTTGATTTGATTTGGTTGAGAGCTTTCACAAAGGTTTGAATATTGGTGAAGGCTTTGGAACTTTGTAATGGATTGGTTTGTTTCTGGTTATTTGTGGAGATTTGTAGGTTGAAATGAGTAGAGTTTCTGCTCTTTGAGTGTTGTGTTTTCTGTTAAATTGTGAGTGTGTATCCTTGGGCATTGCCTTGTATTTATAGGCCAAAATCAAATCTTTGTCATCATTACACAATCCCTTGATTCAGCTGATTTGTGGCCAAGATCAAGCTGAATCCCTTTGCATTAAATGCTAATGGATAGAGGCAACCCTGCCTTGTGCCAAGGGGCAAGTTCCAGCTTGATTTCAGCCACAAATTCAACTTATTCTAGAAGGTAATGATGAAGAACAAAGCTGATTTGCAAATGGCTAATGCTTGGGGATCAATCCTTGCAATCTCAATGGTTGGTCAATAAAAACGTGCACTGTATTGTGCAGAGATTGAGGGATGAAAAGGCTAAAATTGGCTGGTGTGAGAGGGTGAAAAGCTGCTGCAAAACAGAGTAGGCACTCATGGCTTTTCAAGTGAGAAAATCCAGCTGGTTTGACTGGTTTTTGGGGCAGCAAGCAGGAGGAAAGTCCTCAAGCAGGTGGCTGGCAACCTTGTGGTGGTTAGCAGGTCACCTGGGAGGGGCTAGAGCTGCCCAAGGGCAAGCCCACTTGCTTGTCACATGCTAGGTTGGAAGAAAAAGCTTCTAACCTTGGCATTAATGGCAAGTCCTTCAACTCTGGCTTTGCTTGGCCCAATTGGCCATGAATGCTACTTAAAATAATTATGGAAGTGATGTGCAACAAAATCTGGAATTAAATCCAAGAAACCAAAAATCTGCAGAAAAATCGCAGACTTCGCAGTGCGAAGTGAGCTTCGCATTGCGAAGTCCTCAATTTTGAAATGTTGACTTTTCTGTTGACTTTTGTTGACTTTTGACTTTTTCCCCTCTTTGATTTTTTTTTGATTTTTGATTTTAAAATGCGTAGGACAAAATTAGGGTACTACACACCTTGTGTCTGACATTCTGAGGTTTAAAAGGTTTTGCATAAACTGGTTTAGTATCCTTTGAAGGTTTCATAAACACAACTTTTTGAAAATGTGAGTCTGATCTTTTCAGAATCTGAGGCTTGCTAGTCTTAGGTTCTGATCTTTTCAGAGTTTGAACCTTTTCAAGTTTAGAATCTACTTTTCTCACAATCTTAGACTTAGAACCTTTTGGTTTTGATTTCAACAGAGTCTTAGATTCTGCTTTCATCAACACCTTTGGTTCAGAAGTCTTGGATTCTGAGTTGTTCAGAACTTTAGACTCAGCAGTCTTTGATTCTTGTTGGATATTTGGTTGTTGGCTTCATGTTTGCTAAAATCAAATAGACAAGCAATTTGTCTTCAGAAGCTGAAATGTGCCTTCAGAAGCTAAAAACAGAATTTCAGAAGATGGAAATGTTCATCAGAGCTGAACTGGTTCTTCAGAAGCTGACCGTACACTTCAGAAGCTGAACAGTACTTCAGACGCACTGTTCAGAAGCTGACCTTCAGACGCACTGTTCAGATGTTGGCTTTCGTTGACCTTCAGACGCACTGTTCAGATGCTGACTTTCGTTGACCTTCAGACGCACTGTTCAGATGCTGACTTTCGTTGATTTTCAGAAGCTGCATTTCAGAAGCACGTTTTCTGCGTTCTTTCTTGTGTCTTGGAGCTATTTTATTCTCTCACAGTATCTTTCGAAGATTTGATTGAAGATTTATCCAAGCTGATGTTTCTAGAAGGCAGATTAATTCGCGTGAAGATATTGGTTGAAGATTTGTTTCTTTTATTTGTGAAAATATATTTCAGAAATATAATTGCTTCTATTTGCTTCTAAAGAATTCTGGGAATATATCTTTGAAGAAGATTTGGAAATTCTGGTAGTTAATGATCAGAACTAAAAAGCAGAGCACGATGGTTTGCAAAACAGAGCACAATCAAACAAGTTTAGAAGCAGCAATTAAAAATGCAGAAATATAAAGAACACACAGAATTTGTTAACCCAGTTTGGTGTAAACACCACCTACATCTGGAGGATACCAATCCAGGAAGGAAATCCACTATAGGAATTAATCCTTAAGACTCAAGACACAGACCCCCTGTTCCCAGCCTAAGCAATCAATCTCCACTAGTCTGATTTCTACTCAGGAGCACCACCTAGGTATTAGAACACTACTAACTTCCCAATTACTTATACACAACCCAGTGATCAGCAACTTCTGAATAAACAACCCAGTTTATGAAGACACCCTTCAAAAGAACAAAGACATCATTCATACTTAAAAGCTTAGAATGATTTACAACTCAAACAAACTAAACCAACTCAGATGAGTGGTGTACAATCAAAGCCTAAAAACACAAAGACTCTTAAACTCTGATTTTTTATTTTTCACTCGTAGTCTTCAAAGGTAGCAGCACATCTCCTTAAATAGGCTTCAGCAGGCAAATAATTCTGGAACAAATCTTCTCTAAAATATACTTCTAAAATTCTGCAATGGCTTGAAAAGGAAACATATATTTCTGACTTCTATCTTGCAAAGATTCTTCAGCAAATATATCCAAACATAAAACACGAAGCCAATCTTCTCAAGATCTTTAACAAATTAATCAGCCTTCTAGAAAACTTCAGCCATAATAAATCTTCAGCAAATCTCCAACAGATACGCACAGAATTAATGCACTCCCCCTGAGACAAAAACTCCCCCTCAAACATATCTTCAGAACTCTTGTTGAATTTCTGAACTCTGAATAAAACAATTAACTTCTGAACAAATCTGAATTCTGAACTTCTGAATTCTAAACAAATTCTGAACAACACAACTTCTGATTCTGAACAGCTCAAACATAAGTTTTTCTCCCCCTTTTTAGCCACAAAACTTTGACAAAACTCCATCATATAGGGAACAAAAACTAAATATGTAACACAGATCCTCAAAACTGAATGAATATCAGACTCAGACTCAGTATCACACTCAGCACTTGCAAAGCTGGCAGGTACTTCATCTTCCTCACTTCCAGCTTGCTGTAATTGCTATAACTCCTCATGCAGACAAACTTTTGAAGAATTACAAACAGATTTGATTCAAGAATTATGTTGCTACTGAAGCTATAAATAGAGGACGCTGCTATTGAAGAAATTCTTTCAAAACAGAAGATATATAGAGTCATACTTAGGTTTTGAGTCTGTAAGCTTTGTGCTTTGTTTTTGTACACCACTCAAGTGTTTAGAGTTGGTTGTTTTTATTGAGTTGTAACCACTTGAAGCTTTGAAGCAAAAGTGACGTATTGAGTTTTTAGGAGAGTGTCTCCATCTTTGTTTGGTTTGTTAGAGTCTGATAATCACTGGGGCAGTGATTGACTGAGGAAAGTAAGAGGGGTCTTATATCTAGGAGTTCCTAGGTAGAAATACCACGGGTAGTGATTAAGTGAGAACGGGCTGTGAAATAGGGGCTGTTGTCATAGGGGCTGTGAAACAGGGGCTGTGTCATAGGACTTCAAATTGATATTATTTGAGTGGATTTCCTTCCTGGCTTGGTAGCCTCCAGATGTAGGTGAAGTTGCACCGAACTGGGTTAACAAATCAACTGTGTTCCTTTACTTTCTGTCTTTTATATTTCTGCTTCTGAACTGCTGTTTGCATACTCTGTTTTACGGTTCAGAACCAGGTCCTGCCAGGAATTTCAATTGGCATTAGAGCAGGCACCCTGCCTGTTTTAGGGTGAGCTCCAGGGAAGGTATTTTCTGGCAGAATGGACTCAGAAGGAGAATTAACTTATGAAGAACTTCTTGTCTCTTTCAAAAAACTATACAAGATGTATATAAATCAGAAGAAGACTGTCAGTGAACTACATGCTGAAAGAAGTGACCATCTAGCACAAATTTCTGAGCTCAATGATAAGGTAACCCAACTGAACTCTCAACTTGAACATATGAAGAAGCAAGTCAGAATGTTGAACACTGGTACTGATATGCTTAAAGAGATTTTGGAGAGTCAAAACCAAGGGAAACCAAAAGGAATTGGGTTTGATGATAGGACCTTGAACAAACAGCAAAATCCAACTAAAAAGGTCAGTGCAGCTGTTAAAACATGTGATCCAATGATGGATAAACCTAAGTTGGAACACCAGAACCAACCTCAGGGATCTAAGAACAAGAGGGCATCTCATCCTTGGGTATGTCATCACCGTGGTAAAAAGGGGCACATAAAGCCATTCTGTTACAAGCTACATGGATATCCCAAGCACTTTCAAGAAAGAAAAGTGGAACCACTTGTAAACAAAGTCAAGATCAAGAAGGAATGGAGACCAAAATGTGTAAGTGTTGCCCAGAGGCTGAAAAATAGGAAAGGAAAGGTTGTTGCTGCTGACAGCAGACCCACTCCTGTAGAAAAGAAGAGTTCTGTTGCAGGACCATCTAAAGTCTAGAGCAAGGTGTTGGTTCCTGTCCCAAACAAGAAGGCATTAAAAGGAAAGGAAGTGGATCCTAGTAAGTCTGAAGATGTTGTTAAGCATGATACCATGCCCTATGTTCAGTGTGTTGAGGATAATGAAGATGTTACTGATATAAAAGCCTTAGATGCCAAGCAATTTGAAAATTTGAGGGGCCAACTAGGCAAATTTGTTATGAGCTTCTTTTGAAGACTTTGTGTGTGAGTATTGTTTGTGTGATACTACTGGTCTAAGAAGTGTCACTGTGGTTATGTGGTTCTGATCCTAATGTTGGTGCTGTGATGGGTTATGTGCTGATGTTTTTGATGCTGATTCTGAAACTGGTTCTGATGTGGTTCTTTGTGTGCTGTTCTGTGTTGTGCTAGTTATAAACTCTGAATAGAATTTAGTGATGTGCTTATGCTCTGTTTCTTGTGTTTCTCTGCTCCTGGTGATTGCTGGTTGTTTTGTCAACATTGTTTGGCTAAAAAAGGGGAGAAATAAGTATGTGTTTGTTTCAGAAGATGTTCAACAGTTCAGGGGGAGTTGGAGTTTTTGATTGATCTGCTTCAGGGGGAGTTCCTGAATGTCTGTTAAAGGGGGAGTTCCTGAGTTGTGTTGTCCCTGAGTATCTGTTCAGGGGGAGTATATGTGTGAAATGTAGTGAATCATCCGCTGCTGACTCTGTTGCTACATTTGTGTTATGTTCTTCATGGTTGCGTTCTTTGTTGTGTGAAGAATTTGCTTGTTGCTATGCTCAAATTGATTTTAGCCAAAAATTTGCCAAAGGGGGAGATTGTTGGATATTTGGTTGTTGGCTTCATGTTTGCTAAAATCAAATAGACAAGCAATTTGTCTTCAGAAGCTGAAATGTGCCTTTAGAAGCTAAAAACAGAATTTCAGAAGCTGGAAATGTTCATCAGAAGTTGAACTGGTTCTTCAGAAGCTGACCGTACACTTTAGAAGCTGAACAGTACTTCAGACGCACTGTTTAGAAGCTGACCTTCAGACGCACTGTTCAGACGTTGACTTTCGTTGACCTTCAGACGCACTGTTCAGATGCTGACTTTCGTTGACCTTCAGACGCTGACTTTCATTGACCTTCAGAAGCTGCATTTCAGAAGGACGTTTTCTGCGTTCTTTCTTGTGTCTTGGAGCTGTTTTATTCTCTCACAGTATCTTTCGAAGATTTGATTGAAGATCTATCCAAGCTGAAATTCTGGCCAGGCAATAAGGGACTATCAGGTTCTGAACCAGTCAGGTTCTGACCAAAACGCAGGGCACACTAGTTTGCTTAAAACAGAGCACACACTCACACAATGCAAAGCAAGAAAATAAAGTGCAGGAAAGTAAAAGGCACACAAGGTTTGTTAACCCAGTTCGGAGTAAACACCTCCTACTCTGGGGGATACCAATCCAGGAAGGAATTCCACTATTGGAATTAATCCTTAAGACTTAGACACTGACTCCCAGCTCCTATCCTAAGCAATTAATCTCCACCTAGTCTTGAATTCTACCCAACACGTTGAGTATTAGAAAACCTCTAACTTCCTATTCAAGCAACTGCAACCCAGCTACTTGAACTACCCTTTGAACTTAACCCAGTTCTGAATACTAAAACTCCCCTGTTTTTGAATACACCTTCAAAGACAAAACTTCATTCGTACCTAGAGGCTTAGAATGAATTACAACTCAATAACAATCCTAAACCAACTCAAAACATATGAGTGGCGTACAAAAACAAAGCAAAAGCTTAAAAACAACTAAGACTCTATTTCTCTGAATAATACTCTTCAATTCATAAGTCTTCAATAGCAAAGCTCCTCCTTTTATAATCTTCAGCAAGCCTCTTAATTATGCTCCAAATCTTCTGAATTGATTTGTTACTGGAATAAGATTGGTCCAATCAAGTAACAAATAAAACTGTTTTGTATCTTTGAAAGATTTAAAACAGAAAATACGATTTTCATATCTTTGAACCAAATCTTCAATAAAATCTTCTCCAAATAATTCAGCATTCTAGAAGCACTTATACAAAGATAATACAAAGATAATTCCTTGCTAAATCTCCCAAGATACGCGCAAAAACTAATCTGAAAACCCAGCTTCTGATGTGGTCAACAAAAGTCAACGCTGGCTTCAGAACCTGAAATCAGCTTCTGAACTGCTACAGTGCATTCAGCTTCTGATGACATTTTCTGCTTCTGAATGGCTTCAAAACACAAAACTTGCAACTGAAGAAATGTTCTAATCATGGAGATGCTTCTATTCAATACTTTGGTTTTGCCAAAATATGCAGCCAACACCAAAAGACTCAACAATCTCCCCCTTTGGCAAATTTTTGGCTAAAACCATCCAAGTTCTTCAACCTCCCTTATAATCAACTCAGCAATGAAGAACTCCACAACAATACATCATAGCATAAACATAAGCAGCGGATTCAGCTATGTTAAACACAAACCAGCTTCAGTTCTACAAATCATAACAGCTACTGAAGCACACAAAAGATACTGATCAACTCCTGATCATCACAAACATGGTATCAGAGCTACTCCAAGGTATCAGAGCTACTGATCAACTCTTGATCATTACAAACACTCCCCCTTACTTCTGAATCTCCACAACACTCCCCCTGCAACTCAGCTTCTCACACAAACTCCCCCTTACTACTGAACTACAGAGAAACAAGGTATCAGAGCATATCAGAAGCACACTTCAGGATCACAGAAACACTCAGGATCATAACAATCTTGTACTCCCCCTGAGACACATATTCCCCCTTGGTCATATCTGGACATATAATGCTTTGGTTTCAGAGCAAAACACCTTCTGAATCAAAGACACATATATCTGAAATGCAGCAATACATCTTCTAACTCTTGGTATCAGAGCCAACAGAGCCAACACATTGCATAAGATTTTCTCCCCCTTTTTAGCCATAAAATTCTGACAAATCATAGTCTTCAAATAGGGAATAAAATCAAAACAGGTAGCACAAATCCTTGACAACTTGGTAGATTCAGACTCAGGTTCAGGATCACACTTAGCATAGGCACAACTGGCAGGTACTCTATCTTCCTCACATCCAGTTTGCAGTAACTGCTATAACTCTTCATGCAAACACACACCTAACTTGCTTCTTAAGTTTTCAAACTGCTTAGCATCCAAAGCCTTTGTGAAAATGTCAGCAACTTGTTCTTCAGTAGCTACATGTTCCAGCTGAATAATCTTGTCCTCCACAAGATTTCTAATAAAATGATGTCTGATGTCTATGTGTTTGGTTCTGCTGTGCTGAATTGGATTCTTAGAGATGTTGATGGCACTCAAATTGTCGCAAAACAATGTCATAACACCTTGTTCAATGTTGTACTCCTCCAGCATCTGCTTCATCCACACCAATTGTGAGCAACTACTCCCAGCAGCAATGTACTCAGCTTCAGCAGTTGACAATGACACACAGTTTTGCTTCTTGCTAAACCATGAAATTAAGTTATTTCCCAAAAAGAAACAACCTCCTGAGGTGCTCTTCCTGTCATCAGCACTTCCAGCCCAGTCAGCATCACAATATCCCATCAGTTCAGAATTTGAACTGTGTGAGTACATGATTCCATAGTCACTTGTGCTATTAACATACTTCAGGATCCTTTTAACTTGTGTCAGATGACTCATCTTAGGATCAGCTTGATATCTTGCACAAACTCCAACAGCATAAGTGATATCAGGTCTGCTTGCAGTTAAATACAATAGGCTCCCTATCATGCTTCTGTACTGACTCTGATCAACTGATACTCCTTGTTCATCTTTGGTTAGCTTCAGATGAGTAGCAGCTGGTGTCTTCTTATGAGCAGCTGATTCCATTCCAAACTTCTTTACTATGTTCTTGGCATATTTACTCTGAGAGATGAAGATTGTATCTTCCATTTGCTTGACTTGTAAACCAAGAAAATAAGTCAGTTCACCAACTAGACTCATTTCAAACTCTGACTGCATTTGTTGAACAAACAGTTTGACCATCTTCTGAGACATCCCTCCAAACACTATATCATCCACATAAATCTGTGCAATCATCAGATTCCCATTTTCATCTTTCACAAACAATGTCTTATCAGAACCACCTTTTCTGTATCCTTGAGCAACAAGAAACTGAGTCAATCTTTCATACCATGCTCTTGGTGCTTGCTTCAATCCATACAAGGCCTTCTTCAGTTTGTAAACATGATTAGGAAAATTATGATCCACAAATCCTTTAGGCTGTTCAACATACACTTCTTCTTGCAGATATCCATTCAGAAATGCACTCTTCACATCCATCTGAAACAGCTTGAACTTGAGAATGCAAGAAACACCCAACAGCAGTCTTATGGACTCTAGTCTGGCCACAGGTGCAAAGGTCTCATCAAAATCAAGTCCCTCAACTTGAGTATACCCCTGAGCAACCAACCTTGCCTTGTTTCTGACTACAGTACCATTTTCATCTGTTTTATTCTTGTATATCCACTTAGTACCAATCACATTCAACCCTTCAGGTCTTGGAACCAGATCCCACACTTCACTCCTTTTGAATTGATTCAACTCATCTTGCATTGCTTCAATCCAAAATTCATCAGTCAGGGCTTCTTTCACATTTTTAGGTTCAAGCTTTGACACAAAGCATGAATCAGCAGCAGCTGGTTCTGATCTCCTGGTTCTGACCCCTTGATCCAAACTCCCAATGATAAGCTCCTTAGGATGATCTTTCTGAACTCTAATTGATGGAACTTTATTAGTAGGATCATGTTCTGGATGCACATCTGCTTCTTCAGACTCTGGATGAATTTCTGCTTCTGAAGTTTGTTCTTCTGATGCTTCAGACTCTGGAGCAACTTCAGGTTCATTCTTTTCATTCTCAGCAGACAAATCATCAATAACCACATTTATGGACTCCATCACAACCTTGGTTCTGGAATTAAACACCTTGTAAGCTCTGCTGTTTACTGAATAACCCAGGAATATGCCCTCATCAGACTTAGGATCCAGTTTTCTTCTATTTTCTCTATCAGCCAAAATATAGCATCTGCTCCCAAAAACATGGAAGTATTTGACTGTAGGCTTCCTTCCTTTCCATAGTTCATATAAGGTACAAGTTGTTCCCTTCTTCAGAGTGACTCTATTATGGACATAACATGCAGTGTTCATGGCTTCAGCCCAAAACATATATGGCAACTTCTTAGCATGCAGCATAACTCTTGCACATTCTGCTAAAGTCCTATTCTTCCTCTCAACTACACCATTTTGCTGAGGTGTGATAGGTGCAGAGAATTCATGTTTTATTCCTTCAGAAGCACAGAATTCTGAAAAGCTCTTGTTTTCAAACTCTTTGCCATGATCACTTCTGATTCTGACAATACCACAGTCCTTCTCTCTTTGTAATTGAGTACATAAGTCTTTAAACACTTCAAAAGTATCAGACTTCTCTCTAACAAAGTTGATCCATGTGTATCTTGAGTAGTCATCTACCATTACAAAAGCATACCTCTTTCCTCCAATACTCTCTACTTGCATAGGCCCCATCAAATCCATATGAACAAGTTCTAGTACTTTAGTAGTTACCTGGTGAACTAATCTGGGATGAGACTTTCTTGTTTGTTTTCCAATCTGACAATCACCACAAACATTGTCCTCATTGATCTTCAGATTAGGTACACCTCTGATAGCTTCAGTACTTAGGATTTTTTTCATGCCTTTCAGATGCAGATGTCCCAGTTTCTGGTGCCAGAGCTTGACTTCCTCTTCTGAGCTCATAAGACAAGAAGTCAGACTTCTTTCTTCTTCAGAAACCCATAAGTAACAATTGTCTTTGGATCTGCAGCCCCTCATCTGAATCTCATCTTTCTGATCAGTAACAATGCACTCTTGCTTGTTGAAATTAACCTTTAAGTCTTGGTCACAAAGTTGGCTAATGCTGATCAGATTAGAAGTTAATCCTTCCACCAGTAGCACATCATTAAGTCTGGGCAACCCTTCTCTGATCAAATCACCAATACCCAGAATCTGACCTTTTACACCATCTCCAAATGTTACATAGCTTCTGGAGTATGATCTGATATTGCTCAGCAGCTTCTTCACACCAGTCATGTGCCTTGAACACCCACTATCAAAATACCAGTCTTCTTTCGAAGTGGCTCTCAGTGAAGTATGAGCAATCAGGCCTACATTCTGAACTTTGGGCTTCCACACCTTCTGAACATTGTGTCTGATAGTAGCTGGTTCCACTTTTCTATACTGAAAATGTTCAGGATAGCCATAAAGTTTGAAGCAGAATGGTTTGATATGCCCTTTCTTTCCACAATGATGACAAATCCATGGATGATTTCTCCTCCTTCTGTTTCTGAAAAATTTCTGTGGTTGCTTCTGAGGCAGCATCTGAACTTGCTTCTGACCTTGCATCTGAGGTATCTTCTGAGCTTGCTTTTGAGGTCTCATCTGAATATGCTTCTGACCTTGCATCTGGGCTTGCTTCTGAGGTCTCTTCTTTAATATTCCAGCCATAGAATCATGAGTTTGAGTAGCAGGAACAAAACTCATCTCTTTAGGAATCTGAGTCTGATCAACAAAACCTAAACCAGTTTTTCCTTGTTGCTGATTCCCCAAAATGTCCTCCAACTTATCAGTAGCAGAGTTCAACATCTTCACTTGCTTCTTCATTTGATCAAGTTGGGAGTTCAGTTGGTTCACTTCTTCTTTTAAATCTGAATTCTGTACTAACAGTTCACCTTTTTCAGCCTCCAGTTGTAGAATAGTCTCCTTCTGATCCAAAACTTGTTTGCAGACCTCAGCACTTCTGGTATACAGCTTCTTGTAGTTATCAGCTAGTTCATCATATGAGGTTTTAGCAGCATCAGACACAGATGAGGCTTCAGACTCAGACTCTGAAAAGGTCTCAGATTCTAAAACAGCTTCCTTCTTCAAGATAGCTCCTGACCTCACTACCAGACCAGTATCACACATATCAGATTCACTAACATCATCTTCTTCAGAACCATCATCAGACCATGAAATAGCTAGGCTCTTTTTCTGCTTCTTGAGAAAATTGGGACATTCAGACTTGATGTGTCCATACCCTTCACACTCATAGCACTGCACACCTTTAGCTTGGTTACTTTTCTCCTCAGACTTGGTCTTCTTCTCATCAGTTTGTTGCTTTTTGTTATTGAATCTGAAATTCTGACCTTTGGCTTTGGCTTTTCTGTTGACATTCTTCAGAATCTTGTTGAATTGTTTTCCCAGCAACACTAGAGCTTCTGATAAGTCATCCTCCTCAGATTCTTGTTGATCATCAGCTTCAGAGTTCACAGTAAAAGCTACACCTTTTCCTTTCTTATCAGGCTGTTTGCAGAATGCAGTTTCAAAATTGAGCAAAGACCCAATCAGCTCCTCAAGCTTCATAGTGGTAATATCATGAGCCTCTTCAATTGCTGTCACCTTCATATCAAACCTTCTGGGCAGGGACCTGAGGATTTTTCTTACTAGCTTCTCATCTGACATCTTCTCCCCAAGAGAATCAAAGGAATTGGCCATATCAAGTACATTCATATAGAAATCCTGGATATTCTCATCTTCCTTCATCTTCAGATTCTCAAACTTAGTAGTCAGCAGCTGCAATCTGGACATCTTCACCTTAGAAGTTCCTTCATGAGTGGTCTTCAGAATTTCCCAAGCATCCTTAGCCACAGTACATTGTTTGATAAGTCTGAACATATTCTGATCAACACCATTAAAGATAGCATTCAAAGCTTTTGAATTTCCCAGAGACAAGTCATCTTCAGCTTTGGTCCATTCCTCCTCAGGCTTCAGAACCTCAGTCTTGTTACCATCTTTGTCTGTATACACAGGATGGTCCCAGCCTTTAATCACAGCTTTCCAAGTCCTGCTGTCAATAGATTTTAAGAAGGCACACATCCTAGACTTCCAATACTCATAGTTTGTGCCATCTAATAGGGGTGGTCTATTGACATAGCCTCCTTCTCTATCCATGCTTGCCAGATATTAAGTCCTCTGGATCTCACCCAAATTACAGGCAGGGAACCAGGCTCTGATGCCAATTGAAATTCTGGCCAGGCAATAAGGGACTATCAGGTTCTGAACCAGTCAGGTTCTGACCAAAACGCAGGGCACACTAGTTTGCTTAAAACAGAGCACACACTCACACAATGCAAAGCAAGAAAATAAAGTGCAGGAAAGTAAAAGGCACACAAGGTTTGTTAACCCAGTTCGGAGTAAACACCTCCTACTCTGGGGGATACCAATCCAGGAAGGAATTCCACTATTGGAATTAATCCTTAAGACTTAGACACTGACTCCCAGCTCCTATCCTAAGCAATTAATCTCCACCTAGTCTTGAATTCTACCCAACACGTTGAGTATTAGAAAACCTCTAACTTCCTATTCAAGCAACTGCAACCCAGCTACTTGAACTACCCTTTGAACTTAACCCAGTTCTGAATACTAAAACTCCCCTGTTTTTGAATACACCTTCAAAGACAAAACTTCATTCGTACCTAGAGGCTTAGAATGAATTACAACTCAATAACAATCCTAAACCAACTCAAAACATATGAGTGGCGTACAAAAACAAAGCAAAAGCTTAAAAACAACTAAGACTCTATTTCTCTGAATAATACTCTTCAATTCATAAGTCTTCAATAGCAAAGCTCCTCCTTTTATAATCTTCAGCAAGCCTCTTAATTATGCTCCAAATCTTCTGAATTGATTTGTTACTGGAATAAGATTGGTCCAATCAAGTAACAAATAAAACTGTTTTGTATCTTTGAAAGATTTAAAACAGAAAATACGATTTTCATATCTTTGAACCAAATCTTCAATAAAATCTTCTCCAAATAATTCAGCATTCTAGAAGCACTTATACAAAGATAATACAAAGATAATTCCTTGCTAAATCTCCCAAGATACGCGCAAAAACTAATCTGAAAACCCAGCTTCTGATGTGGTCAACAAAAGTCAACGCTGGCTTCAGAACCTGAAATCAGCTTCTGAACTGCTACAGTGCATTCAGCTTCTGATGACATTTTCTGCTTCTGAATGGCTTCAAAACACAAAACTTGCAACTGAAGAAATGTTCTAATCATGGAGATGCTTCTATTCAATACTTTGGTTTTGCCAAAATATGCAGCCAACACCAAAAGACTCAACACAAGCTGATGTTTCTAGAAGGCAGATTCATTCGCGTGAAGACATTGGTTGAAGATTTGTTTCTTTTATTTGTGAATATATTTTCAAAGAAATCTTTGGAAAATATATTTTAGAAATATAATTGCTTCTATTTCCTTCTAAAGAATTCTGGGAATATATCTTTGAAGAAGATTTGATTCAAGAATTATGTTGCTGCTGAAGCAATAAATAGAGGACGCTGCTATTGAAGAAATTCATTCAAAACAGAAGATATATAGAGTCATACTTAGGTTTTGAGTCTGTAAGCTTTGTGCTTTGTTTTTGTATACCACTCAAGTGTTTAGAGTTGGTTGTTTTTATTGAGTTGTAATCACTTGAAGCTTTTAAGCAAAAGTGACGTATTGAGTTTTTAGGATAGTGTCTCCATCTTTGTTTGGTTTTTTAGAGTCTGATAATCACTGGGGCAGTGATTGACTGAGGGAAGTAAGAGGGGTCTTATATCTAGGAGTTCCTAGGTAGAAATACCACGGGTAGTGATTAAGTGAGAAGGGGCTGTGAAACAGGGGCTGTTGTCATAGGGGGCTGTGAAACAGGGGCTGTGTCATAGGACTTCGAATTGATACTATTTTAGTGCATTTCCTTCCTGGCTTGGTAGCCTCCAGATGTAGGTGAAGTTGCACCGAACTGGGTTAACAAATCAACTGTGTTCCTTTACTTTCTGTCTTTTATATTTCTGCTTCTGAACTGCTGTTTGCATACTCTGTTTTACGGTTCAGAACCAGGTCCTGCCAGGAATATCAATTCTGATGAGTTCAGAGTCTCGGCAATGTCTGATTTTGGTACAATACATACCTTAGTACCTTTCATAATATCTCCAGAACAGGATGGTAGGTTTTTTTCTTTTAAATGATTGAATGGATCATTTGAGAAACCAATACCTTGTCCCCTGTTTCTGTTAATATTATAAATCATAAACGCAACTTTGCTTCTGTTGATTCCAGTTAGTATGAAATCCTGAAGTGCAATTTCTTGCTCACTTAGGACTTCATCAGGTTTCTTATGAGCCATTTTTCTGAAATCTCTTACCTCTTCATCTATCTCATTGATATGATTATGAAGTTGGAGATTTTCTTCAGACAGCAAGTTATATTTCTTTTTCAAAGTTTTTAATTGTTTATCTTGCTTCTGAGATGGTTCATAAGTTCCTTAACTGTTTCAACAAGTTCAGATTGAGTAAGTTTGGAAAATACCTCATCTTCATCCTCAGAGTCTGACCCTGACTCTGTATCAGAAGATGTTGTTGAAGGTGAGAAAAACACATAAGAAAGGGGGGGTTGAATTGTGTAGGCTATTTCTTTTCTTTCTCAAAAACTTATGTTAGTTCAGATTCTGATATTGATCAGATCTGAACTATTTTCAGAGTGTTTTATGCAGCGGATATAAAGTAAATGAGAGAGGGAAAGAGAGACACAAGCAAATTATCCTGGTTCCTTCCATAATCTGGAAGTAGTCCAGTCCCCTTGTTACTATTAAGAGATTTTCCACTATAATCAAACGATTACAATTGCTCAAGCACAAAGCATAGAGACTTCCTTGCTCACACACATAGTATGAGACTTTCTTGCTCAAACACCTAGTAAGAGACTTCCCTGTTCAACCACAAAGGATGAGACTTCCTTGCTCAACCACAAAGGATGAAACTTCCTTGCTCAACCACAAAGGATGAGACTTCCTTGCTCAACCACAAAGGATGAGACTTCCTTGCTCAACCACAAAGGCTGAGACTTCTAGTTGCTCAAGCACGCAGGCAAGAGGCTTTGAATCAAATAGATTTACAGCAGAAATAAGTTTGAGTTGAACACTCGATATACTATCAGTGGTGTTCACAAAATACAATTCAGATTAAGACTCTCTACTTAAGAAATTCTAAGATAATAAGTTTGTAAGAATTTCTAAGTGTTTTGATGACTGTCACGTAAAACAGAGCATGTGTTTTTCTGGAACAGAGTCTTGGTTCTTCATCTTTAATCCTCCAATCCTTTATAGAAGATTAAAGAGCTGTTGAGAAGAGCTATGTCATCAAAAGAGCCATTGCAAATAGAAGCTATGTCCAGCTTAATTTTTGCCTGACATTGTGTGCGCAAAACAGAGCAGCAGTTGAAGGAATTTGAATTGCTTCCTTAAAACATGGAGAATGTTTCGTACAGGGTGACAAACTGTTCCATTGAACTGTTCTGACACAACAGAACTTCACTGTTCACAGTTGCAAACGTTGACTGCTGATTCAGACTTCAGAAGCTTCTCTTCAGAAGCTGGCTTCAGGAACTGTTCATCAGAAGCTCCCTTCAGACACAGTACTTCAGAAGCTGGTCATCAGATACTGTTCATCAGACACACTTCTTCAGAAGCAGACTTCAGACACACTGTTCATCAGACGCTGCCTTCAGAAGCTGGTCTTCAGACGCACCCTTCAGACGCACTGTTCATCAGACGCACTGTTCATTAGACGCACCCTTCAGAAGCTAGTCTTCAGACGCACCCTTCAGACGCTCCCTTCAGAAGCTCTTCTTCAGACGCTGTCTTCAGAAGCTCTTCTTCAGATGCTGATTTTCTTCAGTCTTGCAACACAAGCTTCTATATTTTCCTACTTGCTCTTAGCTTGTTCTTTCATAACCAATGTTAGATACCAATCTTTAAGTACATGGTTCTGCACACTTAGAATCAAGCATTAGCAATTCCAATTTTCTTTTTAACACTTTGTTATCATCAAAACCCAAAAGAGAGTTGTTCAAACATTTTGTTCCAACAATCTCCCCCTTTTTGATGATGACAAACACAAGTATTAAAAAGAAAATTGTTGTTAATTTAATTAACAAGTTGACTGCAGGGTATGAGGTTTGCAAGCTCCCCCTGAGTCTGATCCAGGTTAATTAAATTCAGTTTAGATCAAAAAGGTTAGAATTTCAGAATTGTTGTTAACTTTAATTAACAAGTTGACTTCAGGGTATGAGGTTTGCAAGCTCCCCCTGAGTCTGATAATCCACAAGGTGAGGTTTGCAAGCTCCCATTGATTCTTATCCAAGTTAATTAAAGTCAACTTAAAACAATAAGGTGAATTATCACTCAGAATTATAAATAACAAGCTGACTTTAGGGTATGAGGTTTGTAAGCTCCCCCTAAGTCTGATAATTCACAGGATGAGGTTTGTAAGCTCCCTGAGTCTTATCCAAGTTATTTTATCATCAAAACAGAGGCTAAGAGATTAAAAGCTGTTCTCATAAGTTAAATAACTGTCAGAAATTAACTTATGTTCTGAGCTCAGAGCCTGAAATACTTGTTACTTTTACTCCCCCTTTTCTCATCAACAAAAAGAAAATTCAAGAATTTTTAAGAGAGTGAAAACGTGAGACAAAGTGTTCAGAGCATTTTGTTCAGTACCACTGACTGTATCAGACACAATTGTCCAGAACATATGGTTCAGTACTACTGAACTGTTTCAGACAGATTTGAAAGTTTAAAACTGGGTCTGAAAACTGAACATATAGGATGAGAAATTAAAAGTGTGACTGAGTTTTTGTTAAAACATTTCAGAAACTGAAAACAGAAAAACATTTAACACAACTGCACATTGATGACTTTAGGAGGGGCAAAGTACAACTTTCAAAGCTTAATCTCATCACAGCACTGCTGTTATTACTTATCAGATTCTGACCAAGTGTTGAACAACTGTTCAGATTCACTCTCATTAGTGGGCCACGTGTAAAGTGTCCACTTATGATGAGTTTTATCAGAAGTCACAAAAATTCATATTCTGAAACTCAGACTCTGATGTTTTCAGAAGCTAAACTATCTTCAGACTCTCAAAGTGAGTGTCTGTTAAGTCTTAGCTTCTGATGAACTTCAGGTTCTCAGTTTCTATTCAGAGTCAAGCAATTTTTCAAGAGATGAAATGAAAGTTCAGTTTCTCTTTAATAAAATAAAATCTGCCTAAAATGAGGGGTTTTGTAAATATATCAGCCCATTGATGATTGATAATCGGAATCAATGAATTGAAAATCCAAAACACCCTTCTGAACATAATCTCTAATAAAATGAAGTTTAAGTTCAAAAAATGCTTGGCTCTTGAATGTAGAATTGGAATTTTTAGATAAACAGACAAAGAAGGTTATGTTGTTTTCATGAATCTGATAGTTTTCCAACTGATGTAGAATCTATTAAGTATAACAGAGAACAATCATACCTCTGTGGAGCTTTTGATCTACCTCTCCTTGTTCAATCAGGTTGTTTCTGAACACCCATTTTTGTTCCAACAATGTTCTTGATTGGCTTCAGGAGAAGTGTCAGCTAGCTCAGCACCAATGATCCAGTCTTTGTGGTTCCCTCCAGATTCCACAGTTCCTCCCTCTTTCATGGTCAGGGTTTGGAACATAGACTTTCCTTCTGTCATGCAATGCCAGCAGCCACTGTCCAGGCACCATGACTTCACCTTTTCTTTGGCATTTAATCATATCTGCAACAAAAATGATTTCTGACTTGGGTACCCATATGGGTCCTCTTGGGTTAGTTCTGAAAGGTTTAGTCTTTTGTTGCACCTTATGTCTAGAGTTATAATACTCAGGCTTGTTCAGATACCTTGGATGTGAATCCTTTAATCTTGAATAAGTCTTAGTATCAGACACTGAGTTCTTCAGAACCTGAGCTTTCAAAGGTCTTGACTCAGATTTCTTCAGAACCTGAGACTTGAAGGTCTTTGGTTCTGAGATTTTAAGAGTCTGAACCTTTGAAGACTTTGGTTCTATTTTCTTCAGAACTTTGGACTTAAGAGTCTTTGATTCTGATTTGGTCAGAATCTTGGATTCAGAAGTAGAAGGTTCTGATTTATTAAGAACTTCAGTTTTGCTAGCTCCTGACACAAGGCAGACTTTCTGACCTTTCTTAATACAACCAGAATAAGATGACAGAATGGCTTTCTTATGTATGCTTTGTCTGACATTCTGAGATTTATAAGGTTTTATATAAACTGGTTTAGTATTCCTTGAAGGTTTTACAAACACAGTCTTTTGAAAGTTTGAGTCTGAATTTTTCAGAGTTGGAGACTTGCTTGTCTTAGGTTCTGAACTCTTCAGACTTTGAACCTTTTCAGATTTAAAGTCTGTTTTCCTTATAGTCTTAGACTTAGAACCTTTTGGTTTAGTCTTTGGTAAAGTTTTAAATTCTGCCGTCAACTTTCCCTTAGGTTCAGAAGTTTTAGATTCTGAGCAGTTCAGAACTTCAGACTTAGCAGTCTTAGTTTCTGTTAAATTCTGTTTCTCAAAATTGTCAGATGCAGGTACAAAACATACCTTAGTGCCTTTTATACTATCTTCAAAACAGGATGGAAGGTTTGTTTCATTTGAAAAAATAAATGAATCATTTTTTAAACCAATTCCTTCTCCTTTGTTTCTGTTGATATTATAAATCATAGAAGCAACTTTGCTTCTGTTGATTCCAGTCAAAATAAAATCTTGAAGAGCAATTTCTTCTTCACTTAAAGGCTTATCAACTTTCTTATCAGTCATTTTTACAAGAAGAGCATTGTTCTCATCTTCTAATTCAGAGATGTGACTTTGAGCTTCTTCTTGTTTTCTTTCAAGCAGTTCAAGTTCCTTTTTCAATGTTTTAAATTGTTTTGACTTGTTTAGATAATGACTGATAAGATCTTTGACAGTTTCAATAAGTTCAGATCTAGTGAGTTTAGAGTATACCTCATCTTCATCATCTGAGTCTGAATTTGACTCTGTATCAGAAGATACAGTTGCAACCAAAGCCAAATTGGCTTCTTCTTCATCTTCATTGTCAGAGTCTGATTCTTTGTCAAGATCATCCCAAGTTTCCATCAGGCTTTTCCTGATCTTGTTTATGAATTTGCTTGACTTGGAGTTAGTGCTCTTTGACTTCTCCTTTGATTTGTCCTTTTGAAGTTCTGGACAGTCAACAATGAAGTGACCCACTTTCTTGCAATTGTAGCAGCCCTTCTGACCTTCCATCCTAGAACCTGATCCTTTGAAGCCACTGCTTTTGTTGGAGAACTTCTTGCTTCGATTAGCTAAGTACTGAAGTCTTTTGGAAAGCATTGCTATCTCTTCAGTTTCTGAGTCTTCTTCAGAACCTTCATCTGAAAGTTCTTCTTCAAACTCATAAACTTTCAGAGCCTTTGCAGACTTTCCTTTGGACTTCAATGCTATGGACTTAACTTTCTTAGCAGGTTCATCCTCATTGAGTCCCAGTTCATGCACTTTGAGAGAGCTTATAAGATCTTCAATACTTAGAGTATTTAGATCTTTAGCTTCCTCAATAGCAGTCACTTTAGGTCTCCATCTAGCAGGTAGACTCCTAAGAATCTTGTTCACATGATCAGCAGTAGTATAGATTTTCTTTTAGAATCTGAAGTCTAGAAACCAGAGTCTGAAATCTTGAGAACATAGTCTCAATATTTTCATCCTCCTTCATTCTGAACAGCTCATACTGCTGAACCAGAAGGTTTGCATTTGCTTCTCTAACCTTCTTGTTTCCTTCATAGTTAGAGCAGAGAGAGGTGAAGATGGCTTTTGCTGTTGATTTATCACTCAGCTTAAGATACTCATTGTGGGGTAAAGACTCCACAATGATACCTCTTACGTTGTGATGCTTTCTGTAGATCTTTCTCTAAGCATCAGTAAGGCTTCTTCTATTAATGGCTACTCCTTCTTCATCAACTGGAATAGATATTCCATCTTCTATTATATCCCATAAGGAGTCATCAATTTCAATAATGTGGCTTTACATTTTGCTTTTCCACCAGGGGAATTTCTCAGCATCACCAGTAAACATAGGAGGTTTATTGTGTGAGTGAGATTGCTTGTTATCTGTACCATAGCCACCACCACCACTTCTGAATGTAGATTCACCAGAACCACTAGAAGACATGTTTTTCTCAGGATCTATACTAACTCACTGTTAAGTAATTGAATATCAGAACCAGGGGCTCTGATACCAACTGAAGGTGAGAAAAACACACAAGAAGGGGGGGTTGAATTGTGTGGGCTATTTCTTTTCTTTCTCAAAAACTTATGTTAGTTCAGATTCTGATATTGATCAGATCTGAACTATTTTCAGAGTATTTTATGTAGCGGATATAAAGTAAATGAGAGAGGGAAAGAGAGACACAAGCAAATTATCCTGGTTCCTTCCACAATCCGGAAGTAGTCCAGTCCCCTTGTTACTAACAAGAGATTTTCCACTATAATCAAACGATTACAATTGCTCAAGCACAAAGCATAGAGACTTCCTTGCTCACACACACAGTATGAGACTTTCTTGCTCAAACACCTAGTAAGAGACTTCCCTGCTCAACCACAAAGGATGAGACTTCCTTGCTCAACCACAAAGGATGAGACTTCTAGTTGCTCAAGCACGCAGGCAAGAGGCTTTGAATCAAACAGATTTACAGCAGAAATAAGTTTGAGTTGAACACTTGATATACTATCAGTGGTGTTCATAAAATACAATTCAGATTAAGACTCTCTACTTAATAAATTCTAAGATAATAAGTTTGTAAGAATTTCTAAGTGTTTTGATGACTGTCACGTAAAACAGAGGATGTGTTTTTCTGGAACAGAGTCTTGGTTCTTCATCTTCAATCCTTCAATCCTTTATAGAAGATTAAAGAGCTGTTGAGAAGAGCCATGTCATCAAAAGAGCCGTTGCAAATAGAAGCTATGTCCAGCTTAATTTTTGCCTGACATTGTGTGCGCAAAACAGAGCAGCAGTTGAAGGAATTTGAATTGCTTCCTTAAAACATGGAGAATGTTTCGTACGGGGTGACAACTGTTCCATTGAGCTGTTCTGACACAACAGAACTTCACTGTTCATAGTTGCAAACGTTGACTGCTGATTCAGACTTCAGAAGCTTCTCTTCATAAGCAGGCTTCAGGAACTGTTCATCAGAAGCTCCCTTCAGACACAGTACTTCAGAAGCAGACTTCAGACGCACTGTTCATCAGACGCTGCCTTCAGAAGCTGGTCTTCAGACGCACCATTTAGATGCACTGTTCATCAGACGCACCCTTCAGAAGCTGGTCTTCAGACGCACCTTTCAGACGCTCCCTTCTGAAGCTCTTCTTCAGACGCTGTCTTCAGAAGCTCTTCTTCAGATGCTGATTTTCTTCAGTCTTGCAATACAAGTTTCTATATTTTCCTTCTTGCTCTTAGCTTGTTCTTTCATAACCAATGTTAGATACCAATCTTTAAGTACATGGTTCCGCACACTTAGAATCAAGCATTAGCAATTCCAATTTTCTTTTTAACACTTTATTATCATCAAAACCCAAAAGAGAGTTGTTCAAACATTTTGTTCCAACAGTTGTTGCCACTAGCGCCAGATTGGCTTCTTCTTCATCTTCCTTCTCAGATTCAGATTCATTGTCAAGATCATCCCATGTTGCCATAAGACTTTTCTTGATTTTGTTTCTGAAGTTGCTTGATTTAGAGCTGGTCTTCTTGGATTTCTCCTTGATTTGCCCTTCTGTAACTCTGGACAGTCAGCAATGAAATGACCAATCTTTTTGCAATTAAAGCAACCCTTCTGATCTTCCTTCTTGGAACCAGATCCTTTGAAGCCACTACCTTTGTTAGAAAACTTCTTTTGTCTTTTGACTAAGTACTGAAACCTTTTGGAAAGCATTGCCAGCTCCTCAGCTTCTAAATCTTCTTCAGAACTTCCCTCAGGAGATTCTTCATCAGATTCTATAGCTTTTAGAGCTTTTGATGACTTTCCTTTAGATTTAAGTGCTATAGACTTAGACTTTCTAACAGGTTCATCTTCATTGAGTCCTAGTTCATGCACTTTGAGAGAGCTGATAAGATCTTCAATACTAAGAGTATTTAGATCTTTAGCTTCCTCAATGGAAGTTACTTTAGGTCTCCATTTAGAATGTAGACTTCTGAGGATCTTGTTCACATGGTCAGCAGTTGAGTAACTCTTTTTCAGAATCTGAAGTCCAGATACCAGAGTCTGAAATCTTGAGAACATAGTCTCAATGTTTTCATCCTCCTTCATCTTGAACAACTCATACTGTTGAACCAGAAGGTTGGCCTTGGCTTCTCTAACTTTCTTGTTTCCTTCATAGTTAGAGCACAAGGAAGTGAAGATGGCCTTTGCAGTAGCTTTATCACTTAGCTTCAGGTATTCGTTGTGAGGCAGAGAATCCACAATGATACCTCTTACTCTATGATGCTTTCTGTAAATCTTTCTTTCAGCATCAGTAAGACTTTTTCTGTCAATAGCTACTCCTTCTTCATCAACTGGTATAGTTATACCATCTTCAATGATATCCCAGAGGCTATCATTTATTCCAATGATATGACTATACATCTTGCTTTTTCACCAAGAAAAATTTTCAAGATCACCAGTAAACATAGGAGGTTTATGGTGTGAGTGAGATTGCTTATCATCTGTACCATAGTCATATGATACAACAACTCCAGATCTATGAGCAGGTTGAGAGGAACCACCAGATTCACTAGAAGACATGTTTTTCTCAGGATCTTTTCTGACACACTGTTAAGTGATTGAATATCATAACCGGAGCTCTGATACCAACTGAAGGTGAGAAAAACACAAGAAGGGGGGTTGAAATGTGTTGGCTTTTTCTTTCTTAAAAACTAAGAGTTAGTTCAGCTTCTGATGTATGATCATAATCTGAAACTAATTTCAGAGTTCAGACGCAGCAGATTAAAATTAAATGAGGGAGAGAGAGAGAGAGAGAGGGAGAGAGAGAGAGAGAGAGAGAGAGAGAGGACACAAGCAATTATCCTGGTTCCTTCCAAAACCCGGAAGTAGTCTAGTCCCCTTGTCACTTACAAGAGATTTTTCACTATAATCCAATGATTACAAATTGCTCAAGCACAAAGCAAGAGACTTCCTATGCTCAAACACATAGTAAGAGACTTCTGATTGCTCAAGCACAAAAGCAAGAGACTTCTAATTGCTCAAGCACAAAAGCAAGAGACTTCTCAACAAACAGAATTACAAAGAAATATGTTTGGTTTGAACACTTGATATACTATCAGTGGTGTTCACAAAATACAACACAGTTTTCAGACTCTAGACTTAAGAAATTCTAAGATAAGAACGTTTGTAAGAATTTCTAGGTGTTTGATGCGTATAGAGTTTAGCAAAGTATTGGCACTTTTCAAATTTTGTAGAGTCTTGTATATGCGTAACCTTTCTTCAAGTCTTCAGTCCTTTATATAGAGGAGTAGAGAGACGTTGAGAAGATGTCAAATCATCAATAGAGTCGTTTTATTTGAAGCTTGATCCAACGTTGATTTGTTCCTTGATTTGGACTATGTACCATGAAGAATACCGTTTGAATCCTTACCTTAAAATGGATTGGATGTCTTGTCCAAGGAGACAAAATTGCAGAGAACATTTCGGACACTGAGAAGTTTTCAGAGGTCATTGTTGTACTATGTCCTTGATGACAATGACATCAGTTGACTTCTGATACTTCAGAGTCTGAGTCTTCAGCTTCTGATCCTTCAGCTTCTAAGACTTCAACTTCTGACTTGCAACACAAGCTTCCAACAATATTTCCTTGCTCTTAATCTTTCTCCTTCAGAACCAAACTTGATTGATACTTGAATAATTTTTAGTCTATGGTCCTGCACACTTGAAACAAACATTAGCATATCCAATTTTTCTTTTTAATACCTTTTTATCATCACAACTCAAAAGAGGCATTGTTTACACATTTTGTTCCAACAGTGGGCTGTAAAAATGAAGACTTATTTGAGAGCTCAAAGTTTATGGGATGTGGTTGAAAAGCGCACCAACCCACCATCTCTCCCAAACAACCCAACATTAGCTCAAATAAGAAATCACAGTGATGAAGTGGCAAAAGAAGGTAGAGCTCTTGCCATAATACATGCCGCTCTACATGATGATATTTTTATCAAGATTTTGAATCTTGAAATTGCAAAAGAAGCTTGGAACAAGCTGAAGGAGGAGTGCCAAGGAAGTGAAAGAACAAAGAAAAAAGTGTTGAACTTGAGAAGAGAGTTTGAAGCACTAAAAATGAAAGAAACTGAAACTGTTTGAGAGTTTTCTTGACAGAATTTCTAAAGTTGTTACACAAATCAGATTTTTGGGAGAAGATCTCAGTGATCAAAGAGTTGTGGAAAAAATATTGGTGTGTCTTCCAAAGATGTTTGAAGCAAAAATTTCACCTCTTGAAGAAAATAAGAATTTTTATGAAATCACAGTTGCAGAGCTTGTTAGTGCTTTGCAAGCTTCTGAGCAAAGAAGATCTTTATGGATGGAAGAAAATGTTGAAGGTGCTTTTTCTGGCCAGCAACAAAGGCAAAAACTAAAGCTTTAAAAGTTTTGGAAAAAAGAAGTTTCCACCCTGCCCACATTGCAAAAAAGATATTCATTTAGATAAGTTTTGTTGGTACAGGCCAAGAGTTAAATGTAGAGCTTGTAACCAACTTGGTCATGTGGAGAAGGTTTGCAAAAACAAAACAAACCAGCAGGAACAACAATCCTGAGTTGTTGAGAACCACCAAGAAGACGAAGAGCAATTGTTTAAAGCTTATTGTTATTTAGCATGTAGTAGCAAAGAAACATGGCTAATAGATACTGGATGCACCAATCATATGACTAACAATGTTAGTTTTTTTAAAGAACTTGATGAATCTTTTTACTCCAAAGTTGTCATTGGCAATGGACAACATGTTGAGGTCAAAGGCAAATGAGTTGTGGCTGTTGAAACTCTCTCAGGTATAAAATATATTTCGGATGTTTTATTTGTGCTTGAGATAAATCAAAGTCTTTTGAGTGTTGGAAAAATGATGGAGAAAAACTATTATTTGCATTTTAAGGATATGAAATGCACTATTTTTTTTATCCTTTTGGACAAATGATGGAGAAAAACTATTATTTGCATTTTAAGGATATGAAATGCACTATTTTTTTATCCTTCTGGATCTAAATTAATGATTGTTGAAATGAGAGGAAAAAGCTTTCCAGTGGAGTGGAAGAAAACATCTTTGCGTGTTTTTTCAAGTAGAGTTGAAGAAAAATTTCCAGCTCAAAAAAGGGGAACTTTTGATGGCAATTATGCTAGATGCAATATTGCTATGTTAGAGACTACGAGGTATACTGAAGCTGCTAATTTTAAGGGTTGTAAAGTTACCATCCAAGAGGAGAAAAAGATTATAGAAAAGGATGTTGATTGTAATGTTGTTGATGCCTCTATTTATGACTTGTGTGTTTTTCAAAATGAAAATCGAGACCTCTCAAGTTATGCAGATAGTGAAGATGTCAAAACTACATCTGATTGTGTTTTTTCATTTGGTCGTGTTGTGACCATTTGGAATTCAAAGAAGCAAGAAGGGATCACCCAATCATCAACTAAAGCAGGGTGTGTTACCGCTGCAACAGATCAAAAAATTTGGTCAATGAAGTTTTATCAGATGAAGGTTGGAAAAATGAGACCAATGCTTGGAGTTTTTTCAAGAAAAATATCAAGGAGGAGTGTTGGAGATTGATATTTTTCTATTTTGTTAATTATTTTCTACTGCTATTTTCTGTCATAATTAGATTGTTGTTTTTTTAAGTATAAGTGTCATAATTAGATTGTTGCTTATTTAGTAAGTAAAACAGTCCCTAGGTAATGATGTCTAGTGTTCTTAGGTAATGATGACTAGTGTTTAGAGTAGATTTAGTGTAGATTTTATGTTCAATCTTACAAGAAAGCTTATGGCTTGGCTCTATATATTTGTAGTGTATGCTTCAGTTTAATGTATCAAAGTATCTTAACTTTTTTACTTTGTTCTCAAAATTTTATTGTCTTATCCTTTTTTTTCTGGTTTTTCTTCTATCTTTTCCATCATTTTCACCTTTAGGTCCTTTTTTCTACAAAATCCATACTTTTCTTTAAGCTTATTACAATATTTTTACTGAACTTGGTGTTGACTCTCATTCATCGTGGGCGTGTCTGACAAGATGTCATGTATTGCCTTAAACTCCAACGCCTCCTTCTTTAACATCAAAAGTAAATGGTTTTCTTCCTCCTTTAAGTTGTGCGAGTTTTTACATGGATGCTACTCTTTTACTCATTGTCTCATGAACAACCATAGAAGATTTCAGTTGCACTTGCATTTACTTTTGCCTTTGCCTTCCTTTTCGCCGCCTTGTGCCCCATTGGATGCTTCATTTGAGATGTTGAAATAAATTCATAACTTGAAGGTGTCTCTGGATTCAGTGACTATGAGTATGCCCCGCTAGTATAAGTGTTTGTTCTCTTCAAAGAAGTTTCAATCAATGCTCCCTTCCATTTATGTTCATCTTTCAACAATCGCCATGCATACTCAAGATTGAATGGTGCACCATCATCTTGAGAGAAAAAAAGCATGTGCATTTTCCATGATATCATTCTCTGAGGTCCCACTTTTCTTTCCATAAACACCTAAATTGTAACACCCGACAAATTTTTGAATAGGACCATGGATTCGATGAAATCGAGATTTTAATAATTGACTAGGATTCTTAACCAAAATATGTCTACTTTTTTATCATTTCCCACAATAGGATCCTTTTAAATGTTGAGTCATGTTTGAATAAGAAGCATATCATCATTCCATGTGAATAGCTCGAGGTTTTTTCCGAGCAGAATGTTTTTTTCCTCCCCATGCGTAATATTTTAAAGACCAGCTTGAGTTGAAAATTGTGGAACTTGACATTCCAACATAGACCCAATTGGTGGTTTAGGTTCATAACGAGTAAACTCTACACTTTAGGCATCCGTTTGAGGTCTATCAAATATGTTGGGGTTGATTGGTGGCGACAAAAACATGGTGGACTTTGTTTGTGGTGACAAAAATTGAGAATTTTGAGAACTAGGGTGTCGGTGATTTTGCATAAAAGACAACAAAGATGGTTGATAATTATATTGATTGGGATCCACTTGACATAAACCAAAGAGATGAAATTGTGAAGTTAAAAATTATGAGAAAAATTGTGTGTAAAAATAAAAGCAAAGAGATGAAATTGAGTGAAATATTTTTGAATGAACACAATTTATAGTTAAAAGAACTTTCAGTTATAAAAAAAATGGTAAAGAAAAAAAGGATGCGATTTGTACATATTGCAGAACGGTAACGTGTATATGATTTTTTAAACAAAGTGACTATTACTTCACCAATCGACCGTAATTGCATGTTGGACTACTCCGATAGAACTTTATACAAAGTTCCCGTATTTTGTCACGAGTCACGATACGCTGCCTACGCTACACCGTTGGAGTTGCTCTTATAATCAAGTGAGAGAAATCTCCCATCAATTAAGAATGAGTTAAGTAAACGATATAAGAGAGATGTGACTCATATACTTGATGCCTTCAAATTTTAGGTGCATATTTAGTGTCAATGTCTTTTAAATATCCTCATCATTAGTGTAAATGTTGTTCCTGGTGTTCCCCAACCTCTCCAACAAATAGCTCAATGTATTACTGTAATGAAATAGCTCAATATATAAACATCACAATATTGATAATTTTCGTTTAATATTTTTCAACACTTTACAATAATATCAATGTAATTTTCTTTTATATAACTGTCACAATGTTACCCGACCCGTGCAACTGCACGAGTCTTTTACTAGTGAATTATATACTTCCTCCGTCTCAAAATAGATACCTCTTTATTATTTTTTTTTTTGTCTCAAATTATTTGTCTATTTTATACTCCCGCCGGTCCTTATTATAAGAAGAAAAACCAAAAAACATCAAAACCAATACACTCATTAATTAGTGTAACTTTTTGAATATTTTTACAAATATACCCTCATAAAAAATTGTGAAGCATTAAATACACCCACTATTTTTAAAAAGACAAACATTAAATAAGGGGTATAAAAGTCTTTTAAACAATAAATACACCTTAAAAGTTGTGATATTTTCTTATAAATAGGACAAAAAAAAATTTTGAAAATTTTCTTATATATAGGACCGGAGGGAGTAATATCAATACAACATTTATTATTTTTTTCACTAACATACCCTTATTTATTGCATTTCAATCCATCTATAATAACTACTCCACTAACTATAATTAATAACGATCTTTTAGTAAACGACACATACTTTACCATTGAAATCAACATTATTAATCAGAATTTAAACTTAATATTCCTTTTTGAGTGCACAACATATGTTTAAAATTTTTTCTTTTGTTCCTCATCTTCATAATCACTCTCACAACCACTAACTAGATTCTCACCGTCATTATTCACACTATCACTTAACCCATATGCCTTAGGCCTACTAGCATCACCATTTATCCTTATGTTATCACCATCCTCGAGCAGCATAGTATTGTCACCTCCTTCGGTTTGTTTTTTAAATGGACTACCCCTCTTCTTTTTAACATTTTTTCCACTACCTTCCCCGCTAACTTCCTTACCCTTATCAGTTTCCTTAGTATGCTCTGCTTGCACAGGCCCACCACTCTGCACAACTTCGCCCGTCTTCACAGGTTCACCAAATTTATCTTCAAGTCCTATTTCTTCTTTTGAGTCATTGAAGAAAATATTTGATGCAATATCATATTGTTAGGTTGTGATATTAGATTAACGTTCCATAAAACCTTCGACGATAAGGGTAAGGAAGAGAGTTCTAAGTCAAAAAATTGATCAGAGTTATCTAACTTACTATAAATCTTATGCAGTCTGATGGGAACTTCTTTAACCCTAATACTCATTTTCCCTCCTAAATCATTACATTAATGAGAAACTAACTACTACTAACACCGCCTTCACCAATTTAATTTTGCACGTTGCTTGCTACCTAGAGCCATGCTAATAATAAATGCAAACAGGAAAAAATGTGCAAGACGCGAGGCTCTAGAAGTCATTGTAAAGCAAAATTGCACCGTCCAATGTGTGCTTATTCCTTCTTTTCGTTTTAGAATTCCGATTACTTTTACTCAAACAAATCAAATTCAAACAAATAACTCAACCGATCTCTTCCCCCATTGAGCTGTTCATCTTCCACCTCACTCCCAGACATTCAAACAACAAGAATTCTCCATGTCTCTCTCCCGTCCTCTTTCTCTCTTCCGTCATCAACAAATTAAAAACTCTCATCTGCCGTTGTTCTCTCCCTTCTCATCAAAAAAGCTCTCTCCTGTTGTTGAATCTCGAAATCAATTATGTTCTCTTCCTTTGTCGTTCAAGTTTGTGGATTTTGCGAAGTTTATTTCAAGGAAATCGATTTACCCAATTCTTCTCTCATCACTCTTTACATCCAATTTCCTTTTTCAATTCAATTCATTGTTGGCTGTTAACTGAAAGGGGCCTGAAATATGGCTCAGATTATTACCACTTATTGGCTACTTTTTTTGTATTTTCCTTTTTTGTAATTTGTTTCAACTAATGGAGGCTGGTGTTTTAGTTTTTCTGAATTTTTTTCTTACAAAGGGATTATGTAAGGTTTATTTCTATAACAGTAACAACTTGATGACTGCATTATAGGATGTATAGGCTCAAGGTAAACAATGGTTGTTTAATTTGTTGAACTGTAACATTTTCTTCATAGGATTTATGTTAGCATTCATTTTAGTTTTTAACCAATCTAAAATATGTCTTCTATTGGTTTTTTACAGGTATGTTATTGTCTAATGAGGAAAAAAATTCATTTTGTTTTGAAGGTTGACGAATTGTTTAGGAGGCTTCATTCAACTTTGGAATTTTTTGTGGAAATTTATGATGGTATTTATAGATTTCATATCTTGATTATTTCATTTTGAAGGTTTGACTCTTTTTCTTATAAATGTTTTCAAGCATTTAGAGATTCAAGAAATGCCACTAATTGATCCAAATCACTTTTTTAAGTGTACTATTGTTTTGTTAATTTTACTTTTGCATCCGCCATGTGATTGTTTTAATGCTTATGTGAACTTTCACCTATAACTTGGTTTTTCAAGCAATTCCTTAAAAAATTTATTTTGAATACGAACAACTCATTATATCATAGTTCAATACATTGAATCATTTATTTTGGTTTTTAAAGTGACAATTTTTTATTTTTTTGGCTAAAATAGATTTTTAACATACATAATTTGTGAAGTGCAAACTAAGAGACATTCTTTCGGCTGAGTAGGTTGAGGAGAATATCTAAGTGTTAGTGTGACGGTGGTTTCTTGGAAGAGTTACTTCAAATCTGTGTATGTATTATGAATGGACATGGGATCCTTTCAACTGCATGACAAGATAATTTTGTGCATAATTCAGAGTTGTTATTTTGGAAATCTATTGTATTTTCTCAGGTGTTATGGCCTATGAACTACTGTTGTATAACAGAGTTTTCTGGTGTTACATTACTGTAGCAGCAACATGGATGAGTTTATTCTTTTCTTGGGTTTTGATCCGTCCCTACTTGATCCATTTGCAGCTTAGCGGCTTTTATTCTACTATTTGCTCCGGTCTGCAAGTGTTTTAGTACAAAAAACATATTTTTAAATTATATTTATGTTCTTTGTTTAATACCACCAGCATAGGATGAAGCAGAGTATCAAATTCAAGTTTTGTTTGACAGGAAGAAATCTTACTTGATGTCACTGTGTTTGTGTTATGTTATATTGATTTGGTTGAAGTTTACATGTTGATCCAATTATGTCTTAAAAATTGATATTTTTCCAAATTCATTATTTCAAGCCACCTCATAATTTTTTCCTATATAAGGGTGTTCTAAAAAATATGTAGAGTGAAAGACACATGTTTTGTTATTTTCAACAAGAAAGACACATGCTTTGTTATTAACTTAGCATCTGAGTAAGCATATTCTATTTATAGATTTGTTGCAGGTTGCAATTTTTTTCTCATCTAAATTTATAAAAACACATTGTCATAGAAAATGATGGTCAAATATTAACCCATTCACATTTTTAACCTTCATTATTAAGTCACTTATACAAAAATTTTATTAATGAATTAATTTTTTTTTTGCAGATCTTTGGACTATGAAAATGCATTAGAGAGCAAGACCTATGCCATTTGACATATATATGTATATGTCGGGTTAGCATAATTTCATCATGGCAAGCAACAATCGAGAGGCAATAGCTGCTCTTCTTGGTTTAAAAGGTTTGTTGATTATTGTGTTTAATTTACCATGAACATAAATGCAATCGTTTCTATTTATTAAATAAACTCACAAAAGCCTTTGTTTTCAATTTTGTTTTTGAATCTGCAATTGACACACATACAAATCAAATTGACGACGGTGTTGATTTCGACGACTCTATACCAGCAAACCTTTAAAAACTCCGAACTTACTTTAGAGTTTGACAACTTTAAAGTAAGTGACATTTGCTTATTGTGAGAGTTGCATTATTTTGTTGAGCTTTTGTTGGACTAATGAGGGTAGATTTTTTTTGGGTAATGATGAATATTTTTTCCCTTTCGTTGATTATGCAACGTTATCTTCATTTTTTAACTTGATCACAATCATACTTTCTGCTAAGAAAAAGCAACATTGCCTTATCACGATAGTTGCTTTATTTTGGTGAATTTTGGTTGCACTAATTATGATGATTATATTTATTTGTTTTTCTCTTTGCTGATTATGCAATTGCTATCTTTTTTTTTTTAACTTGATAGTAAGGTGTTTTGTTATATTAAGTAATTTAGTAACATGCTTTCTATTAGAACATATGTGATTAATTTTTTAGGTTTTGAGATGTGATTAACTAATATTGATCATTTGCAAAAGTAGAGATGTATGTATGCCTTCGGGAAAATCTGTGAGATTACCGAATATTGATCATTTGCAAAGTAGAGATGTATGTAGTGTCTTTGGTAAAATTTCTTTTGTAAAAAATTATTGATCATTGTCCAATGCAACTAAGAGAATTTTGGATCAATTATACAATGTCCATTTTCAAATGTATAGTGAGGTTAAACATGTGTTGTTTGATCATATCAATAGAGTATTGAGGTTTTAAAGTGTTTTTTGTACTCCCTCCGGTCCTATATATAAGAAAAAGTTGGGCTTTGTGGACCCAACTTTATCTTATATATAGGACGGGAGGGAGTATTAGGTTAGAACTATGTTTGCACATATATTGAATTGAGGTGGTTGTGGACCAAATTAAGTGAATTGGTGATGGAATGGAGTAGTATATTGGAGTTGTACTATTTAATATAAATGCAAAGTAGTGTTGATAGTAGATTCTAAAAACCCCAACCTGCCTTTTTTCAAATTTCTTTGTAGGGAAATACAACTATGACACGATGGCTTCAAGAAAAAACTTTTGATAAATATTAGGTAAAAAATTAGATTTTAAATCACAAGGTAACATATTAGTTATCTCTGTTGTTGTTTAATTTGATTATAAGATTTGCAGGGGATGTCTACAAAAAGTCCATTGACGAAATTTTGTACTTGGATGCCACTTTGTGAGTACTTTAGTTGGATTTGTACGTAACAATGAAGATATAAATGATATAGGTTGTACTACAAGGTTCTACAACGGTTTGCTCCATGTTTGAGTTTGATGGATGCAAGTGGCCGTCTTGGTTATGGTAACTATGAGAAGGTGAAGATAGATGTAACATCAAAAGTAGTTTAGAAATAAATATCTTAGAATGTTTGGTAGTTATTTTTTTTTTGAAGAAGCAGAATGTTCAGAAAGTATGCAACTTTCAAGTTTTAATGTGTTTGTAATTGCTTTTTCAATTCTACCATTAGTTCAGTTATAGTTATAATAACTAAGGGGTTATGATAAATTTATTGTGTTTTATATCATTATATTTGACTATCTTATCGCAAACATGATGTGCATATCATACAGATGAATATTATAATAACAAATAAAATATCAATTGTTAAAAATGATTAAAGTTGCACGGGTCAAGAGTCTAGTTTTGTTAATCATCGTGAAATTATAAGAACAATTGTAGGGTCTAGACGCATTTTACCAAACAGTGACGAATAGAGGATTCAAAAAACCTAGTTATATTTCTCAAAAAACTTTAGAAACATATTTACATTTTGCTATTTGATTTATGATTGTCAAACCAACTATTTTCCATGTGCAAACCACCACCATCACCCACCCATCCCCCTAAAAACGATCCTTGTGGAAATATGAATTATTTTATTGCTTCAATCATTTTTAGTACACTTGTTAATTTTATGTTGTCCTGTTATACAGGGAGATAACAATCATTCCAAGATTGATTTAATCTATAGTTTGGTTTGGGATGGCTAGCTTCAAGGCACTATAGTGTAAATCTGGGTGGCGATCCGCTATCTATCCAATTCATCCATCAAATATATCCACCAAACAAATAAAAATTGATTGATTTGGATCCACTTGTTTACCACCTTATTTTGAAAGTCCAATGGATCTTCTCAAATAATAATACGAATTCATTTGTTAATAAAATTAATTTATTGATAAAATTAATTTTAAAAACATGAAAGGAAAAAACAAAACAAAAAATAAAGTTAACTTAACATTTAAATATTATAAATTCAATATATTATTAAAATAATTAATATTGTTTTAATATTAAATTATTATAGGTGGTGGTCAATGTCGAGGTACCGCAGGTCAATGCTGGAAATCCGTCGTCAATCACCGTAGGCCGTCAAGGCGCTGTCGTCAACCACCGGAAAATTGCTCGAAGTTAAGTCGGAGATCCGTCGTGATCAACGCCGACAGTAAGTTGTTAACCATCACCTGCGACCACCATATTTATTATTATTATTATTCAATTATTATATATGATTATTAAATCATTTTGGCTAGAAAAAATGTCCCGTATTGGGCCTAGTAAAAAAATTATGTATTTGGCCTAGTAAAAAAAAATAATCATTTAAAAAAATAAAATAAATAATATGCTTTATTATATGGATATCCATCCATTGAAAATATATCAACTGGACGGATTTTATGTGTAATGGATAGATTGAATTGAAATTTTTAAAACATTTTATAATGGATTGTTTTGATCCATACATTACAATCCAAATCCATATTTATCCAATCCATCTATTTTGTCACCCCTACGAGAGAGAGTGCAGCTCAGGAGCATATTGAAAATATGAAAAATTAGTTATTTTTTTAACTCTAAGCTAATTATTTTTAAAAATTAGTTAAATGATTTAAATCCATGGTGAGGATTTTGGTGGTGCTAATGTACAACTAATGAGTAGTAGGGCACTTGCCATCTAGTGTTTACAAAAGCAAGAAAGCATATTTATCTTAAAAGCAAAAAGTATGAATCGTGAAAAACGAGCTTAACAAGTGGAGACCAAAATAATGCACACTTTGGAACAAGGGTGATTAGGGAAGTAAAAAATCATTCCAAGATAATGAAATTTTATTCAAAAGAAAATTATGAATCGTGAAATATGAGGCTTACCTAATAAGTGGAGGCCAGAATAATGCACACTTTGGAAAAAGTATGATTAGGAAAGCTAAGTTGATAAATTTGAATTGCCTTAGTGCAAGACTTTCAAAAGTGTACTTGAGTCATTAATAATGTTGCTTCTTTATTTTCTTTTATAAGCACAATGTAACATCCATTCCAAAATCAATCCTCACCACACAATATAACATCCATTCCATAGAATCTGCAACTTAAAGCTATAATCTATAGAATCCAAAATATCCTTTTATACTTGAACCATGGTACCCAAGAATCTAGCTTGTTGGCAGATTCTCTTCATAATACTTTGGGTTCGTTTAACAATCATTTTTCCTCAACAAGTTGCTGGTTTTTCCAATGAAGCAAATGCTCTACTGAAATGGAAAGATAGCTTTGACAACCACAGCCAAGCTCTGTTGTCAACTTGGACAAGAACTACTAGTCCATGCAACTGGGAAGGAATTCAGTGTGACAAATCCAAATCCATCTCTACCATAAATCTTGCAAATTATGGACTAAAAGGTAAACTCCACACTCTTAGTTTCTCCTCATTCCCCAACCTCCTCATCCTAAATATCTACAACAATAACTTTTCTGGGACCATTCCTCCACAAATTGGTAACATGTCCAAAATAAATGTTTTGAACTTTTCTTCAAACCCACTTGAAGGTTCCATCCCTAAAGAAATGTGGACATTGAGGAGCTTAAAAGGCCTTGATCTTTCTATATGTCAGCTAAGTGGGGAAATTCCTAATTCCATAGGAAACTTGTCCAAACTATCATATCTAGACTTTTGCGAAAACAACAAATTTTCTAGCGGCTATATTCCTCGTGCGATTGGTGAATTAAACCAATTAGTGTATCTATCTTTTGCAAACTGTAACCGTATTGGTTTCATTCCCCGAGAAATTGGAATGTTGACAAAACTTGGTGTTATGGATTTGCAAACGAACACTCTATCTGGTACCATCCCAGAATCAATTGGTAACATGACCAGTTTAAATAAACTTTACCTTGCTAATAACACATTGTCTGGACAAATCCCAGCATCCTTGTGGAACATGTCTTACTTGTCCATACTCTACCTTAATGGCAATAAACTTTCTGGATCAGTCCCTCCTTCCATACAAAACTTGGCCAATTTGACTGACCTTATACTTTATGACAACCACTTTTCTGGACCTATTCCTTCCACCATTGGAAACTTGACAAAACTATCGAGATTACAGTTATACACAAATTATTTTTCTGGATCAATTCCTACTTCTATTGGAAATCTAATCAATGTGTTCACCCTCCTTTTGTTTGAAAACAATCTTTCTGGAACTATTCCGGAAACAATTGGAAATATGACAAAGCTAATCATGTTGCAACTACACAAAAATAACCTTCATGGTAGCATTCCACAAAGCCTATATAACTTTACCAACTGGAATGGCCTTTCATTAGACGAGAATGATTTTACTGGCCATTTGCCACCTCAAATATGTTCTGGTGGATTTCTAGAATTCTTCAGTGCTTCTCACAACCATTTTACCGGTCCAGTACCAACAAGTTTGAAAAACTGCTCTAGCATTCTGAGAATCAGAATTCAGGATAATCAAATAGAAGGAGATATAGCACAAGATTTTGGTGTATATCCGAAGTTGGAATACCTTGAACTGAGTGACAATAAATTTCATGGACACATTTCACCAAACTGGGGGAAGTGCCCTAATCTTAGTAACTTCTTGATATCCAACAATAATATCACTGGTGTTATACCATTAACACTTTTGGAGGCAAACAAGCTAGGCAGGCTCCACCTTTCTTCAAACCACTTAACAGGAAAGCTTCCAAAGGAACTTGGATACCTGAAATCATTACTTGAAGTTAAGATCAGCAACAATCAATTTTCAGGAAATATTCCAAGTGAAATTGGATTGCTACAGAATCTCGTAGATTTCGATGTAGGAGGAAACATGTTGAGTGGAACAATACCAAAAGAAGTTGTGAAGTTGCCCTTGTTACGGAACTTGAACTTGAGCAAAAACAAAATTGAAGGGAGAATTCCCTCAGAATTTGTCCTGTCACAGCCTCTTGAATCTCTTGATCTTAGCGGGAATTTGTTGAGTGGAACAATACCAACAGTGCTAGGAGAGTTGAAGCAATTGCAAATGCTAAATCTGTCATGCAATAATCTTTCTGGCACCATTCCAACCAGTTTTGAGGATGCCAGATCAAGCTTGACCTATGTCAATATATCAAACAACCAGTTAGAAGGGAGGCTACCAAATAATCAAGCCTTTCTCAAGGCTCCAATTGAATCATTAAAAAATAACAAAGGCTTGTGTGGTAATCACACTAGCTTAGTGCTTTGCCCAACCAGCCACAGTCAAAGGAGACACAAGATCATCCTACTAGTATTGTTTGTTATCTTAGGTGCTCTAGTACTAGTATTTTGTGGTGCGGGAATTTCAATGTATATTATTTATCAAAGAGCAAGAAAGGCAAAAACCAAGGATAACGATCCTAATGAAGCACAAGCAGAAGAAGTCTTTTCCATATGGAGTCATGATGGAAAAATGATGTTTGAAAATATAATTGAAGCTACCAATAATTTTGATGATGAATATCTCGTTGGAGTGGGAGGGGAAGGATCTGTTTACAAGGCAAAGTTGTCTGCAGATATGGTTGTTGCAGTGAAGAAACTTCATTCGAGAATAGATGGGGAGAGGCCCAATATCAAAGCCTTTGAAAATGAAATTCAAGCTTTGACAGAAATCAGGCATCGTAACATCATAAAGCTCTATGGATATTGCCAACATTCAAGATTCTCATTTTTGGTATATAAGTTCTTGGAAGGAGGAACTTTGGCTCAAATGCTAAACAATGACACACAAGCCATTGCATTTGATTGGGAAAAAAGGGTGAATATTGTTAGAGGTGTGGCTAATGCTTTGTCCTATATGCATCATGACTGCATACCTCCAATAGTTCATCGTGACATATCAAGCAAGAATGTTCTTTTGGATTTATCATATGAAGCTCAACTTTCTGATTTTGGAACAGCCAAGTTTCTAAAGCCTGATTCAAGCAGCTGGACCACATTTGCAGGCACATTTGGATATGCAGCTCCAGGTTAGACCCTTTGTCCATTGTATATAGAAATGAAAATGATCACATCATCGCGCTAAGAGATACTAAAGTTAAACTTTTTATGCAAAAGTCTATTAATTGTTTCATGTGTTATAACTTCAAAATTTTAATTTGATTGTAGAGTTAGCTCAGACGATGGAAGTGACTGAGAAGTGCGACGTTTACAGCTTTGGAGTTCTTTGTTTTGAAATCCTTCTGGGAAAGCATCCAGCAGATTTCATTTCTTCGTTGTTCTCATCATCTACAGCAACAATGACTTATAATTTGCTGTTGATTGATGTGTTAGACAACCGCCCTCCTCAACCTACCAATTCAATTGCTGGGGATGTCATCTTGATTACAAGATTGGCATTTTCTTGCTTGAGTGAGAATCCATCTACTCGCCCCACCATGGATTATGTTTCAAAAGAACTTTTGATGAGAAAATCACAATCACCTTTAGTGGACCAGTTCTCACATATCAGACTTGGACAACTCCACTAAAATAAATCATCCAACTATTTCACTATTTTCTTTTTCTTTTTTTCTCTAAGTCAAGTCGTCTATCCTTTACTTTATCAAGCTTTCCTCCTAGTTGTATATGTCATGTCATGTTTACTTTTGTGATGCTTAGTGGTGTATGGCTGTGTTCATGTATTCTTGCTTATAAGTTGTTGTTTTCAATAAAGGTAAAGCAGAGTGAGTTAATTTTTCATTTATTTCCACAAAGTATAAATGAATGATTTTTGAGTTGACTAAAAAAACTAATTTATGAACTAACTATATCAATAAGCTCTTTTTGGGCTAAATAATTGGTTTACAAAACCTTTTCAGTTTAATTAATAAACTCATTCAACATCTTCCATGAACATTTCATTATATATGTAAGTGACCTGTGACCTTATCATTGTATCTGCTAATTTCTATTTTTCTATGCATCTGAGAATCAATCGCACGTGAACTAAGTCCAAGCACGACAAAAAAAATAGTCTTAACACAAACTGAATTAACGTTCAACCTGCAATTTCTGAATTTCCAAATGTAATGTGAACTCTATCCGCGTAGGTATATGTGAATTTAGTTCATGTACCACCTGTAAATTCATAATTTAATTACAGGCGATATGTGAACTAATTTTACATCCGCCTACGTTATCTTACTTCTTGTCTAACATACTTGTATTTTGAGCACGTACTCATCCAATTAGAGGTTTGGGATGTACTTACCTGAATTGAATTAACATATACACATGTGAACTGAATTAACACATAAACACGTTAATTGAATTCTTGTATATGAACCAAACACATTTTTAATTAAAATCTCTCTCATTCCCTCCCCTCATCTCTTTTGAACAAAACGTATATTTAATTAAAATATCCCCCTCCCCTCCCCTTCCTTTAAATTAATCGAAGGATCTAATTGAAATATATATATATATATATATATATATATATATATATATATATATATATATATATATATATATATATGTTGTTTTTGGATTTCCAAACTGTTGTATTTGGATTTCCAAATTCTAATTTGAAAAAGAATATCTACCGAAGTTGTTACTAGGTTGAGTCACGACCAGGTCGCTCTCTTTAAGACGTTTCGTGGCACTGCCCAAAATTGTGCAAGGCAGACTATCAACCACGCCGCCTCCAGGATAAAACAAGCCCAGCTACAACTGTGCGGTTAACTACTGCACTGTAGAAAACCGTTCGAGAATTACACCTTCAATATGGTACTAAGACCACTCGTTTAATACTGAAACCACTATACTATGGTACTGTGACCACTCAATTATGGTGTTGAGACCACTCAAATATGGTGTTACCACCATTCTAACTTTTAACTTCTCCAACTATGGTATTATGACCACTCTAATATGGTGCTACCACCATTCTAACTTCTTCAAGAATTTAAGAAGAATATATTTTTAAGATCATTCTTATAATACCGGAAAAGCGACTATGATCTTAAAATATTATTTATTCCAAAGGGACATAAATTATCGAAAGGGACTATGCTCTTAAAATAATATTTATTCTGAAGAGACATAAATAATTGAAGGGACTATGCTCTTAAGATCATTCTTAATTCCGAAGGGACAATTAACCGAAGAGGGACTATGGTCTTAAGAACATTCTTAAATCTGAAGGGACAGAAAGAGGAGAAGAATAGCTCGTTAACAGAAGCTGGAGGAAGAAGAGAGAAAGAGTTCTCGACAACTCAATAGAACTCTTTGGTGTGTGGAATGCACTATGTGAGTTCTCTATTTATAGAGAAAATTCACAACTAATAAGTGAGTAACTTTGGCAACATGTAACTTGTTGAAGATTCTTGCTAGAACAGTTCCATTTCCTTCATTGTGCCAGGTTTCACTGTATCTGTTCCATTTTCTTCAATCCAACCTTTGAAAACACAACCAAACCTGTTTGCTTGCCACATAGAAAAGTTTCAGGCCACCCCACTGATTTATAACCTTGCAAAATAATAGCCATTTATATTAGTCTATTGGTGGTTTGCTCAAAATGAAAGGCATTTAGGAAGAACAAGTTAGATGGAACAAGTTAAATGAAAGGCATTTGTAACATCTCCACCACACCATAGTCAACGCCGCCGCCCTAGTTCCCGGCGCCTCCGTCTTCATCTCCAACATCACTAGTCTCTCCATCACCAGCAGAATCATACAAAAGAAAAGCCAAATTAACTCAATTTGCAAACAAATCGACTGAAAAATCCAGCAAAACTTCATGAAATCTGGAACTTTCCTTTGAAACCTAAAACTCGAAGTTAATTCAAGCAGAAGCAGATAGAAGTTGCGATTTGAAAAGCCTCGATGGAATTGACGAAGAAACGAAGTGAATCGAGAATCTGTGGATCACGAAGAGGAAAGGATGAACTCTAGGATTTGGTAGAGTTCGTGACGAAACCCAAAGAGAGAGAGAGAGAGAGAGAGAGAGAGAGAGAGAGAGAGAGAAAAGAAGAAGAAGAAGAAGAAGAAGAAGAAGAAGAAGAAGAAGAGTGAGGTTTTCGCATAAGCATCATCATCTCCATTTCTTTCTTCGCATATCTCGCAGAAGTGGAGATGTTCCACGAGCAAATCCATGGCGTCGAGTTCCACAGTTTCGCAATCGGAATCTTCCACGGCGGCAAGGGATGGGGTTTTGTTAGGGAGAGGGAGAAAGTGAGAAGTGAGAGAAAATGAAGTGAAAGCCATTGGAAAGAGTTTGGACGAAAATGAAATGGGTATGTGAAGCAACTGGGTTTAGGGTTCAATGGAGAAGAAGAGGGAATAAGAGAGAAGATGAAGACAGGGGCAAAATAGACATTTCACGTGTGAGTTGTCTCATTAAAGGCAAAAATGTCAATTCATGCATGCCTTGCTAACGTGGACTCACTTATACCGAGTCACCACTTGACACATAGGCGCCACAGGGACTATAGACATATTTAAGCCTAGATAAAATTGATCGAAGAGTTTCGTGATACTTTCCACAAAAGCCTCGTCACTCACTTCACCACCATATCTCTCACGTCGCCGCCGCCGTATCACAACCTCACCACCGCAATTTCGCCCATCACTCTCGCCGTATCACACACTTCACCACCATATTTCTCACCTCGCCGCCGTATCAGAACCTCACCACCGTTTCTCTCGGTCTCTCAGATTCTCATCTCTTCGTGGCACTTTTGATGAGGTTAATTCAAAAGAAAGTTCTGAGAGGTAGATTCCTTCACAAATCTATCTAATTTGATTCCCAATATTCTGTGTTCTTCGTATTGTTGTATTTAGGGTTCTGATTTCCATCAATTTCATTCTTAGATGCTAGATCGATTGAATTTTAGAGCAAAAATAGAAAATTGTAACAATTTATGATCAATTTAAGTCTTATTCTATCTTTCTCCATCATCAATTTCAGGTATAATTGTTTCAGTTTGTTATATGTTTCTGATATATAGACCAAGTTGGTGATAATTTATACGAAATATAAGTGTTTTATGCATTAACATTAAAATAGAGCAGCAGATTTCATTTCTTCGTTGTTCTCATCATCTACAGCAACAATGACTTATAATTTGCTGTTGATTGATGTGTTAGACAACCGCCCTCCTCAACCTACCAATTCAATTGCTGGGGATGTCATCTTGATTACAAGATTGGCATTTTCTTGCTTGAGTGAGAATCCATCTACTCGCCCCACCATGGATTATGTTTCAAAAGAACTTTTGATGAGAAAATCACAATCACCTTTAGTGGACCAGTTCTCACATATCAGACTTGGACAACTCCACTAAAATAAATCATCCAACTATTTCACTATTTTCTTTTTCTTTTTTTTCTCTAAGTCAAGTCGTCCATCCTTTAATTTATCAAGCTTTCCTCCTAGTTGTATATATCATGCCATGTTTACTTTTGTGATGCTTAGTGGTGTATGACTGTGTTCATGATTTTGCAATTCGTGTACATTTTTAAAATTTGTATTACTATTAACTTATTTGTATTAAAATTGTTGTTAGTATTCCTTCCTTTTTGTATATAACTTTTTTCTTTGTATATTTTTTGTCATTAAAAAAATGTAATTCTTCCATACTTGATACATAAGAGTGAGCTGAATACACTTCAATTATTTTTTTTACTACACTTCAATTATTTATTAGTGTTGTTTGATCGGTAACTAAATAATATTTTATAATATCAAATAGTATTTTTATTTAAGACACTCTTGCAAAATAAAATTTAAATAATTGAATAAAAATTTATTCAACTTTTACTTCTTCATGTTCAATAATAACATTATTATAATATATATGTAAAGACTGTATTTGTAGGTTGTAATTGAATATAAGGTAAAAAAATACCATTTAATATAATAATGTAGTTGTTTTTAATATGCTATATATAGTTGCTAATTTATAAGTAGGGTACTTCTTCTACATTTTTAGGGTGTACTTCTACTTATATCCTTAATGCTTCTGAATAAATCATATTCTTAGAATTCCAAATAATATTGAATATTTTATTGTATACTTTATCAATCAAAAAAAAGATATTAATCATGACAATTTCAAAGGTGATTGATAATACTATTTGAGAGTTAGAGATTTATTGAGAATAAATAGTTTTTATTACAATAAATTTAAAACAAGTTTTTTTTATATGACATGCTTGAAGTATGACTGAATGAGAGAATAAATAGTTGGGAGCGAATAAACATATGACTTAAGAGTTTTTTAAGAAAGAGCGAATGGGTGTTTTGAGACGACACTTGGCAGATTACTTTGATACACATAGATATAAATAACCCTTCAACATTCAACCTAAAACTTATTGTTTTTAAGTACACCTAAAATAAAAACACTTACATGAACCATTTTATTACTACTTGGGTTTTTCTTTTTTGAAGAAATTACTACTTAGCTTATCATACTACAAAGATGCAAGAAACATAAAAAATAGTAACAATTATTTAAAAGTTCAAAAGATAGGCATGGTCCAAAAACAATGTTAAAATACTTGGTAGATAAGTCAAGTTAGTTAAGGTATTTAGAATTAGTTAGGTGGTTATAGTTAGTTAACCACTATAGTTAGAGTCATAGAGGGCTATAAATAAGTCACTCCATTGTATCTCAATTCAATCTTTTATCAATCTATTCATTTTCTATAATGAGTTTCTATGAGTATCTCCCACATGAGTACTCTTATGCTTGCTCTCTTGCTTACACCTATGATCTTCATCCCTATGATTCCATGATTCTTATCATGGTATCAAAGCGATACCCTAGGGAGGAAGATGATGATGCTTCCGCTATCGATTCAGCATACGATGAAAATGAAGATGAAGAATCTGAAGGTGATGATGAAGTTCTTACGGTTTCTGCACAACCTCTGGAACCTTCAACTTCTGATGTTCACTTCGTTTTTGGTAGTTTCGAATCTCCAATTCAACCGATTTCTAATCCTTTAATCGAACCAAAATTCGATGGATTCTCCATCAAGATTGAGGATATTTCTTGCGCTATCATCGATTCTTGTTGCAACATCGTGAATAACAATGATTATGTGTTCGTCGATTCGCAAGATGAGAAATTGCAGGTTCTTGAAATTGAATTGAAGAAGTGTGACTCTGATTTCATCGTTTCTGAAGCGCCGGATGTTCTCGTCACAGTTTTACCGGTGAGATTGTGTAGCGCTGTTTACGGCGTTGCCGCCGTGAGGCCTTTCGCCTCGTGGTTGTTCGTCGGAAAACAGTCTGAACAACTTGTTTCCGCCATCAACAATCAGCTTCAGTTTCTCAAGTTACATGACGAAACAATCATCAATTTCGATCCCGGCGGAAGAATTGGTTCGTGTTTGTTGTTCTCTGTTTTCACAGTTCTCCGACAAATCCAATTCCGTTTGTGGTGGATACCTTGGTATCGAGGGAGGCATATCCTGATTCCGGTGAAACTTTCTCTTCACAAACTATAACTCTAGGCAAGCAATGTTTGTTTTTGTTCAATCCACCCCCTAAGACGCCATTGCAGAAGCTCTCGCGAGGGAGAATGTCTTGTTTCAAAATTTCAATTCAGCGTTTCAACATATTGCATAGAGGAAGCATAAGCCACCATGAATTCTGACAGAGTGTTCTGTACTTCAGACTCAGCTGTACTTCAGACGCACTGTACATCAGACTCAGCTGGCTTCAGACGCACTGTACATCAGACTCAGCTAGCTTCAGACTCAGTTGTACTTCAGACTCAAGACACCACAGAAGTTTTGGAAAAGTTGTTTTCAGAATAAGCGCGTTTTACATAAGTTGTTCTTCGTTCAAAAGCGCTTTTGCAGAATATCAAGAGGATAATTGCGTTTTCTTGTTTCATGTTACATAAACTTTACAGAAGCATGTTTTGAACTAGTTGTTTTGCATCAGACTCTAGAAAAGTGATTTTGAAAAGCGCGTTTGGTACAAGCTGTTTTGACAAAGCACGATTTGTTAGCAGTCCTGTGTTTCTCCTTCATCCTTGTGCTTAGAGTTTTGGCAGTGTGTGTACCGTACTGGAAATTACTTGCAAGTTTTCTATTGGGCATGGGCTATGGGAGGATCAGAGATTAACATTGGGCCTGTGCTACCTCATTTCCTTCCTATCGTTTTTTGTCATTTGCTAGTTTTAACCCCATTTTACTTAGCTACTTTAGTATGCATAATCATCATTGTAATTCCAAACTCAAATTGGTGATTTTCCCCATTTTGAGTTTGAGGGACGCTGTTAAAATACTTGGTAGATAAGTCATGTTAGTTAAGGTAGTTAGAATTAGTTAGGTGGTTATAGTTAGTTAACCACTATAGTTAGGTGGTTATGGTTAGTTAACCACTATAGTTAGAGTCATAGAGGGCTATAAATAAGTCACTCCATTGTATCTCAATTCAATCTTTTATCAATTTATTCATTTTCTATAATGAGTTTCTATGAGTATCTCCCACATGAGTACTCTTATGCTTGCTCTCTTGCTTACACCTATGATCTTCATCCCTATGATTCCATGATTCTTATCAAACAAAGATTTCATCTTATGGAGAAATAAATCTCATGCCAACTTTAGAATTTATCACTATTAGAAAACACACGAAGAAAATTTTAGTTTCATTGTATCTATGAAAATACATGAAGCTTCTATCTATTTCTATCTATCAAATTTAGTTCAAATGTAACAACAAAAGCATTAGAAAGAACCAATTGAATGAACACCACGATAAAAGAAATAATGGGGTAGATGAAACATTTGATGTAAAAAATAAAGCATTACATATATAGTAAAACAAATCACCAGGGAATTTCTATAAGAAAAGGAATTGCAAGAGCCGCCTAACTTATTCATTTTTTTTTAAAGAACCACCTAACTTATTCATGTAAGTGAATGTTATGATTTTTTATATTTTGTGTTTGTTGAAAAATTTCTCTATAAGAAGTGTTGCACCTAGCAAAGGCAAAAATCAAAGTCATTTTTTGTAAAGAATATATTTCTCTTCTCATGAAAGATGACTATTTCAAAGGATAGATAAAATCCATCTCCTTCATTCCTCTTCAAAACTTCCTCACCCTTTAGAGATGAGTAATCATATTTTTGCATGTCCTTGTAGTAATGGTTATATAGTAGGAATTTAGTATTGTTTAGTTAAATAAGGTGAATGAAAGGGTATAAGCAATTAATTAAGAGATTTTAATAACATAATCAAAATGAAATTGATCAGTTGAAGAAAATGAACAAAAAAGGTAACATTTAACAATGGATTATATAAGATGTACAATCTAAAAAGAAGTAAATATTGAAAATTCTAAAAAGAATTAAGCTATTTTATATCCATGCATAACCGTTTTAAAAATTATATATTCATATAACACAATGGAATGAGTTTTTTTTTTTTTAAAAAAAAGTTACAATATACATAGAAGCTAAAACAACAATAGCAATTTAGTTTTTGTTTCTTGTCAATTCGAGTATCATTAAGATATATATTGAAAAGTTATGACTAATAGTGTATAAAATGTCTTTATAGTTTCTACTAATTAATGAGCGGTTTTTATTTTATCTATTCATGAACAATTAGACATAAATTGATAAACTTATGTAACTTATAAAATACTAAATTTGAAGATAAATAAAATTTATTATTGGATTGAATAAGAAAAGGTGAGAATTATAGGAATGAACATGTAAGTATTTAGTAATAAATAGATGGAAAATAAGAAAAAAGAAAAGAAAGAGCCACATGGTGAATGCTTAAAAAATTAATTAGAAAGGAGGGAATTGGTAAGGTGACACATAAGTAAAATATAGTTTAGAATACATGTATATAGAGATAGAGATGGAGGTAAGGTGTTTTTTTTTTGAAGGATATAAAGAATAAGGTGTTGTTTATTGCAAAATGGCGAGGGAAATTCAAATAAAAAAAGGTTTTGCTTGTTTAGTGAATCAAAATAGAAAATTTAGCTCTAATTCAATTTTTTTTTTTTGAAATCAGCATATATTCAAACAAAGCCCTCTGCTAAAGCACAGCAGAAACGGCCGAAAGGATGAGAAAATACAAAGCACAGTACATACACTTAGGCGCTCCACCGAGCTAAGACAAAACCAACCCCGTACAGGACGAAACAGCACCTAAAAACTCCTAATGACAGCAGCACCTAGCAGAGCCTAATGACAGCAGCTCTAATTCAATTATTTTAACAAAATTATCCTTTATATTGCTTAAAAGTAGCCCTTTTCTAACATATTATTTCTAATCAAACACAACCTTGTATTTTTATCATAGTTTTTCCGCTAAATATATATTTAAATTTTGAAAAGTGGAGAATTACGGTACGATTTGAACTCGTGTTCTAACATATTAAAAATTTCTACAATCTTTTGCCATCTGATTTGTACTTACAAGAATGTTATATTTATATTCTATATTCTTCTATCTATTTGCATTATTATTTCATTATAGTTTATTAATTATTCATTATATTATTAAAACAATAATCCAATGGGACACGTATCACCTTTGAGCAATTTTATTTATAGTTAAATATTATTTAGACCCATATTTTTTCACAGGTGTTTAGAATAAATGCATATGTATCATGAATAAAGGGAAACAATGTTGAAAATAGCTTCAACAAACAACTTCTGTTATCAGATATGTTGCCCCTTGACTTGATTTCTGTCCAAATGGCAAGGAACCATGAACAAAGATTGGTGCATGTATTTCAATGACAAAAAAAGGAACACATACATTTATTTGAATATAATATGTTTATAACTGTGTTGTGTTATGTTTCTCTCATACTACTTAAGACAAACCATTGAAGAACAAAAAAAAGCTTCCAAATTCCTTTATCATTAAAAAATTATTATAATTTAAAATTATGGACACATGACGAATACTCAATATACCCATTGTATACAAATAAAAAATAAGTCAACCATTAGTACATCACTACTTACTACCTGCATGCATGCCACATGATCCAACATATGTATATTTCATTTTTCTTTTATACAAATTGTAGCATTTATCTATCCAATAATAATTCCTTAAAAAAAATATATCCAATAATAATGATAAAAAACAAAAAACAACTTGCGCCCACAATCCCGACTATACAACATGATATTGTAAAGGAATTCAACATTATTCCATCACTCTAGTGCAACTGCACTGTACACATTCGTATTCATATATGAACAAAGTTCTGCTTTTTGAACTTCTTTAATTGCATGTACAATGTAAGTGAACAATTTAATAGAAATATATGGATGTAGTGGATTAGTATAGCTTGATATAAGATGGATGTATGTCTCTTTATTATATATGACACTTATAAATAAAATATGAGGCATCGACTAGTTGAATATCTCTTTATTACACATGTACACTCATATACGAACAAAATTCCGCTTTTTGAACTTCCTCAATTGCATGTACAATATGTAAGTGAACAACTTAATAGAAATATAGATATAGTGGACTAGTATAGCATGATATAAGATCGATGTATATCTCTTTATTATATTATATATATGACACTTATAAATAGAATATGAGGCATGAACCAGTTGAATATCTCAATCAAGATCATTGACACAAATTTCACAAAAGTGACAATGAACCAACATGGTGATTGTGCTTCTTCATTTACAAGTGCTACGAGTCTAAGCGACCAAGGAGGGTCTTCTATACCTCAATGTTATATTCTTCCTCCATCACAACGACCTAGTACTCATGATCATGTTTCCATCTCCACCACTCTTCCCATTATAGACTTGTCTACTTTTAGGGACCAATCTCTTAGATCCCAAACGATCAACGAAATTCGAATTGCTTGCAAGGAGTTTGGTGTCTTTCAGGTAAAAATTTGAAATAATTGTCTTGTTCTTTTCTATACATCAATGTTATAATACCCTTGGTTTGCATTTCATGAGAATTTGAAATCACTTGTTCTTTTCTTGTTCCTACGACATTACAATAAAAAAAAATAACAAAACGTTTATATATGTACATAATATTATTATTTTTCAAAGGGAAAGAGTGTTTTTTTATCAATATAAGGGAAAAAGTGTTTGATGACTTGTTATGTTTATTCTATTTTTGACAAAAACGTCTTTTGTTTATTTTAGTACATGTAAATGTACACGTGTATTATATAATGTTGGTCGGTAAATGAACACGCTTATATGTACATATTATTATATTATAGCAGCTACATTTTTTGGATAAGTATAGTGCTAGTAAAGTAGTAACAGCAATATATTTTTTTAAATAATAACAATTGTTTAAACTTCGATCCCGTGCTTAGATCAGTTGGTAGGGATATTGCATATTATATGCAGGGGCTGAGTTTCGAACCTCGGACACCTGAGCTCTAGCCAATAGGCTACTCGACAAAAAAAAAATTGTTTTATAAAACATTTATTTCGACCAATCATATAATACAATAGTAACTCTGATTTCTTGGGGCCATTTTATTTACTCTAATTGTCGCAAATCTAGATACATTATATTTGTATGTGACCGCCTTTGCTGAGAAATGAGCCGGAATTTTATTTTTTTTATAATCCTGGAAAAATAGGTATTGTTAATCCAGAGTTCGGTCACGCAGTAATTAAAGTCTAATTAAAAATTGTTACACTTAAAAAAGAGCTGAATTTAGAGACAATTATTATTTTCTTTGCATACTATATACATTAGTAAAGTACTTGTCTTGTCTTCATTTGTCCTCTTAAGGACATTGTAATCATCTAGCAAATTGAAAATCTTAGTCATTTTAAAAACACAAGTGTGAAGTTACATATATTAATTAATGCTTCTTTGCATTCATTCGTCTTATTTTTTATGGTGCCTTAATTTCATTAGCAATTATTAAATTAACATATGACACTCACATTGTTGAAGGTTATTAACCATGGAATTGATGAGTCAACAATGAAAGATGCTCAGCAAGTTGCAACAGAATTCTTCAACCTCCCTCATGATGAAAAGATGCGCCTATTTTCTGATGATGTTCACAAACCTGTAAGATATGGAACAAGTCTTAATCAAGCTAAGGATGAAGTTTTTTGCTGGAGAGATTTCATCAAACATTACTCTCACCCAATATCAGATTGGATTCATATGTGGCCTTCAAATCCATCCGATTATAGGTGTGAACTAAAATTCTAAAAGTTTCTAAATACTACAGCTTGATCTATATTTATATTTATAAAAACTATGTGGACAGGGAGAAGATGGGAAAGTATGCAGTGGCAGCACAACTTTTACAAAATCAAATAATGGAAATGATATTTCAAAGCTTAGGATTAAACGAAGTTACTTGCATGAAGAAATAAATGGAGGGTCACAAGTAGTAGCAGTGAACTGCTACCCTGCATGTCCTGAACCAGGACTCACCTTAGGAATCCATCCTCACTCAGATTATGGCTCCATAACACTGCTTCTACAAACTCGTTCAGGGCTAGAAATTGAAGACAAAAACAAAAAATGGGTTCCTGTTCCTTTTGTTGATGGAGCTTTGGTGGTACAATTAGGTGATCAAATGGAAGTTCTTAGCAATGGAAAGTATAAGAGTGTGATTCATAGAGCAATTGTTAATGAAGATGAGAAGAGATTTTCTATTGTGAGTCTTCATAGTCTTGCTATGGATAAAAAGATAGGTCCAGCACTTGAACTTGTTGATGATCAACACCCTATGTCTTACAAGGAGTTTAGCTTTAGGGAATTCCTTGAATTCCTTTGCTGTAATGATGTTTCAAAGGGAAGGTTTCTTGATACTTTGAAACTATAAACCATAGATTATAAGGGGTTTGTAATATATGTATGTTACATGTTAGTCTTTTAAAATAGTCTATATAGGAAACCTGCATCTATATATTAGGAAACATGTATGTGTTTTATTTTTATTTTCTCTGCTGTTTGTGTGTACCTGTTGATCTTGGGTACCAAACCTTGTGTTTATAAATATGTACTTGGAATAAATAATAGCAATCAAGTTCAACTTTGTGTCAATTGAGGACAGTAACACCTAATGCAATTTTTCAAGAATTAGTTAACCGGTGGCACTCAATAACTGTCTGGTTAGAGACTCAATTTAATTTATTTTCTGCCAAAGGGCTCTGGTTAAGGTCATTTCCTTGTGCTGATTGGAGATTCTGTTATATTCTCCTGGTAGAAACACCTAGTACAATTTTTTTTTTATAAAAAATGTTATGAAATAAACTAAAAAGATAAGATCAAAGATGAAGAAGATGAGAGCTTTGTGTATTATTCTTCACAAGTGTGTTCTTTACATTGAAATATAAGTCCTATTTATAGGACGCAAATGTGGTAAGTTACAAGTACATGAAGAGCCATAAGACTAAGTGTCAATAACAATGAATATAAGCATTCACTCATAGGAGTTAAGGAACATAGAAAGCCTTAAGGAAATGGACATCCACATCATATTAATATTATTCATAACACTCCCCCTTGGATGTCCATGAAGGATATGCCTCATTAAAACCTTAGTAAGAAAAAACCCAATGGGAAAAAATCTTAGTGAAGGAAAAAGAGTACAATATCCAATATATCTGCCTCATTAAAAACCTTACCAGGAAAACCCAGTGGGACAAAACCATGATGAAGGGAAAAAGAGTGCAAGATATATTTATATCTCCCCCTCATCCAAACAATCATCTCTGAGACGATGAAGGTCAATCTTTTTCATCAGTTGTTCAAAAATTATGCTTGAGAGTGACTTTGTGAAAAAGTCTGCAATATTATCACACGAATAAATTTGTTGGCTTCTTATATCATATCCAACCAACTTGACAATGCATATGATATTATATTCATAAATGATTGTTGCTCGTTCTTCTGGAAGACAAATCACAAGTTTCTTCTATGTGTTCAATCATAAACCTCAATCAAGCACATTAATATTGAGGATCCGACAAATAACATGCATATCTAAAATAATAAAAAAAAAATAATACATGATAACATGAATAATTATCAAGTTACATTATTGTTCTTTAATTGAACTACATTATGGTACTTTAGGACCAATTAGTTCTTCATAATTTACTTAAATTTTCAAACGATCTTTGTTTACATCCAATGACTTTTCAACCTATTTGAGTATACAACAAATGAGATTTGTCCATATATAAACATTTTAGCACCTTGTTATATAAGCTTCTTGATTAATAAAAGTGTTACTCTTCAAATACTCAACTTGTAATCTCAGATAAATATTTACCCTTTCTACATATTTCATCTCAATATTTTTTCTTTAATAAATCAACTTTAAAAAATTCTTCAAGAGTTCTCAGTTTTATTTCAAAATGGACAAATGTTATCATTTTTATATCTCTCTCTTAGAAAATATTCACTAAGAATATTATACAACATGTTTCTATATTTCAAGTTGATTAATTAATCTCTTCAAAAATATGAATTGTATGCCTCGATAAAATAATTCCTTCGGGAAATTTTATATAAAAATATCAAGTTAGTCATATAAATATATTGTAACATGTACTTCATATATAGATAGATTGAGACTTTCAAGTGGTGCTAGACTTAATCAAGTATGATAATGTACTTGAATTCACTTCAGGTGAATACGCCTCTTCAAAATTAGTAGTAGGTTTTCACCAATACTCTTGAAAATAAAGCAAACTTCATTTATCAATATTTCATGATTCTCTTTTTATTTTCACATCTTTAAATGTATGGACTACTGGTCCAAAAACTATTCTTTTTGCATAGCTAGTTTAATATCGCCTCAAATTCGTCTTTCCATTTAGTCAATCATTTTATTGTCTATAATCTTCAATAGACTTTGATTCATGATCCTCGTTATCATTTTTACATATAACGCTATATTTTATGTAAAAACATCGTCAACGTTGACTTTTTTTTTGTGGTTCCATCTCATTTCATTGAGATCTTTCATTCATGACATAATTTATCGATATTTCATAAATTTCAGGTACCTGATAAGTTCTTCTGGAACTGAAAAATCCATTATGTTAGACGACTCTTTTAGAGTTTCTATATCCTCATTTGGGTTATCTTTCTTTTTGGCTTCTTTTCTTATTTGAGGATTTTTATATTTGGAACCGATTGGTTTACCATGCTTGATGCATGATTGAGACTCATTTGCAATATTAGATTATCCTACAGGGACATCTATTTCGTTTGGAGCATTAGCAGCTGCTATTTTATTTGTTTAACTTTGCAAATGAGTGATATTTTGAGGATCAAAATGAGATAATAATATTTCCTTTCAAATAATTCAATTGAACTTCGGGTTCACATTTTCAGGTGCTTATTCTCTCCCCCTTAATATTGGGAAAACTAATTCATCAATCGATAATCGGCCTACTGAAGTTGGCTCAATACAATTTATAATAGTAGGGGATTCATATCAAATATATTTTCCCAACATTCTTTCAATATTTATCTTAGTGCATTATTTTGGAGCAATTGTGATATACACAACACATCAAAAAAATCACTTAGATGAAAAATATTTGGTTGTTAACCTAAAATAAATTATAAATTAAGGGGAGGATTTACACATAATAATGTGTTGGCATGATGCGAATCAATATCTCAACATACAAGATTATATATTCCCAAAGTAGAATTTAGAAGTTATGTTCTCATAAGTATCATTCATACAATTAACTTTAATGATACTTATTAAATGCTTCCTCAAAACTCCAAAAAATTGAGCTCTTAGTCAAATTTGTTGAGAAAACAATCTCACAAATTTCTGGTTGTGAGTTGACAATAAACATATATGTGATCATTTAGTCGATGTTTTAAATTAAGTTATAAGGTATCAAAATGATTCACATCATCGGTGTATTCATCCACAAATATCACCTAATATATATAAAAAAGATTTATTTTCTCAGATTGTCAACTTACTTTGGAAAGTAATAACACAAACATTAATGGTTTGAAGAATCTTCTGGTTCTTCAATACATGTCCATATAAATTTTTAACTATTTTCGCATCATAATAGATCCGGGATAACCCAACCGGTCTTGCCAACAATAAACTTAATATGATTTTGTAAACTTCTAGTTTACAAGAATATGTGCTTCAATTTCAATAATTTAAGTGTAGTACAATTCAAAGGAAAAAACATGTAATTTTTTCACTACACTTATTTTATTTATCAAAAATATGCCTTGTAATATACATATATTCAACATCTTCTTCATTTCAATATGATATCCATTTAGAATGATATCCTTGAAGCTTAATAAATATCTATGAGACTTTGAGGAATATAATGCATTCTCAATATGTAACTCTATTCCTCCGTGTAACATTATATTGGCTCTTTTGGAGCCTTCAATAATTTTAATTTGTAGTGTCAGAAATTCTACTAACATTAGTTTTCTGTATAACCAAGTATATTATTTTCTTTTCTAATTGTGTCTGTAGTTGCATTATCAACAAGACATCTTTAGATAGCAAATTAACACTCACCAATAAAAGGACATTAGTGAAAGTTGACACATTCAGATACTAATATTTTTTTTTATGCACTATATTTTAGGAATTGAAAACTCGAGTTATCGATTCAAGGGATCAAATAGTATATTAACTTTAAATTAATAAGGATCTATCGAAGTTCATCGATAGCAAATTCTATCAAGATATATAAGTGTTGCAGAATCAACATGAAAAGCGCAAAAACCACTCAATGACATACAATGTCTTTTTTCTGCAAAAACTTAAATGTAACTTAGAGCAAAAGAGAGAATTATATGTATGGACTCATGGATCAATTACATAAAACTAGGAAGTAAGAAATTAAACTAATGTATAAAGTAATTAATAAAAAATTCATACGCAAAAAGACAACGCTACGACGATTAAAATATATACTTTTCTTTAAGAAAAACTTTCATAAGCTCTTTGAAAGTTATTATAATATTTATGTCGTCAACAAATATAACAAAATTATTTCCAAATATTTTCATGATATAAAAGGAACAAATTATGTGGAGCACCAATTATAAATGTCGAATATGCAAAGACGTGACATAGATGACAATGCTTCTCATTTATGTCTTGTGAGAACTTATAAGTAGTAAATATCATAATTATCATAACTCATAAATAATAAACTTTTATCATCTTAACATGTATCATATAAATGATCATCTCGACTATATGAATTCGTGATATTATATTCTCAATTTCGCTACTTCAGGAGCAGATTCAAGGGGCAAAAATGGTTTTTTTTTTCGTCCAACTTATATTTAGATCAAATAGATCTTATATATTTCAATTGTGAACAAAGATCTAGTTCTTCAAGAACTCAACCACAAACCTCTATCAACAATGATGAAGGAAAATCACAATTTTTTTTATCCTTCACGAAAGCTTGATGTTAGATTATTAGTTCTTCTAGAACTATATCTCATATTTTCATAAACATTGATTAAAAAAAAATCACTCTTTGAGCAATCCTTCAATGATGCTTTAATTAAAAAAATAGTTCTTCAAGAACTATATCACAAAAGATCTTCATTGTTTGAGCAATCATTCAGGGATCCTTGATGTTAATAAAATAGTTCTTCAAGAACTATATTACACAAGATGATAAAGAACAATTCATTCTTTCCACAATGGAAAGTACACATTTCACTTGCTAACTTAAAACTTTGTTGATATTTTAGTATTAATCTATATCCATCCTTTTTTTTTTCTTTCTTTCCACATGAACCGACAAAAGTCTTTCTTCTTTCTTCACAAAATTACTCATTGAACAAAACAAACTTAATTATGAGTAACGGAAAAAAAATGTAAATTGACCATAATCATACTAAGATATAATATATATGGGAAAAATTGGGGAAGAATTAACTATAAATATATATGCTTACAAAATTCTCGCATGAAGTAGAGCATGAAGTCATTCATCTAGGAGTTATATATTTTTTTTTTTAGATTATGCAATTTTAACAAGTTTTTTTTTAAAAAAGAAAGGAAAAAACACATGACAGAAAATTGTTGAAGTACTTAAGATTAAAAGCAGACTTACAAATTAAAACCATCATACATTCAAATTGTTTCTTTAGCTTCTTCAACATCTTTCATTGTAACAATTGTGAATCCATTGCTCTTGTCTATGACTAGATCATACTCAACCTATGTAATTCAATCAAACAAACACAAAAATTAACTATGAAAAAGAACATGATATCATGATCATATGAATTAGATTAACTAGTGCAAAGATAATGAGAAGAAGAAAATTTATAGGAATATAGCCTCCAAGATAATTAGGCCATTTCTCTGGTAGAGTTTCGTGCTGATAACGTGTTATGAAATAAACTAAAAAGATAAGATCAAAGATGAAGAAGATGAGAGCTTTGTGTATTATTCTTCACAAGTGTGTTCTTTACATTGAAATATAAGTCCTATTTATAGGACGCAAATGTGGTAAGTTACAAGTACATGAAGAGCCATAAGACTAAGTGTCAATAACAATGAATATAGGCATTCACTCATAGGAGTTAAGGAACATAGAAAGCCTTAAGGAAATGGACATCCACATCATATTAATATTATTCATAACAAAAAAAACATTGTTAATTATTTAAGGAATTTTTTAAAGAGCAAAATACTTGCATTAGGAATAGAAAGGGTACTCCAACTCGATTACAATGAGAATAGATACAAATACTAAAACAAAATATGGACCACTGCTTAATCCATTTTTTTTACTAAAAATAAACGATATTCATTCATTCAAATTGATAGAGTACATTGATACAATGCAAATTTACTAAAAACAAAAATGATAAATCTGCGAACAAATTCACAACATCCATGTTAATAGCATAAAACGACAAATACAAATTATTCTAATAAAAGGGAAAGAGAAAAACGAGTTAGAGGTGTGATTTTGGGTCAAAAATTGACTCTAAATCATCCCTCTTTGGTGGATGAAGGAGAAAAACTAGGATTTTGGTGACGGCTCACAAGAGAGAACCACTGCTTAATCCTAGATATGCATTTATTTCTCTATCATAAATTGGACTCTTAAAATGGATCGGGCTAATCGGTGAATCTCTTTGTACCACATTTTATCATGATTTTGGTTGTAAAAAAGCAACCACAAAAATAACCGGATCTTATTGCTGAACTTAATTAATACAAATAAAAAACAATTGGCCAAGTTGGAGTGGTTCATTGGTCTTTGTCTCTTCGGGTTTGTCCAGTATTAATTTGAGATTAATTGATACTCTCTCCGTCTCTTAATAAGTGAACATTTTGTAAAAAAATATTGTCCTAAAATAACTAACTCATTTCATTTTTCAATGTAATATTAATTACTTTTTTTTTCAATTATAACTCTAATTAATATTATTTACATCACTCTCAATTCAGTATATCATATTTTGCATTTATAATAATGGTAAATGCACAAATACTTTACAAGAGCACTTAAAACCATTTTTCTCTTTCCTTCACTAATACTTCTTAATAAGTATGAAATGAGCAAAAGACTCACTTAAATTGAGACGGAGGGAGTATTCAATATTAACGAAGGAAAAAAAATCACATGTATCCAATCATATCCAACACTAAATAAATAATTTTAAAAAAATCTTATATCAAATTGGGTGATTTTAAGGTAAGGGTCTAAAGATGACATGAACATGTGTTTATAAGTGGGGACAATCATCACCACACATATCGGTTTTGTGAGGTTTTTTTTTTTCCTTACCAATGCCTGTTTGGATAAGCATACCTAAATACCAATGTATACAGAAAAGTCTAATGACCATAAAGCACATTTCAAACAAAATTTAGACCCATGCACAGTTTCTACAAATGATAACGCCATCTAAACACCTATGAAACTAATCAGGGAACCAACACATGCTGCCAAGAAATGCATGTCTGATTAGTATAACATAGCCAAATGTATGTAGATGATGCCACGGTGCATTCATTAACATGAGCAGTGATGATAATGGCGATGACTTGATAATCAATGGATGCATGAAACAGCTGCAAGATGCATCCTATAATGTAGTAATACTAGTGTTACAACCCGTGCAACGCACGGTTCAAAACACTTTACTAATGACATTGATTTGATTACAAAGACGAAATTAATTTTTAATTAAAGTTGAACATGACAATAAAAAACTAATTATACACCATGACAAATTAATTTTTAATTAAAGTTGAACATGACAATAACAAACTAATTATACACCACAGTATAAATTATGTCATAATTAGATTTCTCTATCATATATTTGTTGTCGTCAATTCAAGATAAATATCATTCATTAACATTATCTGGTTAATTAAATTAGTTTGATTACAAAAGTAAAATTAATTCGAAATGAATTTCAACATCACAATAACAAGTCAATTCTACACATTGATATAAATTATGTTACCATCAAACATATTTATGTCGTATTTATTTTTGCTGGTTTTCGACAAATGTCTTTCATTAACCGTAGTCGCATGAAATGATAAGTCATAACAACACACAAATACATTAAACTTGATGAGGCCCAAAAAGACTTGTACTTCCTTCAACGGATTTTCCAATACATGGCTATGTTATCCATCTAATGACACAATTGTGTGGAATGTGTAAGAATGGTGAATGGATTAGAGAGTGAGTAAAAAGAAGAACTAAAATTAAGGAATAAATGAATAAGATAAACAAAAATAAATCGTAAAAACCTGAATTTGAAAGGCAAAAAAAATTATTGTGGTCCTTTAACTTGACTTCAGATAACAATTTTATCATTTATGTTTTTTTACATCATGTTGGTCCTGCACCTATGTTTTGATATGAATTTCAGGCTTGAAACTAGGTTTTCTTTCTCTGTCAGCTCTTCGTCTGAAATATATGTTATGCAAAAAAAAATCATTTGAAGATTGAAAATTCATATGCAAACATGATGAAAGATCAAAGGTACAGTGAAACGAACTTGAGTTTGAGATATTAGTTGGTATTTCAATCTTTATTTAACATGGCCACAATTTTTATTTTCATTAAGCAGTTCTTATTCTACAAAATAAAGGGAGAAATGGATAGAAAATCGTGTGCCAAACATGGTCTATTTTTATGTCACGCTTAAGTGAAGTAGTTTCATAAGGCAACAATCATGTTGTGTTATTTTCAATTATTTTTATCTAAAAATATTTACAAATTTTGTCCAAAAATATTTCTAAATTGTCTGTTCTGAAACTTTTTACAGGTTTGCAAGAAACAAATACAAATGGAGACAAAGAGTGAGATAAGGTTATCACATCAAAGTCGAGGGTGTTTTTTTTTTTATGTGGAAGTAGTCCTGGCACGGCAATCAAGATGCTGCCATTGAACTTGGAAATGAATTGGTATATCATTAATTTTAATGATTTACCCTAACATGAATTATTTTTTTTCCTCTTTTTTTGTTGTGATATTCTTCAAAAAAAATGTTTTTTTTTCTTATTTGTTTTTTGTGGATGGGGTTGAAATGGATAAACTTAATTAATGATATAACATGTTGAATATTCTAATTCCTTTGTATATTTCAGCCGGATATGTTCCTTGTGTTCTATGAAGCACGGACACCTCTAGGATTAGGTGTGTCGCGGTGTCCGACACGCATCGGTGTCCGACACTCTTATGACACTCGTACGACACGTGTCGGACAAGTGTCCTAAATGGGTGGGAGTAAGAACTCGAGTGTTGGCAACTCAAATGGAGGAAACCTTCCACTTCCAGTTTGTGGGTGTAATGCAATGATGAAGATGTGGGTATCAAACACTGTTGAGAACCCTAAGAGAAGATTCTAGAAATGTAGAAATTCGAACATGAATGATGTGGAAAGTTGTGAACTTTTCATATGGGATGACGAATTGGATATGTTCAGTCGAAGAAGGTACTGAAGATGAAGCAGAAATTTGAGGCTGAGAAGAATAAGACGCACTGTTCAGATGCAAGCACTGTTCAGACGCTCCTTCTTGAAAATAAGTACATTGCTCCTTCTTGAAGAATAAGACGCACTGTTCAGACGCAAGCATTGTTCAGACGCTCCTTCTTGAAGAATAAGATGCACTGTTCAGACGCTCCTTCTTGAAAATAAGTACATTGCTCCTTCTTGAAAATAAGTACACTGCTCCATCTCAAACAACCTCCAAACCTTTCCAAATCGCATGGCCCTGCCTCTCAGACAACACTAAAACTCCAATTGCTGCTAACCCACCGCCAAAGCCAAATCAAACCACCCATATTTTGCCCTTCGATTTTTGCCCCTTATTTTGAAGTTGCTCGCGTTTTCCTCTTTGAATCTGTTGTTTGTCTCACTGTTGTTTCGATCCATTTGTCGTTGTTGGCTTGATTTGTTGTTTTTCTCAGAGCCATGGGTTTGACGATGAAGAGAGGATGAAAATAATATAGAGGGGTTTAATAAAGCAATTTATGCATTTCTTCTCTAGTTCTAATATTCTAATGAATGTACAAATAATAGGGTCCTAAATAGTCAAAATAGATATTTATGAAAATGACTACACGGATGACAAAAAATAAAATAATATACATTTAATATAATTCATGAAATATAATGTTTGTAAATAAAATATTATTGTAACATCATATATGAAATTATTGAAAAAATAATTCAAATATAGTTAAATTACAACTGTATGTAGAACAAACTTTTGAAAAATGACTTTGTCAAATAAATAAAAACTTTAGAGAAATGATTACACATATAGTTTATTATGAATAATATACTTTATTTTGTAATAATTTTTAATTCATTTTTATGGATGACATTAGGAAGTCAGATCTTCTTATTTAGAAAAACAATTCGTAAGAAACAATAACATAAAAATGCCCCCCTAAAAAATGTTTTGATATGATATGTGTAATTACTAAACAATACAATTAAAATTGACTAAGACATTGAAACAAATGAAATAGGTATTGAAATTCAAAAATAATTTCAAGTTCAATTTTTTTTTTAAAATTGAAGTTCAATAATAACAATTAGTTTTGGAGATATATTTGGAGGTGTAGATATTTTGAAAATTAAATGATATAATCTTTAGGTTTGAAATTGTTTTATAAAATTAAATAAAAAAAATGCAATTTGGACATATTGCTATCTGGCCACCGCTTTAGACATACACCCCCTAGAACTAAACAGAATCGGGCCAAGCCCAATATTTCTCATCAAACCCGGTCCTTTCCTCTATCCCTCATTTTCATTCTTCTGAAACCCTAAATCACATAAGCACTCTCTACCTCACTCAAAAGCCGCCGCCGGCTTTCCCTCCACCACCGGCGAGATCGGCCTTGATTCGAAAAACGAACCATGTTTTCTTTATCTCCTCAAACTTTTCTATCTTTCTATCCAAACATATTTTTTTCGTTGATTTTCTTAGTTGTAAAACCTGAGATAATAATCTGGATATGGCTTTGGGTTTAATTGTAATAAATTAGATAGTTTTTCAATTTCATAGTGGCTTTAATAAAGTGCAAGCTTTTGTTGGAACTGAGAATTAATTTTAATACCTTGTAGGTGCCATAACTGGAGCAGCTACGACTCCTCTAGATGGTTCAGGCACAATGAATTTTTTACCCTCTTGTTATTTGAAGGAAATTATTGGAAGATAAATGTATTACAATTTATTATTTATGGAATAACCACTCGGAATTGTTATTTTAAGTATTATATCCTAACAATTATAGGAATTATAGGAGTATTAACTATTATGCACAATAACCACTCAAAGTGCATAAATTGTATCAAGACACATTCTTAATAGGAGTTGCTATTTGAAATTAATTATTTTTACTGCTTGTTATTTAACTTGTGACTTTGATCTTAATGATATCTGACATTATCTTACCCTCACTCCTCCTTAGTAGGGAACACAAACATTACAAAGGCATTTTTGATTGTATGAGGACAATAGTTAAAGAAGAATGTGCTAAGACCACTTACAATGGTAAATAACATTCAACACCCTTCAATACACACTTTTTCAATTCCCAACACTCCACATCATTTTCTCTCTCTTCCACATAATAATTCAACACATCATTCAACACATACCCTCTCCAATGGTAAATTACCTTCAACACTCTACCCCACCACTCACTCTACCCCACCACTTTTTATTTCATATTCTTATTTAATTTTATATTTTGTTTTTATAATTACATAAAATTACAAACTAATTTAATTATAATTAAACTAAAATAATAAAAACTTAACAATTTATTTTTTAGTGTTTTTGTAAAAACAAAATTTATTTAAATAATTAATATTTATTTTCTTAAATTAAAATGCAATACAATACATTAAACACGCGGCACACAAATAACTTAAAATGCAAGACAACAAATTAAGCACACGACACAAGTAACTTAATTAGTACGATACAAATCATCTTTAATCATGAAACATTCCAAACTTTTCCCATATGTGCTTCACTAGATCTGCTTGCAATTCGCGATGAACATTTGGATCACGCAATTCGGATCTAGCACGCACATGATTTGCAAAAGCGGGTAACACCTCGGTCGAGTATGGTTGCGGTGTACTAGATCCACTTGCCTCAGATTGCTCAAAATCGGTCCAACGTTGAGCATATGTATCTCGTTCATCCTCAACAATCATATTATGTAATATGATGCATGACCTCATGATGATACTCAAATCGTCTATGTCCCACAAGCGAGCTGGTTCACGGATGATTTTAAATCGAGCTTGAAGCACTCCAAATGCACGTTCGATGTCCTTCCGACATCCCTCCTGAACTTTTGCAAATAACTTATCGGGTTCACTTTGAGGAAGTCTGATCGATTTGACGAAAGTTGGATAAGAAGGGTAGATACCATCAGCTAGATAGTATGCCATGTTATAGGGACGTTGATTCACAAAAAAATTCACACTTGGAGCCTTTCCTTGTTCCACATCATCAAACACTGGTGACCGGTCTAGAACGTTTATATCGTTCAACGTTCCCGGACATCCAAAAAAGGCATGCCAAATCCATAGATCATGAGATGCAACTGCTTCAAGAATAACTGTGGTGGTTCCCTTATCCCCCCTAGCAAATTGACCTTCCCATGCTTTAGGACAATTTTTCCACTCCCAGTGCATGCAATCAATACTCCCGATCATCCCTGGGAACCCCCGCATTTCACTTACATGTAGTATTCTTTGCAGATCATCTTGGGTTGGTGCTCTCAGGTACTCTTGCTCATACAATCGTATGATTCCTTTACAGAATCTACGTAAGCACTCCAATGCTGTAGTACCTCCTATTTTGATGTATTCATCGACCGCATCTGCTGCCACACCATATGCTAGCATTCGCATTGCTGTGGTACATTTTGCTAACGGTGATATACCTTCTTTATTGGTTGCATCAACTCGTTGGGTGAAGTAGTTATCACTACTTGAAAGGTCCCCAACGATTCGAAGGAAAACATGTTTTTGCATCCGGTACCGACGACGAAACATTGCATCGTCATATGTAGGCTCATCGGCAAAGTAGTCGTCAATTAGTCTTTGGTTTGCCGCTGCATGATCTCTATTGAGATATTTTCTACTACGAGGTGCACTATCTTCCAATATTTTGTTTCGACGCTCTCTGAATCGGCTGGCCATATAAGTTTCTTCCATTTCACATTTTTGTTTGTAGGCTGCGATATCAAAAGGATATTCTGATGGATCCATTAATAGTTTTTTGTGATATTTTGAAGTAGATTGAATGAGATTTGGGATATTGGTGATTCAATGTATGTATCTATGAGTCCTTATATACAAGTACATTAAGTGGTGGACATTGACGGATTCGAAATAAGTTATTGTATTGAGTTAATACTTAGATAAGGATTGGGTGAAAAGAAAACAGTGGGGACTTGATTGAAAGTAAATTATGAAAGCCAAAAGTCACGGACAGATAAGGATTTGGATTCGGATTCCAGACAGATAAGGATTCGGATTCCAAACAGATAAGCCAAAAGTCACGGACAATTATTAAAGCAAACAGTGGGGACTTGATTGAAAGTAAATTATGAAAGCCAAAAGTCACGGACAGATAAGGATTTGGATTCGGATTCCAGACAGATAAGGATTCAGATTCCAAACAGATAAGCCAAAAGTCACGGACAATTATTAAAGCAAACAGTGGGGACTTGATTGAAAGTAAATTATGAAAGCCAAAAGTCACGGACAGATAAGGATTTGGATTCGGATTCCAAACAGATAAGCCAAAAGTCACGGACAATTATTAAAGCAAACAGTGGGGACTTGATTGAAATTTGATTGAAATTACTTGATTGAAATTAATCAACGGACAATTTCATTACAGCCACAATTTGATTGAAATTACACAATAACTCATACATTACAGCCAAAAGCCACATACAATTTGATTGAAATTAATTATCAAACAGCTCTTGGCTCAACATATCCAACAACTTTTGCTTCCGATCATCGAGATTCTCCTCGGAACTTAGTTTTAGATACATTTTCATTTTTTTAGCATGAGTCTTTTCTTTCATCAATTGGTTAGCCTCCTGTTGCACCGACGCTATCTTGTCCAATCGTTCAAGCTCTTTCTCCTTGAATTGTTTGAATTCAGCCCACTCTTTATCCACCACCTCCAAGGCAGCTTCCTTACTTTTCTTTTTACCTTTTTTCTTAGCTGCCTCCCTACCCATTGGACGAACAGTAGATCCTACAGAGTTTGAGCCACATGCATCACTGTCGTGAGATCTCTTGGATCCACTACTGCCTGATCCAATATTTCCTACTTGACTACCATAATGTGGTTGATCACGGAGAGCGTGCCATTCTGCCATTAAAGTAAAGTGAATATTCTTCCCACTCGCGTATAATTCCTGCGCTTTTGCCAAAATATCATTCTCCGACCAACCGCTTCGTTGCATACGCTTAGCGCTTTCATAAGCGCCAATCCATTTATTCAGTATTTTGTTCATATAATTAAAACGGTTTCGGCATGCAACACCATCTCGCGGATGATCGAATGAGCAATGCTCATTACAATACTCAGCAATTTTACCCCAATATGTTTCACCTTTCTGATTTCTCCCAACAACACTGCTTGTTCCATATTTAATCCACCCACTAATTAGCACCAAATTTTGTTCAGTGCTCCATGCTGGTTGCTGGGCTTTCTTACTCTTAGGAGTTGAATCCTCTGGAATTGGAGTGACTTCGTTACCACTTGTCATGCCACCAAGAGTTATTTGTGTTGAAAATTCAGGAAATTCAGGTGCACCAACACTCGGAAAGTTTTCATTTCCCATTGGCATATAACCACTAAACGGGGGTGTTTGAGATGGATATCCCATCATAGATCCATAATATGGATTAAAGTTTGGAACAGAGGATGGGTGGTTGAAATTTGGTGCAAATCCAAAATTATGCATGTTTTGAGGACGTTGGTTTGGAAATTGATTTGGATTTTGATAATTGTTGGGATTTTGGTAGCTAAATGGGTAACTAGAAGAATTCTGGGTGTTGAAATTGTTATTATTTGGATCCATTTCACTAACAACAAGTTTAAAACTTCAAAAGGATAGGTAATAGAAGGATAGTAATAAGATTAGGATACTGAAAAACTTGGTTTTTTTTTGTGTCCAAATCAAATGAACCAAGTCTCTATTTATAGAGGAAAAAAAATCATGAATTTTGGTAATTTTTTTTTTTTTTAAATTAATTTACATTGAAATAATTGAGTTTAAATTATTAAGATAATAAAAATCCAGCGAACCAATCACACTCTGCCACGCGTCCACCTTATCACCAACCAGCTTCCTCTCTCTCTTCCGCCTGCGCGCTCACTCGCCCCTGTCTGCGCGTGTTGTACACGCGCCAGATTGGTCCAATATTCGCGTGACACGTGGCGGTTCGGACAGAGTTTCAACATGTTTAATACTTTCATCACCACACTCCTCCATGTCATCATTCAACACCAAGTAAAATACCATTGCAAGGCTTTTAAGTGTTGAATCCTTCATTCAACACCACCATTGTAGGTGGTCTAATACTCTTTTTAAGGTATGAATATATATATGTTGGGTTTTTGTAGATTGGCTACATTTTGCAAAAACATCTACTAGCCAGATGCTGGGACAGATGTGGTAGCATATGGAACAGCATTACGTGAGTTGTGTTTTCGCGCCAGCTAGCGCTTTATATTTGTGTACGCAATCTTCCAAAGATTTGCTTGAAGATTTATTTTCCTATAGTTTGCTGATCAAGGCGTGTGTATCTGATTGAAGATTTGATTGAAGTTTTATTTGCCTTGCTATTTGTTCCTCAAGATATTGTTCTATATTTGGAAGCTTTTTATTATTTCTAGAAGATTGTCTTCAGCTGGACCGGTCAATGTCCATGCTCTTTTTGAAGCCCAGACCCGTGGTATCTCAGTACTATATATTCGTGAAGGCAAACCCTAGTTGGGTAACTAAAAACCGTGTGTGTTAGTAAAGCGTGTGTTTTAAGGTTTTTAGGGTTTTGTTTGTTAATTGTGAGCCTTGCTTGTATCACCCTGATTCAAGCTAAGGACTGAGTTTGTTTTGAGTTGTAATTTGTAAGCTACTCCTAAGCTTTTAAGTACGGAGTGAGTATGTGTTATTAGCGTGTGTTTCTCTTGGTTGTGTTTTATGTTTTGTGTGTTTGATAACAATACTGTGTGTGTTGTTCGTAGGAATTGAGACGGGGTCTCATATCTAGGAGTTCCTAGATAGAGTTGCCACTGGTAGGGTCTAGGTGCAAAGTCAAGTAGTGGGTCTGCGTTGGTCTTTTCACTAGAACTATAATAGTGGAATCATTCCTGGATTGGTATCCCCCAGAGTAGGAGAGTTGCTCCGAACTGGGTTAACAAACTCACTGTGTACTTTATATTTCCGCTGTGTTCCTTTTAATTTGTGCTTTGTTACGCTGCGTTATTTTAATTGTAGTTCTGAGTAGACACGCGCTCGGACAGTTGTGCCAACATTGTGCACAGCATATTTCAGTCAGGTTGCCAGGAATTTCAATTGGCATCAGAGCAGGCACCCTATTCTGTGTGGGTGAGCTCCAGGGAAAGAATTTTCTGGCTTAATGGATAAAGAAGGAGGACTGGTGAACAGACCACCCCTGTTGGATGGGTCGAACTATGACATTTGGAAATCACGCATGACAGCATTCTTGAAATCTCTAGACAGCAGAGCTTGGAAGGCTGTGATTAAGGCATGGGTCCCCCCTAAAATAAAAGATGCAAATAATGTTGATACTGATGAGTTGAAACCAGAAGAGGAGTGGTCTACAGCAGAAGACACTGCAGCTATTGGAAACTCTAAAGCCCTGAATGCCTTGTTTAATGGTGTAGACAAAAACATGTTCAGGTTGATTAAACAATGTACTGTTGCTAAGGAAGCTTGGGATATCTTAAGAACAGCTCATGAAGGTACTCAAAAGGTCAAGAAGTCAAGGCTACAACTGCTGACAACACAGTTTGAGAATCTTAGAATGAAGGAAGGGGAGAGTGTTCATGACTTTCACATGAATGTGCTAGAATATGCTAACACATTTGAATCCTTGGGGGAAAAGATGTCTGATGAAAAATTGGTAAGCAAAATTCTCAGGTCCCTGCCTAAGAAATTTGATATGAAAGTATGTGCTATTGAGGAGGCCCAAGATATTGGAAATATGAAAGTTGATGAGCTGATTGGATCCCTTCAAATTTTTGAATTAAAGGCTAATGAAAGATCTGAAAAGAAGGACAAGAACATTGCCTTCATCTCCAACACTGATGAAGATGATGTGGAGAGTAATTTAGATACTGATGAGAGCATCTCTGAAGCTATTGTGTTGTTGGGTAAACAATTTAATGAAGTTCTGAAGGGGATGGACAGACGCCCTAGGACACATGCTCCGGACAACAGTCGCAGCATCTATAAAAATGTCAACAATCAGAGGAAACCTAGAACTGATGACAAAACTAATCAAAGCAAAGGGGTGCAATGCCATGAATGCGAAGGATATGGTCACATCAGAACTGAGTGTGCAACTTATCTGAAGAAACAAAAGAAGGTGATGACTGTGGCTTGGTCTGATGAGGATGAATCAGAAGAAGAACCTGAAACTGCAAAACATGTGAATGTCTTGACTGGAGTGTGCACATCTGACCATGAATCTAGTGATGAAGAGGTGACATATGATGAATTGGCTGATTCTTATAAGGAGCTATATCTCAAAAGTGAGGAAGTGTGTAGAACTTTAGAAAAACAAAAGAGGACCATTACTCTCTTGCAAGCTGAGAAAGACAAACTTCTGAAAATAAACTCAGACCTCAATGATGAGGTTATCTTACTCACTTCCAAGATTGGCAATATGAACAAGCAACTGCGGATGATGAACAAAGGTACTGATGCTTTAGACGAAATTTTGGAAATAGGACAGAAACCTGGAGATTCTAAAGGTATTGGGTTTGACTACAGTTCCATGCCTCAGCAGAAACAATCACCAGCAAGACAATTTGTGCCACCTGTTAATTCTCATGATCATACTATGTCAAGACAGATGCCCCAGCATCAGGTGAGACAACAGGCATCAGGATATAGGCCCAGATCAAAAGGAAGGAATTACGGTTGGGTATGTCACTACTGTGGAAGAAAAGGACATATCAGACCTTTCTGTTTCAAATTACATGGTTACCCAGACAGGACCTATTCACCAAGACCTGATCCCACAGTAAAGATCATCAAGAAGCAGTGGAAGCAGAAAAATGATAATTTCACAAGCAACACTATGAATCCTAGAAAAATAGAACCAGAAGCTGATGAGATTGCTCAAATTGCTCATACATCTCTGAGAGTGTCATCCAGAAATGATTGGTACTTTGACAGTGGATGTTCCAGACATATGACTGGTGATAAAAATTACTTGACTGATGTTAAGCCCTATGCTACAAGTTTTGTGACTTTTGGGGATGGAGCCAAAGGAGAAATAAAGGGTGTAGGAAATCTTGTGGAAGAGGGTCTACCCAAACTTGATAAGGTGCTTCTTGTGAAAGGATTAACTGCTAACTTAATTAGTATTAGTCAACTGTGCGATCAAGGAATGAAGGTCAACTTTACAAAGAGTGAATGCTTAGTTGCCAACAGTGAAGGGGACATCCTGATGAAAGGTGTTAGGTCAAAGGACAATTGCTACTTGTGGGTCTCCCAAGATAAAGCAAAGTTATCTACTTGTCTAATAACCAAAGAAGATGAAGTTAAGTTATGGCACCAAAAGCTTGGACATCTGAATCTCAGAAGCATGAAGAAAGCTATTGCTGAAGGAGCTATCAGAGGTCTACCAAAACTCCAAATTCAGGAAGGAAGTATATGTGGAGAATGCCAGATAGGAAAACAGACCAAGATGCCTCACCAGAAGCTGCAACATCTGTCCACATCCAGAGTTCTTGAGCTATTGCACATGGACTTAATGGGACCCATGCAAGTCGAAAGCTTAGGTGGTAAGAAGTATGCTTTTGTTGTTGTTGATGATTTTTCTAGATATACTTGGATAAATTTCATTAAGGAGAAATCAGACACTTTTGAAAAATTCAAGGATCTTTGCTTACAACTTCAGAGAGAAAAGGATTGTGGAATTGTTAGAATCAGAAGTGACCATGGGAAGGAGTTTGAGAATGGTAAGTTCTCTGATTTCTGTATTTCTGAAGGAATATTTCATGAGTTCTCTGCACCCATTACTCCTCAACAAAATGGGATAGTAGAGAGGAAGAACAGGACCTTGCAAGAATCTGCCAGGGTTATGCTACATGCAAAGAAGCTGCCATTTTTCTTTTGGGCTGAAGCCATGAACACAGCCTGCTATATTCATAATAGAGTGACTTTGAGAAAAGGTACATCTACAACCTTGTACGAGCTATGGAAGGACAGGAAGCCAACAGTGAAGCACTTTCATGTGTTTGGTAGTAAGTGCTATATTTTAGCTGACAGGGAATCAAGAAGAAAGATGGATGCTAAAAGTGAAGAGGGAATTTTTCTAGGCTATTCAACAAACAGCAGAGCCTATAGAGTATACAACTCCAGAACCAAGACAGTGATGGAATCCATAAATGTTGTTGTAGATGATGAAGGAAATAATGCGATGCCAGATGATGCTACATTTGACGCAGCATCTGACCTGCAGGAAGCGAAGAAAGTAGATGAAGCAAGTGATAAGCAAGATTCTGAAGTAACTGGCCCAGAGAAGATTGCTCCCAACAAAGGACCATCTATCAGAATTCAGAAAAATCATCCCATAGAACAAGTCATTGGCGATCCTAACCAAGGGATCACAACTAGAAGGAACCATGATGAGGTATCAAATTCTTGTTTCATATCTAAACTTGAACCAAAGAATGTTAAGGAAGCTCTAACTGATGAGTACTGGATAAATGCTATGCAAGAAGAATTAACTCAGTTCAAGAGAAGTAATGTGTGGGACCTAGTTCCTAGACCAGATAATGTGAATGTCATAGGTACCAAGTGGGTTTATAAAAACAAGTCTGATGAAAATGGTACTATCACTAGAAACAAAGCCAGACTGGTTGCACAAGGATATTCTCAAATTGAAGGTGTAGACTTTGATGAGACTTTTGCTCCTGTAGCTAGGTTGGAATCTATTAGATTGTTACTTGGGATTGCATGCATACTAAAATTCAAGTTGTATCAGATGGATGTCAAGAGTGCCTTTCTCAATGGGTACCTAAATGAAGAGGTTTATGTGGAACAGCCTAAAGGCTTCATTGATCCTAGTTATCCAAACCATGTGTACAAATTGAATAAGGCTCTATATGGACTGAAGCAAGCTCCTAGAGCTTGGTATGAGAGACTTGCTGAGTTTCTAATCAACCATGGCTATAGGAAGGGAGGAAATGACAAGACCCTGTTTGTGAAAGATGAAAATGGACAGTTGATGATTGCTCAAATATATGTTGATGACATAGTCTTTGGAGGGATGTCTGACCAGATGATAGAGCATTTTGTTCAGCAAATGCAATCTGAATTTGAGATGAGTCTTGTAGGTGAGCTAAAGTTCTTTCTTGGTCTTCAAGTGAAACAAATGGAGGATACTATATTTATCTCTCAAAGTAAGTATGCTAAAAATATAGTCAAGAAATTTGGGATGGAAAATGCTGCTCATAAAAGAACTCCTGCTCCCACACATGTAAAATTATCAAAGGATGAGAAAGGTGTGGATGTTGACCAAAGCATGTATAGGAGTATGATAGGAAGTCTTCTATATCTTACAGCAAGTAGGCCAGATATTACATTTGCAGTTGGAGTGTGTGCCAGGTACCAAGCTGAACCAAAAATAAGTCACCTGACTCAGGTAAAGAGAATTCTGAAGTATGTGAATGGTACTAGTGATTATGGTATGTTGTATTCTCATGGGGAAAGCACTGTGTTGTTTGGATATTGTGATGCTGACTGGGCTGGAAGTGCAGATGATAGAAAGAGTACCTCTGGTGGATGTTTCTTTCTAGGCAATAACCTTATATCCTGGTTCAGTAAGAAGCAAAATTGCATTTCTTTGTCTACAGCTGAAGCTGAGTACATAGCAGCTGGTAGTAGTTGTTCTCAATTGTTGTGGATGAGACAGATGCTGAGTGAGTACAATGTCAAGACAGATGCTATGACATTATATTGTGACAATCTGAGTGCAATTAATATCTCCAAAAATCCTATTCAACATAGCAGGACCAAACACATTGACATTAGACATCATTTTATAAGGGATCTTGTTGAAGAAAAAATTGTCACTCTTGAGCATGTTGCAACTGAAGAGCAATTAGCAGATATTTTTACAAAAGCTCTTGATGCTAATCAATTTGAAAAATTAAGACGGAAGTTAGGGGTCTGTTTATTTGAGGAATTGTAGCAGTTAATTTATGGGAGGCGTGCAGCAGTTATTTTCTCCCTCCCCAACCGCTTGATGCACGCAATTCAAGGAAGCTATCTCCAACCTTCCTTATTCAAACCTCCCACACGCTACCATCATCATTCTTTTCTTAACTTCTCAGTTGCTTCTGGTTTGGCCAAATTGATTTATGTTGTTGGTACCAAGTCACCCTTTGATTATGGAGCCTACATCTATTATCAAGTTTTGGAGCATGCTAAGTCCTTTGCTATCAAGTTTCCTATAGTTTTTCCCACTCTCCTGTGTGGTATTGTGCTTCAGCAACACCCAGATATTTTGATCAGTACTGATGAGCCCTGTAAGAGGCCTGGCCCTATGGCCTTGGATTGTAGTTTGCTGTCTGAGAAACATGCTGCTGACTTAGCTGGTACTTCTGTCCGGACGTCTGGTGTGCTCACTAGAAAACAAATAATTGCAGATCTAACTGAGACTAGTGTGGCTCTTGGAGCTAGGAAGATGAAAATTGACAGGATAATTGCAGCCTTGAAGGCTGAATCTGAAGCTGAGGGTGAGCAGGATGAAGAAGAAGGAGGGAATAATAATGCTTCTGCTGGTGATACTGAGGAGTTCTCCGCTGACTCTGATGAATTCTGATTTTGATGTTTTCCCTGTTCTCAGTTGCTGTATTCTTTGTGTTTGTTTTGGTTGGTTGGCCAAGACCCTGGATTTCTTATGCACCTTGTGTGCTTCTGGTCTGTAATATGCACTCTCTGTGATTTCTATGCACTCTTTATGGTTCTATGCACTGTCTATGAGTATGCCCTATCTGTTGGTTGTCAGAATTTTTGGCTAAAAAGGGGGAGTAGAATTGATCTATGTCATTAATTTATGTCCTATCTGATTTGAAGCTTATATTATGTATGGTTACATGTGTTGAGGGGGAGTGTAGTATATGTTGAGGGGGAGTACTGGTACATGCATGTTTTGAGGGGGAGATCTTAAGTTTTTATTCTTGGTGTGTGGAAATTTACTTTTTCCCTTATCTATGTGATTCCACTATATGAGAGTTTATTTCTCTCGGGTTGTTCCTATGAGGCTAGTTGTTTGTGTTATCTGGTGCATGCCTCTGATTCTACTTGCAAGCCATCTTTGACTATTTCTCTCTTGGAAGTAATCTCATTATTTGCTACGATATTTTCTTTCCTTGTTGTGTGCCTATGTTGACGTGAAGGAATCTTATCTGTGTATCTCCCAAAGAACTGGCTCTAGAGTGTTTTAGCCAAAATTTTGCCAAAGGGGGAGATTGTTGGGTTTTTGTAGATTGGCTACATTTTGCAAAAACATCTACTAGCCAGATGCTGGGACAGATGTGGTAGCATATGGAACAGCATTACGTGAGTTGTGTTTTCGCGCCAGCTAGCGCTTTATATTTGTGTACGCAATCTTCCAAAGATTTGCTTGAAGATTTATTTTCCTATAGTTTGCTGATCAAGGCGTGTGTATCTGATTGAAGATTTGATTGAAGTTTTATTTGCCTTGCTATTTGTTCCTCAAGATATTGTTCTATATTTGGAAGCTTTTTATTATTTCTAGAAGATTGTCTTCAGCTGGACCGGTCAATGTCCATGCTCTTTTTGAAGCCCAGACCCGTGGTATCTCAGTACTATATATTCGTGAAGGCAAACCCTAGTTGGGTAACTAAAAACCGTGTGTGTTAGTAAAGCGTGTGTTTTAAGGTTTTTAGGGTTTTGTTTGTTAATTGTGAGCCTTGCTTGTATCACCCTGATTCAAGCTAAGGACTGAGTTTGTTTTGAGTTGTAATTTGTAAGCTACTCCTAAGCTTTTAAGTACGGAGTGAGTATGTGTTATTAGCGTGTGTTTCTCTTGGTTGTGTTTTATGTTTTGTGTGTTTGATAACAATACTGTGTGTGTTGTTCGTAGGAATTGAGACGGGGTCTCATATCTAGGAGTTCCTAGATAGAGTTGCCACTGGTAGGGTCTAGGTGCAAAGTCAAGTAGTGGGTCTGCGTTGGTCTTTTCACTAGAACTATAATAGTGGAATCATTCCTGGATTGGTATCCCCCAGAGTAGGAGAGTTGCTCCGAACTGGGTTAACAAACTCACTGTGTACTTTATATTTCCGCTGTGTTCCTTTTAATTTGTGCTTTGTTACGCTGCGTTATTTTAATTGTAGTTCTGAGTAGACACGCGCTCGGACAGTTGTGCCAACATTGTGCACAGCATATTTCAGTCAGGTTGCCAGGAATTTCAATATATTTTTTAAAAATTTAGTGTAACCCTAATCATTATTTTCACTGTTAAGTTTCTTTTAACCAAAGAGATTTCTAACGACTAAAACTATTTGCAGGGTATCAGACCAAGAGTGGTGTGGATAGGAATAGGTGGTTCACTATTTTTTGGCCTTTTTGAGAAGACAGAAAATTCTTGGTCAAAGAAGAAAAAATCTTGCTCAGAACCACCCTCAAACTGATGCTCAGAAAGTGACTTTACCAAAATTAAGTCACTTTGCTAAGAAGAAGTAAGTGGTTATTCTATATTTTTATGTCTGTTTTAATTGTCTCTAAAGCTTGAGAATATTATCTTGCTGCCTGCTTTTTCATGTGTGGGTCTAGATGCTTTAGTGAAGATTTTGGAAGGTCCAATTTTGTAATATTTGTTACATAAACTGAGTTGCAGCATTGGCCGGCACTTGATTTAGTCATCCAAATAATCTAACATTGTAGAACAAACTTATTTGAAAATAGTGTGTTAAGTGTCTGGTCCTGTATCTTCATATACTTTTGTGTATGCATGTGTGGTTTTAAGCCACCTCTCTCCACTTGTCTGGTTTTAGAGAAGTACAATCTAACCTAATGTACTTGATATGAATAAATTGAATTTTTCCCCTTAGAAATTGTTAGTCTATGAGATATGATTTTGGATTTACTGTGTTTGGTCATTTAATGCTGTAATTTGTAACATTTTGTTTTAGATTTTGTGGGTTGGTCACTGGTGTGGATTGGGTGGCTATGATTATAAGATTTAAAATCATATTTCTACAATAATCATCACCCATATAAAACAACAACTAATAAAAATCAATCATTCACAGTGGGCATTGAGATCAGGGAGAAATTGGTGATAAAAAGAAAATTTGAGTTACTTGCTTACTCGTATTGAAACCAATTAAAAAATTGCTCTTTTTTGTTTCAGTTCTTGTGTTCTTCAACTACGTCTTCAGACCATGTACAATGGTAAAAACCATTCAACACCCTTCAACACACACTTTTTCAATTCCCAACACTCCACATCATTTTCTCTCTCTTCCACATAATCATTCAACACACCATTCAACACATACCCTCTCCAATAGTTTTTTCATTCAACACTCTACCCCACCACTCACTCTACCCCACCACTTTTTATTTCATATTCTTATTTAATTTTATATTTTGTTTTTATAATTACATAAAATTACAAACTAATTTAATTATAATTAAATTAAAATAATAAAAACTTAACAATTTATTTTTTAGTGTTTTTGTAAAAACAAAATTTATTTAAATAATTAATATTTATTTTCTTAAATTAAAATGCAATACAATACATTAAACACGCGGCAAACAATAACTTAAAATGCAAGACAACAAATTAAGCACACGACACAAGTAACTTAATTAGTACGATACAAATCATCTTTAATCATGAAACATTCCAAACTTTTCCCATATGTGCTTCACTAGATCTGCTTGCAATTCGCGATGAACATTTGGATCACGCAATTCGGATCTAGCACGCACATGATTTGCAAAAGCGGGTAACACCTCGGTCGAGTATGGTTGCGGTGTACTAGATCCACTTGCCTCAGATTGCTCAAAATCGGTCCAACGTTGAGCATATGTATCTCGTTCATCCTCAACAATCATATTATGTAATATGATGCATGACCTCATGATGATACTCAAATCGTCTATGTCCCACAAGCGAGCTGGTTCACGGATGATTTTAAATCGAGCTTGAAGCACTCCAAATGCACGTTCGATGTCCTTCCGACATCCCTCCTGAACTTTTGCAAATAACTTATCGGGTTCACTTTGAGGAAGTCTGATCGATTTGACGAAAGTTGGATAAGAAGGGTAGATACCATCAGCTAGATAGTATGCCATGTTATAGGGACGTTGATTCACAAAAAAATTCACAATTGGAGCCTTTCCTTGTTCCACATCATCAAACACTGGTGACCGGTCTAGAACGTTTATATCGTTCAACGTTCCCGGACATCCAAAAAAGGCATGCCAAATCCATAGATCATGAGATGCAACTGCTTCAAGAATAACTGTGGTGGTTCCCTTATCCCCCCTAGCAAATTGACCTTCCCATGCTTTAGGACAATTTTTCCACTCCCAGTGCATGCAATCAATACTCCCGATCATCCCTGGGAACCCCCGCATTTCACTTACATGTAGTATTCTTTGCAGATCATCTTGGGTTGGTGCTCTCAGGTACTCTTGCTCATACAATCGTATGATTCCTTTACAGAATCTACGTACGCACTCCAATGCTGTAGTACCTCCTATTTTGATGTATTCATCGACCGCATCTGCTGCCACACCATATGCTAGCATTCGCATTGCTGTGGTACATTTTGCTAACGGTGATATACCTTCTTTATTGGTTGCATCAACTCGTTGGGTGAAGTAGTTATCACTACTTGAAAGGTCCCCAACGATTCGAAGGAAAACATGTTTTTGCATCCGGTACCGACGACGAAACATTGCATCGTCATATGTAGGCTCATCGGCAAAGTAGTCGTCAATTAGTCTTTGGTTTGCCGCTGCATGATCTCTATTGAGATATTTTCTACTACGAGGTGCACTATCTTCCAATATTTTGTTTCGACGCTCTCTGAATCGCCTGGCCATATAAGTTTCTTCCATTTCACATTTTCGTTTGTAGGCTGCGATATCAAAAGGATATTCTGATGGATCCATTAATAGTTTTTTGTGATATTTTGAAGTAGATTGAATGAGATTTGGGATATTGGTGATTCAATGTATGTATCTATGAGTCCTTATATACAAGTACATTAAGTGGTGGACATTGACGGAATCGAAATAAGTTATTGTATTGAGTTAATACTTAGATAAGGATTGGGTGAAAAGCAAACAGTGGGGACTTGATTGAAAGTAAATTATGAAAGCCAAAAGTCACGGACAGATAAGGATTTGGATTCGGATTCCAGACAGATAAGGATTCGGATTCCAAACAGATAAGCCAAAAGTCACGGACAATTATTAAAGCAAACAGTGGGGACTTGATTGAAATTTGATTGAAATTACTTGATTGAAATTAATCAACGGACAATTTCATTACAGCCACAATTTGATTGAAATTACACAATAACTCATACATTACAGCCAAAAGCCACATACAATTTGATTGAAATTAATTATCAAACAGCTCTTGGCTCAACATATCCAACAACTTTTGCTTCCGATCATCAAGATTCTCCTCGGAACTTAGTTTTAGATACATTTTCATTTTTTTAGCATGAGTCTTTTCTTTCATCAATTTGTTAGCCTCCTGTTGCACCGACGCTATCTTGTCCAATTGTTCAAGCTCTTTCTCCTTGAATTGTTTGAATTCAGCCCACTCTTTATCCACCACCTCCAAGGCAGCTTCCTTACTTTTCTTTTTACCTTTTTTCTTAGCTGCCTCCCTACCCATTGGACGAACAGTAGATCCTACAGAGTTTGAGCCACATGCATCACTGTCGTGAGATCTCTTGGATCCACTACTGCCTGATCCAATATTTCCTACTTGACTACCATAACGTGGTTGATCACGGAGAGCGTGCCATTCTGCCATTAAAGTAAAGTGAATATTCTTCCCACTCGCGTATAATTCCTGCGCTTTTGCCAAAATATCATTCTCCGACCAACCGCTTCGTTGCATACGCTGAGCGCTTTCATAAGCGCCAATCCATTTATTCAGTATTTTGTTCATATAATTAAAACGGTTTCGGCATGCAACACCATCCCGCGGATGATCGAATGAGCAATGCTCATTACAATACTCAGCAATTTTACCCCAATATGTTTCACCTTTCTGATTTCTCCCAACAACACTGCTTGTTCCATATTTAATCCACCCACTAATTAGTACCAAATTTTGTTCAGTGGTCCATGCTGGTTGTTGGGCTTTCTTGCTCTTAGGAGTTGAATCCTCTGGATTTGGTGTGACTTCGTTACCACTTGTCATGCCACCAAGAGTTATTTGTGTTGAAAATTCAGGAAATTCAGGTGCACCAACACTCGGAAAGTTTTCATTTCCCATTGGCATATAACCACTAAACGGGGGTGTTTGAGATGGATATCCCATCATAGATCCATAATATGGATTAAAGTTTGGAACAGAGGATGAGTGGTTGAAATTTGGTGCAAATCCAAAATTATGCATGTTTTGAGGACGTTGGTTTGGAAATTGATTTGGATTTTGATAATTGTTGGGATTTTGGTAGCTAAATGGGTAACTAGAAGAATTCTGGGTGTTGAAATTGTTATTATTTGGATCCATTTCACTAACAACAAGTTTAAAACTTCAAAAGGATAGGTAACAGAAGGATAGTAATAAGATTAGGATACTGAAAAACTTGGTTTTTTTTTCTGTGTCCAAATCAAATGAACCAAGTCTCTATTTATAGAGGAAAAAAAATCATGAATTTTGGTAATTTTTTTTTTTTTTAAAATTAATTTACATTGAAATAATTGAGTTGAAATTATTAAGATAATAAAAATCCAGCGAACCAATCAGTGTGCGCCACGCGTCCTGCTTTAATAAAAAAGCAGACTTCTCTCTCTTTCTTCTGCGCGAAACGCGCCTTGTCTCCGCGTGTAGTACACGCGCCGGAATTGAGCCAGTGGCAAGCGGCCACGTGTCCAGGGCGAAGGCATTAATCAGTGTTGAACCAATTCAACTCTTCAATGCTCCATGTCATCATTCAACACTTGCCATTTTACCATTGCAAGGCATTAAGCTGTTGAATGCTTCATTCAACACCACCATTGTAGGTGGTCTCATGCTTTGATATCAAGGAGGATTACCTTGGAATGATCTACACCAACTGTGGAAGAACGGTATTCGGCTAGTGCTCCTCGCATCTTTGTAAGTACCGGTTATAAGTATTTTGTCTCAAGCTTCAATTCTAAATTATAAACCTCACTGCACCTGATGAAATCACGTTCCAAATTGGTTAACATATCCTTATTGATAAGTTGAAATTTAGATAGGAAAGATATTTTTTATCATTTGTAAATGCTAGTTGTTGGCTTTTGCCAAGTCTATATTTATGTATTGACCAGAAAAATTATATGCTCACAACTTAAATAATTTTTTGATTGATTTATGATAAAATAATTTGAAAATGTGTAATAAAAAAATAATTTCAAAATGGGAAATACCTATAAATAGCTCCTAAGATGGTACAAAGTGAGGCATGTAATCCCCCATCACCCTCATTCAGATTCTTTAGTATTGCCTTTGCAACATATTAATAGTGTAAAAATACATTAATCACTACTTAAATGGTCTAAATTTTGATGTCAAAATAGCTTTGTATGAGTATGAAACTTACTTTCTGCACCTAATCAACCATTTAAAGAGATATAAAGTTGTACCGCTTAAGTTAAATCAGTTTGCATCTTCTGTAATATGGAAAAATTGTTGAATTGTTGTCTTGCTTATGATGTAGGAAGGTCAGTGATGATGCAATTGTTAAGAAGTTTGTAGAAACACAATGAGATTATGGACAAAGATTAAGATTGCAATGGCAAAGCAACAAAATTGAAGTGGAAGGAAATGGAAAAACGGATGGAATGTGAATGCAACAAAACCAGTATATATATAGCAATATGAAATCATATAAGACAAAAGTATTGCAACTTGCATGTGCACATCTGTAGGCTTTATAGTGTATTATAATATATTTTTTGGGTTTCATAGGGTGGAGTCTCGAAAAGCTTCATAGTTTATAATATATTTATTGCCTAGCAAGATTTTTTTTCTGACATTGTAAATCCTCTAAAGTCTTTGCTGCACCTATTCTATGTCACCTTGCTTATAGGTTGGTATAGGTTTTTTTGTGGGCCACCCCCTATTAAAATTATTTACTGATCCAAAATAATTCAAAACCTTGAGGAAATTCCATGTAGGATGAACAGTTGAAATTTTTTTCCTCCTTTATCCCGTGTTCTGATTGGTTGAAGCATAAAGAACAGAGTACATCCCCTTCAAGCTACTGATAAGTCATTGCTACTGGAGCTCCATTGGCACCAGGAACAGCCATAGGGTAGGTTCCATCTTTTCTTTTTCCAAATGGATTTTTGGAATATTGTATCCGCATGCCAATTGAACCAGAGCTTGGGATAACAGCACCCTGCAGATTGTGGTGCACATTTGTAGCACTATTCACATCTTCAAACTCAATGAAGCAAACTGTATTCCTCTCCTGCCTTATAATCTTCATTTGCTTAAAACCAGGTTGTACACTGAAAAGGCCCCTCACTTCTTCCTCGTTAATGTTCTCTCCCAAGTTCCCAATAAACAGGGTGTTGCAAGGAGGGTTATCTTTAGTGTTCTGAATTGGAACATAACTGCTAGGTGCTATAGACACAGGAGCTGGCATCGGTACTTGTGCAACAGGATAGCCTGCATATGGATCATACGGAGGAGGAGGTGGTGGAGCCATATGTTGGAATATTTTATTATTTAATTATATTCCGATATCATTATGTGGGCAAATATCGTGATAATAATTATATTAGCTATTTATCAATTTAGAGCCTTAATTGATTAGTGATCAATTTAAGTAACAAGGCTAATTAGATTTCTATTTAGATAATAAATTAATTGATATGAACTCAATATGGGTGGATGTCCGGATGGCCCATTAACGGAATAATGGGAAACCCTAATGGTCATCCAATATAAAAGAGGCTATGGTCCCCAATACACCGTACACAGCAAACTCTCTCTTCTCCCCATCTGAAGAGAATTTGAGGCATAAAGGTACCGGTTGAGGAAGAACCAAATCAGTCGCCGCTAACCCTGTTTGTTTCAGATCACCTCCTCTCTCTATGTTATCGTTGTTGTGAGGGCAGCCATCAAAGCTTCATCCAGGTATTCCTAATACCTAATTATTGATATCCTTGATAAATCAAACATGTTGTAGATCCGATCGTAATCATGTTCAAGGTTCTGTTTGCTTCCGCTGTTGATTCATAATTGTTGAACATGTGTTATGAATTCTGTTTTTATTTAGACCTAAATTTTCCAACAAGTGGTATCAGAGCAGGTCTTCATGTTTGATTATTGGGATTAATTGAGTTCTCTATTTTGTTTTTCAATTTTATGAACCCTACTTTCATGAATTTTGAAATATCAATTACGGTTGTATTTTTTGGAATGGAATTACTCGATCCTGAATTCATGTACTTTTCTTCTATCATGGATCCGAGAATCAATTTGATTTGATAATCATATATGTTGTTTTCGATTTGCACGTGTGTGTATATATTGAAAATTCATGTTTCCCATTCCTTATGTTGTATATAAACTTGATTATGACGCATGAATAAAGTTGATTTTATTTCGTAAAATATTGCATTCATAATCGATTGAATTGATGCTTTTGAGAAAATATGGATTTAAAACTGTTTATTTTATCTGATTCAGAAATAGTTTTATCTTTATTTATTTTTTAAAAGGAATCCATATAACAATTATTTGGAAATTGTTTGAAAGTCTACATCGATTCTAGTCTTTGGATTTTGTATACTTTAGATCCAGTTTGCAATACTTGTTAACGTGTTTCTTTGACAACATATCACAGTTTAGAGATCGATGTATACACTCTTAGTAGTGTGGCTTGTTTTGCTTTTTCAACTTAAAGTTGTGATTATATTTTAATACTGGAATTCGATTGTTGAAAAGTTAATGGTTGATATAAGGCGTGTATCTTTTCTTTCAAAAATGGTTGAATATTGAGCATACTTTGGTTTGTTTTAGTAGGATTGAAATGATACCATGTTTATTTATTTATTGGATCATGATCAAATTTGTTGCACACATATGTATTTGTGCACTATATGGATTTGATAAATAAAGATTTGGATTCTATGAGAAACTGATTTGGCTCTTTTATAGAACATCACCGTATAATTCATTGGATATAAAAGTCTGATATTGCATTTTATTTTGACTTTGGTGATTTGCTATTATATTAAATCTTTTTGGTTGAGATGATTTTCTATTTGAAATTAATTTTGATTCACAAAGATTTTGTATATAAAGTTTTTTTTGAGAAAAAGACAAATATAAATTTGTTATATATATTTGGTTGTTATATATACTTGTAGAAGATTTGTTGCCTTTTAATAATGAATCTCAAAATATTATGGACAATTTTTATTTTGTATAGAAAATAAGGTTTTGATTCTTTAAATTTTGGAAAATATTGATTCTAGTTTTGTTTGTTTATTTATAAACATATAAAGTTTGTTTCCTTATTTAGGAAATAATTAAGTTTAGAGTTATTCATTATTTTATTTAAAGAATCATTACTATATGTGAATCAATTGTGGCATGAATATTTTTGGCATATAAAAATTCAATTTTTTTTATTTGATTTGAAATTGAATATTTGGTTTATAGCATGATTGTGATGTTTGAGATTATTGTTATTAAGTTTCTACAATAACATCATTTTTCTTTTCCTCCAATCATGCATTTTTGACATATTTCATGCTATTTATGTTTTCGCTTTTATGCGATGCATGTAAATGTATTGTCATACACACATTGGTGTGATTTTTGACTTGCATCTTCTTTCAAATTCTTGTGAACTTGTCTTTACACTTAAGGGTTGCTGAGTGGTCTTATGGTTACTTAGCGACATAATGGACTAATTCGGCCTACATTATGTTAGTAGTGCCTTGTAAATTAAAGATCATTCCCATTTAAAAACATTTAATTTATTGTGAAATGTTTAGTAATTGCAGTTGTTTTGGTTGAAGCAACATGTTGCCAAAGTAACCTCTGTTGCATAGATTTAATTCAACTGAACTTACAAAAGACGTAGTATGCAATTGTTCATGCGAGTTGTAGTCGGCCCCAAGGAAGACACAACTTGGCCGGATAATTACATGCATGTGATAGTAAATGTGTGGTGATTATAAAGTAATTTTCCATTTAAATAATAGGCCCTAAGGTGACTATTATTTGACAGGACTTATCACCCCATTTAATATATATTAAAATTATCTAGTAATTGCGGTTGAGTCGGTTGAAACAATAATGTTGCCCAAATAACCTCTGTTGTGTAGATTCGACTCAACTGAAGTTACAAAAGATGTAGTGTGTAATTATTTATGCGAGTTGTCGTCGGCCCCAAGGAAGGCACAACTTGGCCGGATAGTTACATACATGTGGTGATAAATATGTGGTGGTTATAAAGTATTTTTCCATGTGGATAATAGGATGCCCGAAGGTGGCTATTATTTGACGGGACTTATCACTAATGCTTGATCATTGTGTTGAGAGTATCGCTTGCAGTTAATTTTTACAATCCGAAGATTGGGAATTAATGGTGCGCTTGATATCTTGTTAAGGTCTTTTATTTACAAATAAAGATGCACGTTTCTATAATATTTTATTGACATGTGTGATAATGTTGTGTGAGTGTAAACTTATTTATACATTTGAGAGTTTACATCCACACAAATATAATGGTAAACATATGACAATTATAAGAATTTATTCTTTGTCAAAGTAAATTGTCATTGTTTGATCATTGTTGTAAGATACCACTAGCAATTGATATTAATGTTTAAAGACTTGATATTAATGGTGCACTAGGTATTTTTGTGAGCGTTTTTGCTTCTCTTGTTCTCTTTAAGCTAATACAGTTTATGTATCTGTTATTTGAGTTAAATTTTTTAACTCTTTAAAGTTTTAACTTTAGGAATTAAAGAATAATACTAACATTGTTCTTGGATCTAGACCTTATATAAGGGTGGTGAAACTCACATTCTCTTGCAAATCCAGTATTTAATGTGAGAATCAAGTTTGACAAGTGAGTATACACCAAATCTTATAGGTCTTATGTGATCATAAAGTTAAAAGATAAGAAATCTTATCAGTGTTATTTAAGTTGACAATTTTTGTCATATTTTCTTTGCTTAAACTAAGGTGCTTTTAAAAGCAATATAGAAAAAGGCAATCTCTCATTGGAGAGTGATATTTCATTAAGATTATTAGGCAAAGAAAATATTGAGCACATTATGTAAATATTTAATCTTGCTGAGACATTATAATTTCGACTATCAGATGACTCGTTCGAAAATTCAGTAATTTCGACTATCAGATGACTTGTTCGAAAATTCAGCATTTAGTATTCTCTTTGCACAATTAAGTTTATAACTGTTAAAGTTAGAAATGATCCTTTAAAGGATCAATTCATAAAGTGTGCAAATAAAGAAAAGCTGAAGCAAGAGAAAATAAAATAGTGTTCATTCGGAAAATACCTCAAAAAGATAAGGGCAAATAAAGAAAGGTAATCTTGACTGACTTATGTTCAATGATGTTGAAAGATATATCAATTTAGAATGGACAAAGTCGATAAAGATTGTTTATTCATTTTATACTAATTTTAGATTGTCATTAATGGATTATTTTTGTATTTAAAAGACAATTCGGTGAATCATTACTTGGATTGATTTTTGTTTTAATTTCTCTTTGACTAAATCAAGATATTTTGAGTTTTATTTTCAAATGATGATTCAATGTGTCTTTTAAGTTTAGTCATTAGAGTCAATTCAGTTATGACTTGTGACATTCTATAATTGTTTAAGGGTTTGAAAACTATAAGTTTTTCGTCCTACAACTTAAGGAAATGACATAAATTGTTAAGTTTTCTTGAGGATATTGAGTTTGGGGGAGAGATATGGAAATAGAATAAAATTATATTCCAACACCATATATCCATGTGGTCCCCAAACAGGTGGCGGCGGAGGATGAAAAGGAGATGGGGTTACATAACCAGTATGGTTATAATTCCCAGCTGTTCGTAACCGTTTACTTTGATCAAAAGCAACTGCATCAGCTCCTATTCCTCGTTTAACAAATAGATTTTTCTTGGCCATCTCAGTATGAAGAACAGATTTAGCCTCGGGATCAAAAAGCATATCCTGAAGAATATCTTTAGCAGCAATAGCTTGATGAGGAGAATTGAAAAGAGCAAAACCCATAGACTTTTCAGTTTTGAAATTCAACTGAGAAGCTTCAAAACCAGGTAACCATCGACAAAGGTTTTGAAGTTCTCGCTCTTTAACATCTTCTGGAAGACCCGATATAAATATCGTTCGAACCTCTTCGGAGGAAGGGGGAGGAATAGCGGTGGGTTGAGGAGGAGGAGGAGGAGCGGCGGCGGGAGGCCATTGTTGGTGGTAAGGGTGGATGCCGTTGGATGCCATGAAATTCCCAAATCAAACAAACCCTAACCCTAACTACAACACGCACCGGTTAGTGAATGAATGCGGTTTTGTGAGGTTGTGTAAGACTCGGCCACGATTTCTAAGAAACATATAAGAGGGAGATAAGCAATCATCTAAAATAAATTAAATATACTAGGCTGATCCATTGACCCTCATTGCTTATAATAACAACAGACGTCTAAACCAATTGAATTGATCTTCTCCCATGCATGGTGATTACTCGATAAACCCCTCAAATTGCTCACATTTTTATTAAAATACCGATCGAGAGTTACAATCTGATCGAGTTTTACTCACAAAAAATATTGATCGGAAGTTACCCAATTGAACAATTTGAGGGGCTTATTTAGCAATCACCCCCTACATTGCTCAATTTCAACAAAAAAACCCTACTAATAGGCTTTCTGAGGAAAAATAGAGTTTGGGTTAACTCCTTTATCTATCATTCAATTAGTGTTCATTTATGAGAAAAATTGACATAAATAAAAGATTAGTAAAACATATTTTAATAAGTGAGTCTCTTTATGGGTTCTACTAATTTTTAATTCGTATTTATCTTTTTCATATAGCCTTAAATATGCAAATAGTCCCTGTAAATAGAGCTCGTTTTGCTTTTGGTCCTTGGTAAAAAAAAAATTTAAAAATACCCTTGCAAAATTTTCTGTCTTTTAAAAAAGTCTCTGACCCCACTTAAGAGCTGATTTGGCATGGTTTCTGCCACGTGGCAGTTGCTGATTGTGTAATTTTTGCCACGTGGCATGCCACATAATATTAATTTTTTAAAAAAAAATTAAAATTCTGAAAATTAATTTTAAAAAATAAAAAATATGAAAAAAAAATTAAAAAAAAGTTACAAAATTTTTTGGATTATATATAGTTTTAAAAAAAACTAAATTTTTGAAATATGAAAGAAAAATTGAAAATTATATTATTTTTTAAAATCTAAATATAAATATTTGAAAATTAAAATATGAAAATTAATTTTTAAAAAAATTATATAATCTGAAAATTAATAATTTTCAGAAATTTTCGAATATATAATTTTCAGATTTTTTTTTCAAAATTTTTAATTTTAATTTTAGATAATTTATTCAGATTTTTTTTTCAAAATTTCAAATTATATAATTCCAGATATTATATAATCAATTTTTTTTATGATTTTGAAAATTATTTTCATATTTTTAATTTCAAAAAAAAATTTAAGGATTTTTAGTTGTTTTTTTTACTTTTTAGGATTTTTAAATTTAAATTCAGATTTTTTTCCAAAATTAACAAATTATATAATTTTAATTTTTGAAAATTAAATAATCTGAAATTTTTTGGAAATTTATTTTCAGTTTTTAAAATTTTTAAATATATTTTTCTTATTTTTTATTTCTAATTTTTAATTTCGAAAAGAATTTTTAAATTGTTTTTTATTTTTAAAATGGTTTTTTTGGTTTTTAATTATGTTGCATGCCACGTGGCAAAAGTTGCACAGTCAGCAACTGCACGTGGCGAAAACCATGTCAAATCAGCTTTTAAGTGGGGTCAGAGACTTTTTTAAAAGACAGAAAATTTTGCAAGAGTGTTTTTTAAAAAAAAAATTACTAAGGACCAAAAGTAAAACGAACCATATTTGAAGGGATTATTTGCATATTTAAATCTTTCATATATGAACATTAAATGAATGATAGACAAATGGTAGGCTCGGAAGGCTAAGATGTGTTGGGGAGGGCAGACCGACGGCCGACCTAGGTTCAACTAAGCCGGTCCAGGGGCCTGGGCCGGGCCAACCTAGGCCGGTCCGGGTCGTGTGACAGCTCATGAAAGGCATGCGTATAATTAAATTCTTCTTGGGTCAATTAATTTGGATCTACCCATACAAATTCACAAATACGTCACCGTATTTAATCCCCTTTTCCACGCGTTTCTCATCATATCACACAACCAACAACCGATTCCTTTTGATTTCTCGAGGTTAATCTACCGCTACCGCACCAATCTCCGACGAACTCTCCCTCCGGCAACAACTCGCCGATCAACCTTTCACTCTATCAGACATGAATCCTGAATAGTATGTTCCTCAATTTCCTTCTCGCTTTTTCCTTGATTCGTGTTTGATTTTCTGAAATTTCGTTCCTTTTTCGTGTTTTTGATGTTTTCTCTCAAAAGGGTTGGTTTTAATTTGATTTATATAAGTTGGGTTATGTTAATCTCAATTTTTGTTGTTTTCTAACCCTAAATTGAATTTATTTTTTCTGAAATTCTAACCCTAGATTGAATTACTAATTTTTTTATAAGGATTCAATTGCATCGTTGTGTTTTTTAGTTTTCATGATTGATTTTATAGTTTTCGAATTACCCTGAATCTGATCTTGTTAGTGATCCCTTGTTGATTTGTAAGAGATGTTTGAGTTTGTAATTCAATCAATAAGATAAAATTTGATGCTTGTGTTGCTTTTGTTTATAGATCTTTGAAAAAAAAAAAATTAAGACTTTACAATTGGGTTTTTTGTTTGATTTCATGTTGATATATGTGGAGATGTGGTTAATTTAGATGCTGATTCACAATCTATTATTATTGAAGTGATAGAGCTGATGTGTTGTGGTTATTGTTTTCAGTGATTATCTGTTCAAGCTTCTTTTGATTGGAGACTCTGGTGTTGGAAAATCATGCCTTCTGCTCAGATTTGCTGTAAGCTTTCTGCTGCTTTTTCTGCTTGTTGTTTATGTTGGCTACTCTTGGTTGGTTTTATTTCCTATACTATAGTGTAATGTTGTATGGTTTTCATTTTCAGTTTACCGTATTTCCACTTGAGCTAATTGTTTTATCGCTCCCAAGTAATAATTAGAAGCCTTTGGGTGTGTTGCACTGGTTAAAGATGTGCTCCATCCGTTCCTTTTTAGTTGCCATTTTAGGGTTATTTACACATACTAACAAACTAATAAATTTTGTTACTTTTCATTAAATTATTTGATGTTTTGTTAGTAATACCCCAGTCTATTTATTATCTCATTCCACATAGTATTTCTCTCTCTCCAAGACAAAACAATAATTAATGTTGTACTGAACTGAAAACAACAAGTTAATAGGAACAAAATAATTCTACAAAAATGACTAGTAAAAAGGAACGGAGGTAGTAATTGGTAATTGTAACGTCTTAAATTATTTATAAACAATGGCTACCTGTTTAATTCTTTGTTGGAGGTTTTTTTGTGTTAGAGTTCTGGAAATAAAACAATAGTTGTGCTTGGAACTTTATGAGGTTGGGGGTTAATAAAACCCTTTGGGATATTGTTGAAAGTGATGAGGTTCTGTCTCCTGTTGTGAGCTTTACTTGGAACTAGAAAACAGCCATATGGAGAATGTCTTATTAAAAAAATTATAGCATTTTAATTTTCTTCATTATTATTTTTTTTAAAAGAAGTCTGTGTTTCGGCTGGTGTCATGAAATATGTTTTTGTTATGATAGTTACCAAACTAAGTAAGGTAAAATGGCTTCACTTTGTATGTTGGTTGATCTTGGTTCGTGGAGATGGTATGTGGCTTAATTTAGTGATTTGTATTAACGTTAAGTTTTATGCTACAGGATGATTCGTACATTGACAGCTACATAAGCACCATTGGAGTTGATTTTGTAAGTACAACTTTGCAAATATCTATCTTGCACTGAATTAAAGCAATTTCTGATATCTCATCGTGCTGTGTTATTGTATGTAGAAAATCCGCACAGTTGAACAGGATGGGAAGACCATTAAGCTCCAAATCGTATGTACATGATTGTCTTTGTTTTAGTTCTTTTGTCTATTGATATTATATCACAATGAGCTTGACATAACTTTTTTTTTAATCTTGTTGGAGATATTTTTCTATAAAATGTTTTTTGATAATCATATAAAATGTTGTTTGATAATCATTTCATTTTAATGAATAAGTTTCTGTACCACATTGACATTGTTTCTTATCTTGTTTTGTGATCCAATTTCATATGTAGTGGGATACAGCTGGGCAAGAACGATTTAGGACAATCACCAGTAGCTACTACCGTGGGGCACATGGAATCATTGTGCGTGATGATGGTTTTGCATAAGTTTTAAATTTATAATTTCCCGATTTTGTTGGTGTTTCCTTGCATGCTTTACTAACTGGTTATTCTGGCAGATTGTCTATGATGTGACAGATGAAGAGAGCTTCAATAATGTGAAGCAATGGCTCAGTGAAATTGACCGCTATGCTAGTGATAATGTTAACAAGCTCTTGGTTGGCAACAAGTGTGATCTGACATCAGAGAGAGCTGTGTCATATGAAACAGCTAAAGTATAACTTTGTTTTACACCCCTTGCATTTTTGTGTTTTTTTTTCATACTAAAGAAACATTCAATTTCAAGCTTGTGCTTGCATAGTGCTGTTGAGGCGTTACTACTCTTATGTTCCTATTTCAGCCATCCTTATCTATATATGTTCTTCTTTAACAGGCATTTGCAGATGAAATAGGCATACCTTTTATGGAGACAAGTGCAAAGGATTCTACAAATGTTGAACAGGCATTTATGGCAATGGCTTCTTCCATCAAGGATAGGTACTCATTTATTTTATAATTTAAATGTAGATAAACAGTTAAATATGTTGGCCTTCTAAACAAGTTCGAGCAAAAATAAGTTTACAACTCAGAAAAGAAGGATTACGCTGAAGCTCATTCCAACATTCTTTAGCTTAGAGTCATTTTTTTGCCTTTTAGTTTTCCTTGGCTGGGATAAGTCAATTTTGAGGACTTTGTATCCCATCCATTCAAATCTAGACCATACTTAATATGAATGACTTAGAGCCATACAGAGGATGCCTAAGTAAGGCAAAAAAATCATGGTACCGATACCCAACCAAACTCCAATGTACCTAAGAATTTACCAAAAATCATAGTCACATGGTCACTGACCGAGGAAATCATTTTGGAAACCAAATTTCCAAAATCCCGTTACCCATTCTTTCTTGATCTGCTGCACAGCTCGCAACCAGCAGGGTAATCATCACCTTGAAAGGCCTGTCATTTTATTTTAATTACTTCAATTAAAAGACTTGGTTTTAGACTTATATATACGTTTGGCCAGCCCTGATGTTCAATGAAAAGTTGTCTTACTTTAAAAGGACTCTCGTGTTATTACTGACTTATTTTCGTTGCTGGCAATGATTCCCTCTAAGATCTAATTCTGATGATAATTTTGTCTTGAATGTAGAATGGCTAGCCAACCTACAAACAATGCAAGGCCTCCAACAGTGCAGATAAGGGGACAGCCAGTTGGGCAGAAAAGTGGGTGCTGCTCATCTTAACCACAAGATATTCCGATCTATTTCATTTGGTCTCCTGCTCGTTGCTTGTAAGATTTTTTGGTTTTGTTATTATATGACTAAAATAGTGGACCAATGTAAGAATTTGTCTGGTGGTTTGGAACTGACCTAGATGATCCCATTCTTTGAATATACTTAATGGTATGGCTTGTGCAAAGTACAATATTCATTAATGCTAAATCTATATTCCTGCCTTTGTTCATTTCGAGCTGAGTCTACTTTGTTTTTTGTTTATTTGATTGCTCCTGAAATGTGGTGTTGTGGAACTGCATATTCAATAATTTGATCTGTTTCCTTCATTCGATGATCAAATTCTTATTTACCACACAAGCCAAATTGTAACCAGTGTTTACTAGATCAACGGAATCTCTTATTTCAAATTTTCACATGGCCTTGTTATATGAAAATTTTGAATTCATCTCTTCATTAATTAATATTCACAAAGTTTGGTAGAAAACCCATCTATTTAATGGTGATTCTTATCGTCTGTAGTTAGGGAGGCGCATAATCACTTGATCAAGCAATCTTGACCGTTGGATAAAAATATCACAACTCGTTTCAAGCAATCAAATTCAAAATTTTGAATTCATCTCTTTGGTATTATTCACGAAGTTTGGTAGAAATCTATTTAATGGTGATTGTGAACCTCCGCAGTTAGGGAGGCACATAATCAGTTGATCAAGTGATCTTGGCCGTTGGACAAAAATATCGCGTTCGTATCAATCAAATAAAACTGTATTTGTTGGTTGAAAACGCACTTATTTATTTGGGCTAGTATTCCAAAATGTGCATTTGACCAAAGGTGACATTCTCATGTTATGGAAGCCACGTACTACCAAGCAAGATTGGTGTGTTTGGACTTAAAAATCGAGTTTTTCTTTTAATATGATCATTGTGTTCACTTGTAAAACTGTGACGCTTATATATTTTTTAATGCTCATTTTAAAAAGTTACTAGTTTGAATGAGTTAATATATAACAAGAGAAGTGCCTGCACCCGGTGGAGTTTTGTTTATGGTCTGTTTGGGAGATTGGAGGGAGGGGAGGGCTTTGGGGGAAGAGGATAAGAGGAGAATGTGAGAGAAATCTTCCATCGTTTTAATGAGAGTGGGTTTGTAGAGAGTGATAAATGCATATTTCTGATTAGATTTGTTCTAGTAACACCTGATAAACTTCTAGTTTAATTTGACAAAAATGTCCTGATTCCTTTTTAAATTTCAACCATTATGCTTTTTTAATTTATCATGTTCTTCTCATCCCCTGATTTATTCCTCCATTTCTATTCCTTTGTCTCCCTCGTCCTTTCATTTTCCAGTTCATTCATCTCTCTCTTCTTGTTTTGCAAATGCCCATCTCTCTCTTCTATTGATAAAGGTTATAATTAGTTGTAGTTCATGCATAACAACTTTATCGACTACTGTCACCATTGATTGTTTAAATTGGCTTTCAATTTATATGTGAATTGAACTAATGATACATGATCTTAAAAACGTAGGTAATGTAAATTAAAATTACTCATACCTTTAAACAATTCACATAATTAAAATTAGTTCACATAGGGTAATGTAAAGTAAAATCACGTAGACCTCTAATTAAAATTATGTACACCTTTAGGGAGAAAATCGAATCTTTGATTGTTAATTCACTAAGCATCGACAGTGTTACATGAATATTGAATTCACATACAGGTATGTGATTCGCGTAAGAAACAAAAAACAAAAAAAAAACAAAAAATGCTGAAAATCACTTAAATGTGAATTTCAATTTAATGGAAAATCTTGTTCAATTTAACCTCTTTTCTCAAGTTTGGTCAATGGATGTTTTGAGAGAGATGAAGATTTAAAGTGAGAGATAAAAATAAGTTTTTGAAGAATCTATATGAACAGGGACAATTTTGGTATTATAATCAACTTTTAAAGAGATTTGGGTGTAACTTGAAGTTTTTGGGGAGTTACTAGAAAAAATCTTGTGATTAATATATTTTTAATTTTAAGGGTATTATAACAAACATAGATTGAATTTGAAAAAATAATCTTAACCCTCCAAAATCCTTCAATACATTTTGAGTTCTCCCAAATTGGAATTTTATATTATGAAGAAAAATGACCATCTCAAAGCTCTCTTCTCCTAAATCCCTTTATTCCTTCCACTTTCTTTTTCAAAACCTCTTCTTCCCTCATGTTGGGTATCAGAGTAACAACATGTTATCACGCAACTAAAATAAGAAATGAGAAATCTAAAACTGAACACACAATATTTATATAGAAACTCGTCAACAAATAAGTAGGAAAATCATGGGACAAAGAATATATAACTTTCAACGAGTGGAAGAAATTACATGATCTCTCTAAATGCATGGAGAGTATAATTATCACTCTCTTGAAAATATGAGAATATTAACCCCAAAAGAAACTATTTTTTTTTCTCTTTTTATATTTTTCCTCTCAACTCTAAGAAAACAAACTTTTTTTAGGGGGGCGAGAACAAACATTTGTTGTGTTACTTTGTTGTGGGATACATTCCTTCAGTGTCAATGCCTTCTATTTATAGTGGAGCAAATGCACTATTTCAACAAATATCATTTATTGCATTGAATGCGATTTTAACTTTGAGCGATAACTTTTCATGTGTACAAAAGATTTATAAGCTATCATGTTTGCACCGAAAATCATTACATGTTGATTTACTACACAAAAGTAAACATTCTTTTGTTCACATGGAAAATTACTGTACATAGTTGAAATTCTAGTATTTGCACAAATGTCATTTATGGCACTGAATGCAATTTTGACTTTGGACAGTAATTTTTCATATTAACATAAGATTTATAAGACAACTTGTTTGCACCGAAAATCTTCGCGTTGATTTACTACACAAATGTCAACTTTCTTTTGTTCACATGAAAAGTTACTACTCAAAGTTTAATTGCATTACATGCAATAAATGACATTCATTGAAATAGTGCAATTTCAACTTTGAGCACTAACTTTTCACGTGAACAAAAGATTTATAAGCTAACATGTTCGCATCGAAAATCTTCACATGTTGATTTAATATACAAAAGTTAACTTTTGTTTGTTCACATGGAAAGATACTGTTCAAAGTTACGAAATTGCATTTAGTGCAGTAAATGACATTTATTGAAATATTGCAATTTCAACTTTGAGCAATAACTTTCCATCTGAACAAAAGATTTATAAGCCAACATATTTGCACTGAAAATATTCATTTGTTGATTTACTACACAAAATCCAATTAAGTTGATTTTTAATGAAAATGAGGGATTTCAAATCTTTTGTATTTGATTCGATGAGAGGATGTGAGAGATTAATATTTTAATGGAAAGAAAGTGTAAAATTTCATTTTTCACAATAATAATTTTCAACATGATATTAAATAAAAAGACATTTAGGTCTAAATATTAAAGAAATATTTTCCCTACTTTAAATGTCTCACTTTTGGAGGAGAATTAAAATTGTCTTTTAAAGACTTGATACCCTTTATTTCCCTTGTACTCCTCTCCTTCAATCTACTCCAACCAAACACAGACTATTTTTTGATTCGGGCCATCGCGGATTATCGACGGAATGTTCTACAACACAAGACTAATCTTTGCTCGCTCAAGAATCAAGTAAAGGTTGGCCAACATATTTTTTAACTTATGTTGTGAGACGAACAAAGTGAAATATCGAAATTAGTATTCGAAGAAGGGTGAATTAAATTTTTATTAATTGAACTTTAGGTGTTTTATTAAATAAAATTGTCAATACAATTATTTACCACATTGTCCACCCGGCCCACCATACAAAATAGAATGTCGAAAGAGACTATATGAATAGTGCGACAAATCTTAAAATCTAAAATTAGAATAATTATATGACTCTCTCTCTCTCTTCCTACTCTACATCAGTTGGATAATATCTTAAATCAACAATCATAAGTCTTCCAATGTGGCTAGAGTTTTGATATCCTTCTTTAGAGAACCTTCCACTACCCATCGGGGGACTCTCCATGGTTCATATATGGTTTGATATATTTCATACATACTAATCATGTCAAACAAATAATAAATTATATAATATGGATGCTGTTATAAAATAAATTAAAAGGACAAGATCAAAGATGAAGAATATGAGAGCTTTGTGTATTATTTTCTTCATAAGTGTAATCTTTACATTGCATATTTGTCTTATTTATAGAATATGTTGGAGATTTGAATGTTGGCTACATGTTTGGTAAAATCAAAATGTGCAAGCAATGCGTCTTCAGAAGTTAATTTGTGCTTCAGTAGCTGAAAATATCATTTTGTGCATCTTCAGAAGCTGGGTCAGAAGCTACAGTACTTCAGAAGTTGATAACTTGACTCTGCGAAGCCACTGCACTCTGAGAAGGTCTTCAGACGCTGGTACTGTTCATCAGAAGCTGAACTGGTCATCAGACGCACTGTTCAGACGTTGACTTCTGTTGACCTTCAGAAGCTGCCTTCAGACGTAGACTTCTGTTAACCTTCAGAAGCTGCATTTCAGAAGCTGAATTTCTACGTTTGTTCTGTTAATTCTTTCATAGTATCTTTTGAAGATTTAATTGAAGATTTATCCAAGCTTCATTTCTAGAAGGAAGTATTTTTGCGCAAGATTTATTCTGAAGATTTGTTTCAGTTATTCGTGAATATATTTTCAAGGAAATCTTTGGAAAATATATTTCTGAATAAATAAGAGCTTCTATTTGCTTCTAAAATAATTCTGGGAGTATATCTTTGAAGATTTGGTTCAGAATTATGTGCTGCTGAAGCTTATTTAAGGAGGACGCTACAATTGAAGACGTGACTGAGGAAAAACCAGAAGTTATACTTAAAAAGAGTCTTAGTGTTTTTGAGTCTGTGAGTTGTTGCTCTGTCTTTGTACACCATTCATCTGTTAGAGTTGGTTTAGTGTTTTTGAGTTGTAATTCACTTAAAGCTTTTAAGCACAAGTGATGTCTTTGATGTTTTGAAGGTTGTCTTCGTAATTGTTTTGTTTTTAAGTGTCTGATAATCACTGGGCTGTGATTACTTGATTGGGAAGTAAGTGGGTTCTTATATCTAGGAGTTCCTAGGTAGAAGTCTATACGGGTAGTGATTAAGTGATAAGGCTGGAAAAACAGGGGCTGTGACTTGAGTCTTAGAATTAATACTACTTAGTGGATTTCCTTCCTGGATTGGTATCCTCCAGATGTAGGTGAAGTTTGCACCGAACTGGGTTAACAAATATTTGTGTTCCTTTACTTTCTGTCATTAATTTTTCTGCTTCTGAACTAGTGTTTCTCATACTCTGTTTTACGGGTTCAGAACCAGACCTGCCAGGAATTTCAGAATACAAATAGGTAAGTGAATAATCACATTACAATCCACTCACTAATGAGAGTTACAAGTATGTGGGAAGTTAATGGATGGACATTCATTAATTGATAACTCATAACACTCTTCCTTGAATGTCCATCGAGGATATGCCTCATTAAAACCTTACAAAAAAACCATGTAGAAAAAAATTCTAGTGAAGGAAAAAGAGTACAATATCTAATATATCTGCCTCGTTAATAACATTACCAGGAAAACCCAGTGGAACAAAACCATAGTGAAGGGAAAAAGAGTGCATATTTTATTTATTTCTCCCACTCAACCAAACAATCATCTCTGAGACGATGAATATCAGTTGCTCAAACATTTTACTTGGGAGTTACTTTGTAAAATGTATTCAATATTATCACACGAACAAACTCGTTGAATGTTTATATCACCGCTCTTCTGAAGATCATATGTGAAAAAGAACTTTAAAAAAATATGCTTTTGTTTTATCTCCCTTAATGTACCATCATTTGGCCTAAGTAATGCTCGTCGTATTATATTCATAAAGGATTGTTGTGTTCCTTCTTCTGAAAGACAAACCACAAGTTTATTCTATGTGTTCAATTATAGACCTCAATCAAACATGTTAATGTTGAGGATCAAATAAATAAGATGCATTATAAAATAACAACTAATGTAAATAACATGAATAATTATCGAGATGCATTATTGTCCTTCAACTGAACTAAAATATGGTACTTCAAGACCAATTAGTTCTTTATTATTTACTCAAATTCTTAAACGATCTTTGTCTTTGCTTTACACCCATTTAAGTGTAAAACAAATGTGATTTGTCCATATATAACCATTTTATCACCTTGATATATAAACTTCATGATTCACAAAAATACTAAATAGATAATCTCAAATAAATATTTCCCTTCCTACATATTTCATCTTAGTTTCTTTTATTTAAGAAATCAACTTTCAAAAACTCTTCAGGAGTTGTCAGATTCATTTTTAAATAGAGAAATAATATCATTTGCATATCTCCCTTTTAGAAAATATTCACTCAAAATGTTATACATCAAGTTTCTAAATTTTGATTTGATTAAGTAATATCATAAAGAATCTTAATTGTATGCTTCATATATAAAGATAAAACCTTCAGGGAATTTTATATAAAAATAACAGTTCATATATATATATATATATATATATATATATATATATTGGACCTTTAATGTGGTGCTAGCCTTAATCAAGTATGATAATGTACTCGAATTCACTTAAGGTGAATACGTCTCTTCAAAATTAATAGTAAATTTTCACCAATACTCTTGAGCAATAAGCCAAAATTTATATAAATATTTTATGATTCTCATTTTATTTTCACATCTTCAGATGTATGGACTACTGTTCCGAAAAACATCTGCTTTGCAAAACTAGTTTAATTTCCATCAAATGTGTCTTTTTATTTAGTTTATCATTGTATTTTCTATAATCCTTAATAGACTTTGATTCATGATCCTCAATATCATTTTTACGCGTGCGCGCACACACACACGCATATATATATATATATATATATATGAAGTAAAAACATCGTAAACTTTGACTTTATTTCGATTTTATCGCATTTCATTCATGACATAGTTTCTCGAGATCTTTTTATTTACATAAATTGCAGGTACCTAATCAGTTTAGTTGGAGCTAAAAAATAAAAGGCCAAATACCTCTTTTGGTCATTTTAGTTTGACAAAATTTCCATGTTAGTCCGTTAAGTTTTGAAAGTTTCAAATAGGTCCTTTTAGTTGATAAGTTATTTCAATGTTACCCCTGTTGTCAGTCTCCGTTTAACTGATGTTGATGTGGCCGTTAAGTTGGTAACAAGATCAAAACACTACGTTTCAAAGGCTCCAGGGTGTCAAAACATTGCGCTTAATGGTCACAAACCTCTGAATGTGTTTAACACTTCATATTCTTGATCATGGATGCATATATCATAGCCATTGAATTCCAATCTTAATGTTCTTAATGTGCTTCCAGTTCCTTATCAATGTGAATTTTTTTATTGGTTATGTTTTTTTTATGTTATTTAAGATTTTTTTTTTCTTGAAAAAATGTTATTTAGTTTTTAGATCATGAATACATGTTTAGGTCATATCGCTTTGAGAAAGTTAACACCATTTGAGTACATAAAAATTACTTATTTTTTTAATTGAGGGAGATTTGTAGGTAGTAAAAATTAAAATCTGAAATAGGAACTAAAAAGGGAGGCAGGGGGCTTTTGGTGCATGTGATATCTTGTTTCACAAGAATTTCATTTCAATTCCACGGTGTTAATGAATTTAAAAGGAGAATTTGTAAAGAAAAACACAGTGTTACACTTATTTTAGATGATGATGATGATGATGATGATGATGATGATGATGATAATAATAATAATAAATTTAGATTTTTAACTAATTTGAAATTGCGATTTAATTTGCAGGAAAGGAAATGACGCATAAGCCTCTTGATGATGACGTCACTAATGCCATTGGTCTATTAGGTCAATGGTAGGTAACAGTTGCCATAGTTTTAGGATGTTTAATATGGGTTGTATGGTTGTATATACCCGTATTAAAAACTACAGAGCTCGTCGAATACAATATATGGCTCGTCGTGATAGGGTAAGAGGACCAACATATGATTCATCTCAACATCCTCGATTTGGTGAAACTAGTTGTGTGATATGTTTGCAAGATTTTGCAAACACACAAACACTTCATAGTTTACCATGTTGACATACATTCTTCACATAATTAATGTTCCTATGCATATTAAAATATTATACTTGCCCTGCTTGTAAGGTGCATGTTTATATATAGTTAGTTTGTAGTAGGACTGAACAAGAAAAAACAAACCGACCGAAAACCGAAGTAACCGTATCAAAATCAAGTGTAACGGGCGGGTTAAAACAGATGTCGGGTTTGTCGGAATGAAAAAGGTGGTTTTGAGAGGTTGACTGCGGTTCTGAAATTTTATGGCTGTCGATGGTCGAGACCGACTGTAACATGAGAGAGTTACAGAGTTGGTAGTTGTTGTGATGAAGCGGAAGGAGATGAACCAATAAAATAATTATAGAACAAAATAAATATGTGTGGAAAATAGCTTTACAAAAGAAAAAACACATTTCTATCAAGATACAGTTGTAAACCATAAATAAAATTCCACCTTTGTCTCATCCAAACACCACTTGACACGCGTTGTTACAATACCATTTTTCTCAAAACCACTAGCACAAACAAAAAACTAGTTTTGGAATAGAAAACACAAGCCACACTATCATCTTTTTTCGGACCTGGATCCTCTCCAGCGGCAGCAGTGCTGCTGTTGTTATTTTGTGTGTGAGGAGAGAGAAATCATAAATAAAAAAGGAAGAAAGTAATGATGAGAGAGAGGGAATCATGAGAGAGAAAGGAACATAAAAGGGTGCAGGAGAGAGGGCTGCAGGAGAAAGGAAGGAGAGGATCCAATTCCTCTTTTTTCAATTAGTTCATGAATGAAAAAAAGTTTCAGATCCTTAAAAAAAACAGAGCTTCAAATTATGCGGAATAGATGGACAAGAAAGCGAAGGTTGAAAACTGAAACAACTGACCCGGATAAACCGCTGCTTCGCCCAACCCGCAACCGACTTAACCGTTGATTTGGTTGGTCGGAAATGGGTCTATTTTTAAAATCCTCGGTTTGGTTCATACTAATAATTTTGGAATCGAAACCGACCGATGCACTGCCCTAGTTTGTAGGACAAATATTTTAGATTAGTTTTCTTAAAATCATATATATATATATATATATATATATATAAGGTTTGAGGTGAATAATCACTTTGTAATCATTTACTCAAAGAAATTTCAAATTAAATTTGTTTTTTTAGATTAAATTAAATTTATTATTAGTCACTCTATCAAAAGTATATAAGGACACATAGCACGCACGCGGCCACACGCGCACACGCACAACACAGCTATAACTAAAAATTACACAACCTATTTAAGTATTTTTGGATAGAACCAATTCACTACAAAACTTGAAGCAATTAGTTCCTTAAAAAAAAAAAAAAAACTTAAAGCAATCAGTACCATACTAGCTAGCATTTTTTTTTTTGAAGGAAACATACTAGTTAGCATAGCTACCTCTATAAATAGTGTGCATTTGGAAGGGAAAAAAATGTGTGCCTGCCTCAAACAATTTTTTTTTGTTCTTCGATTAGCCATATTTTTTTAAGGAGGATATGGAAATATGCCAGGCCAGTCTACAGGGGCCTACGACAGGTCAGGCCAGGCCGGACTTTTTTCTTAAATAGAGAAGGCCTAGGCTTTTTTAGAAGCCTATTTAGCTTAAAAGGTTAGGCCACAAGCTATTCAAAAAGCCTCTTAAGCCTATTAGGCCGGCCTATTTAAGTAAATATGATTAATATTATTTATTATTATAAAATATTTTGTACTTTGAATTAAAATATAAATTCGTTAGTAATTTAAGTTTATTAGTATACATTAATTTTTCGCATATACAAATGTATTATTATAAACAAGAATTGAAATATGATGCAATATATAGTTAAATTCCTTAAAAACTCATGTTGATTACTAAAAGAGAGTTTAATCTAATTGATCTATTAATTCGCTAGTCTATTTATACTTAGATCACATTGCTTACTTAAAGATGTTCATATGATATAAGCTTTTAAACAGGCTAGCAGGCCTTATCAGGCTTTCAGAAGGCCAGGTTCAGGCTTTAAAAGTAAGTCTATGACAGGTCGCAGGTCAGACTTAGGCCTAAAAAATTTGGCAGGCCAGGCTTAGTCCTTGCAAAGCCTAGCTCGGCCTAGCCTATTCCCACCCCGTCCATATGTTAATGTGGGGACTGTCATTTTTTAATTTTTAAATTATCATTACTTATTTAAATATGTTAATGTGGGGACTGTTTTATTTGCTCAAGGTTTATAGGTAGCTAGCTAGCTGGTAATCGTTTTTTTCCGAAAAGAAAAGCTAGCTAGTAATCGTATTTGTATCACATATTCAAATTCATTCACCATCTCAAAACAATAATAGTATTAACCATCTTAAGACAATTTCTAAGAATATGTATATTTGATTATATTTGTGTTAGCATATCAAATGATTAATTGCCACAAAAATCATCTAGTTTGAGTTTCACTATCTCTTTATTACATCGCTTTTCAAAAGAGTCATTCGTGAATTCTTCTGGTAAACTAGGGAAAAGAATCTGATAAACTAGTGTTCATTTTTTCTTTCTTTCTAATATTATTATATTTGGACATATATATATTGTGAATTCTTACAATATCACATCAATGGAAACAAAGATGTGTGGAGCAAAAAAAGTGGTAATCAATGAGCTAAAGAGCCTCAAGCAACAGCAACAACAACAAGTAGACCTAAGTCCTAGTGTAAAACAACACCACAAGCCTAAACAAAGCAATAAAAGTAAGGAAACAAACACATCAAAGATTGTTTACCCAGTTCGGTCCAATATGACCTACTCTGGGAGAGAAAGCAACTCTTCAATCCACTAAGATGAAAGTGATACAAATGAGTTACAAGAAATTAGCTTAAAAACTCACAAGAACAAACCCTAATTTCTACCCATTTTTCAATCACTCACACTCACAATGAATCCTAGGAGATAAACACAAAAGGAAGCTTTGTGATCCTTCCAATTATGAAACCTCACTACCCAAGATGATTACAATGTTTCTCAACCCAAGAGATCAATTACTCACAACAAATACACTCAACCCTAAAGTTACCTCATTTGTTCTTCAAGTTTCTCTCTCTCAGCCTTCCTTACAAAATTTGAACTGAAAAAGCTTTTATAATAGCAGAGCATTGACAAAATCGTGTCACAATTTCAAAATCGTGTCACGAAGGTTACGTACGACCCAAGGTACAACCATCTTATCCACAAATCCTGTCACGATGCCCACCAATCGTGTCACGATTTGACACTTCCAGAAACCATGCTCCCTGCCTCCAAAATCGTGTCACGATGCCACAATCGTGTCATGATTTTAAGCTTCTTCATAATCACAAAATTTGGAGTCAATTACAACAATATATATATATATATATATATATATATATATATATATATATATACATATATATATATATATATCAATGCAAATGACTTTATTCTCTTTGACAATGTCTTCAAATTCATCAGTAAACGATATGAGGAATGTAAGAAAATGAAGTTGAACTCTCCAAGAAAATTAAATGTCATCACCGCCTTTGACAAAAGAAATGCATTCAAAGTGATGGCGTCATACATGTGTACTTAGGTAAATCATAAAATGTTTACTTAAGCTTCTCCTCGCCAAAATTAAGCAATTTCACACGTACACATACAAAGGTTTATTGTTTTGTATTTGATAAACCTAAGGTTCCTTTTAGAAGTTTGGAGGGGAGAGAAGGCAGGGTTTTGGAGGAGGGAAAGAAAGAAAAAAAGACAGATTTTTTTTCATTTTATTTGATAGAGTTTATTCGTCGACAAAGAGGAGAGGACATTTATGATTAATATTGTATTTTTAAATTTTAAAAACATTATAACACTGAAAAAAATTTGAAGAATTTCAAAATCCGCCTCCAATCCATTTTCCGAGTTAACCACATTAAAGTAATTTTATATTATAAAGAAAAATAAACTCCATGAACCTCTCCCCTCTCAAAGCGCACCATTCACTCCACATTCTCGTTCATTTTTTTTTCTTTCAAAATCCTCCACTATAAATCTTCGAAACAGACCCTAACAGAGAGGAGGATGACAATTATAATAATTTTGATAAAATATACATGTAATTTTGATGAAATAAGTTGCAGCCATGGTGAGATATTCCATATTTTTGATCAAATATATATACTGCTTCTTTAAGTCTTTTCAATCATTGCGTCAAAAAAAGAAGTCTATTTAATCATTTTTGGTGAATTATGTCTTTTAAGAAGCAAGATCCTCTTGTTGTCACAAATTTGTAATTTCTAACAATTTATATATTTTTCTCTTGATTAATTGCATTTGAATGTTATTTTTAGACCATTTCAATGCTTACTCCTGTACGTTTTAGAATACTTGCTTTTCTTAACAATTATTTGTCCGAAGAGTTTTGATAAAAATATGAGGTGGTGTTTTCTTAATTTATAAAAATAATTATGTATGTATACACAGATAGATATGGATGAAATTTATAAAATTAAAAGAAAATGTTAAAGTTCATCCAAAGAACATATTGAACCTGGGGATGAATGAATATTCGCAGTCTGAAGTATATGTTTGATATATTTCTTTCCATTATTCTCTACTTGTTGAACTTCCATACGCAGTCAAGTTTATTGCTACAGAAAATATATGAATCCTTCTCTCCCCATAATGTTCTCCAGCAAATCCAACCTCTGGCAAGATCATGACTGGAGCTCAACCTTGCGTATCAGTTTCAACCAAACTTTTTTTTTTGCATTAATGAGAAGATTTTGTTTCACTTATTCAAGAGGGGAATGTTCATACGAGTAATGTTAACAACACTTATTTTAACGCATTCATTCTAACACTTGCTATCTTACTATCTTTTGGATGTTAAAATGAGTGTTGCTAACATTATTCATGTTGATATATGCATGCATGAGAATACGAAAGCTACTACATTCAATACTTCGGTAGATACATTGACATGACGTAAATCTAAAATGAAAGATAAGGTGTTCTGGGTTCGAATATATGTGGTAGCAACAATTTTATTAACTAATGAATCATAATAGACTTCTGATAACTATTTTATAAGTTGATCTGTATTTTTAAAGTTAGTTACACAATTCATTGACATTTTTGTACGACAACTCATTAGAGTATCTGATTTGTAGCAAGAGATTTACAGTTTCAAACAATGTATACCTACCATGAGAGAGTAGTTCGTTGTGTTGTAAACTTCAAGGGAAGGATTAGTGCAATCTAAACCCACCAATGTGCATGTCTAAGTAGTTCATTGAGGCTCAAACTTTAGGATCCTTTAAGTATGTGTTTAGGGGTTTTAAATAGCCAGTGTACATAGAAAAATCTCTGTTCTTGGAAGAAATCAATCCCATCAATGAAAATCAATTACCTCGTTAAATTAATCTCTAAAATTGCATCCAATGATACTTTTGGTTTTAAATTAAAATTAACATTCATGAGCAATTTTATGGAGTAAGATCACAGAATATACTTATGGAGCCACCATATCCATTGAATTGGACCTCCCAATGGTCCTTCGGTAAGAAAGACAAACTTAGGCTTTGTTTGCGGAGGGGAGGACTTTGGGGAGAGAAGAGGAAAAAATAGAGGCAATTTTTCATATATTTTTAGAGAGTGATTTTATAGAGAACAATAAAGTAATACCAAAATCTTCATTTGATACAATTTTTTAGTTTTCCCAAAATAAAAGGATTTTATATTGTGAAGAAAATAAGTAGGTGGTCCTAGTTTCTAGAGAGATAAACTTCATTCTCCTTCACTCACTATAGGGGTGTTTTGAATCATTTTTTAGCTTAGAATCAACAATATGCATTTTTCCTTTCTTTTAATATAAAGGGTTAAATAAGTAAATGGTCCCCTTAAATATATCAATATTTGATTTTAGTCCCCCTAAAATATTCCTTAGGCTTTTGGTCCCTCCAAAATTTTTCATCCATGAAATTAGTCCTTGTTCTCAATGTAGAGCAGGGACTAATTTCATGGATGAAAATTTTTGGAGGGACCAAAAACCTAAGGAATATTTTAGGAGGACTAAAATCAAATGTTGGTATATTTATGGGGACTATTTACTTATTTAACCCTAATATAAATAAGTGGTTTTCACGTTGATTAAGTTTTTTTGTGTTTTTTCGTGATTTCATCATTTAAGTATGGCATTGTGTTCGTCATTTTGTGTGACATTGTTTAATTTATCGTTTTGTTGTGGTGTTCGTTTGGTTTCTATTGAAATATTAGCCTCAATCAATTTTAGATTCAATCAAAGAGTTAGGCGTCAAGATGTTGCAGATGCAGAGTTATGTGTATTCCGGCCACTTTGATTATATCATATTATTTGTAAGTATTTTGTCGTTGCAGGCTATTAATTTGGATGTTATGAGATCTTTCGCATATTCATCATTTACTTTTTTAGCGATATTGATTATGTGATTGTATTCGATATACTCTATCAATTTAAATCAATGAATATTGTTTTGCTTCGAAACTTTATCCTTCAACAATTTCGAAAAATTGAAGGATAAAGTTTCGAAAAAACCTCCAAATTACCAAACTCACCCTGTCTAAATTACACAATTCAGACGGCATTTGTCCGGATCATACAATCTAGTAAGCAAAAACGTAAATGTACTTTTTGAATTGTACAATCCGGAATCACTAGAAATCATAAGAACATAAACAGGGGCAGAAAATAACAAGATTACGAATATGACGTTACAATTAAATAAAATAAGTGCATGTGTAAAAAATATTTAGTTCACTTGTCATATACATTATCACTAATCTTTGGTGGCTTCATCATCAACATCCTTAATCAGGCAGTTTTCCTCAAGATGTCTTGCACTTGACATGGTCAATAATGCATATTTTTACCTCTTTATGGCTCAAGAAAGTAAGTACAAAATGAAGTCGCTTGAAAACTAACTAGTTAAGGTATTTTCTTCCCTTGACATTCTGTCCAATACAGTTTTGGGCATTTTTGTTTAGACATGCAACAGAATATCATGTACTTACTTACCTACAACACGAGAACTTGGTACATTAGCTTTCTCATTTAGAAATTGCACCAAGTGTTCCTTTATGCTCCTTTATTATTTGTTGTGTCTTCATCCCATTAACTCATGTTGCCAGCCTTCTAAGATTTATCAAGATATTTAAGTGGTAACAATTTTCTTTTTTCGTTTTCCCTAAAAATATAACAAATTTTGATTTTAGTTTCTAAAAAATTAAACAGAATATTTTCGTCCTCACAAATTTTTTTATTTATGTTAATATAACATCTTAATAAGTTGACTTGAAACTACAAGCATGGTAAATCACATTTAATCATGTTTTTGAAACTACAATTCTTTCTCCTTGAGCTTTTCAGTATGTGCTGATATCTTTCCATCTTGTTTCTTGTGAGTTGTGATACAAGCATGGCTTTGAAAGATTTCAGAAGAGCTCCTTATGAAATGTTAACCACCCGGTTAGCAATCACAGAAAATGGGAGTTAAAATCATTTACATGAAAGGTTACAACTTACAAGAAAGACATCACAAGACAAGAAAATTAGCTCTTATGAAACGAATCAACATTCATGTAAAACTAAGTTTTTTCAAAGCAGTTGTGTTATGATAACAAACAAATTATAGCTGATTCAATTGTTGTTTGCTTCAAAATGAATGCTGCAACAAAATTGAAAGCCTGATTCTACCAACACTTGGTAACCGAAAGATCACATTCTTCATGCTAAAACACTTTCAAATCCCCCACAATATACCAACCACCACAGAGAATTTCGACCACGATTTAACTTATTTTCCCTCAACACTTTTAATAGAATGCTTAACGAAAAAAAGTAAAATTAGAAGCAAAACTGAGATGTCAATCTATGAAGAAAAGACTCAACATTTATGTCTCTTACCCCCGCAACCATTTCCCCCAAAAATGTCGAACGCAATAAAAGCATCAAGGGAAAAGGCTGCAAGGGATAAACAACGGTGTGAACCTAAATTTACATTTTAAACCATAAAATAAAATTAACAGGAAATCCAATTAGTAATAGTTCTTTTCCTGCTTTTAGTTCATTAAAATCAAAGAAAAACCAAAACTGAAAATAGGACAGATACGCGCGAAAAGGGTTCACTTGGCACCCAAGGTTGGGAAATGCCCGGGATCTTCAATGGATGGAGCAGGTACATTGCTGCTGTACGAATTTCCACGGAAACCTCCTCGTGTACCACGGCCACCACGTCCCCTGCCGCGCCCACCTGAGTTATAGTAGGATTCTCCTTCAGCTGGCTTCAGAAACTCATTGATGCTCACAGACTGACAATAAGATGAATTTCCGGTTAGTCAAATAAAAATCATCAACAAGACCCAAAAAAATTGATATTCCAAAACTATAAAAATCATACAATGAAAGCAGAGATAAAATCATTTTTCACTGGAGATGTCACAGATAATAATTAAGCAAGTACATTTGACAAAACTATGTAAAGCGTCCAAAAAATAACAAAAATTATGGTGTGCCTTCACAATCATGGAGTTGAAAAATAAATGCATACCACTTCAAGAAGACTAAGCTAGCAAAAAACTGGTACTAACATATGTTAGACAAATGTTGTCAATCGCCCAAAATAACATTTTGATCAAATCCCTATGTGCTTAAACCCTATATGGAACAATGGCAATTTTTTTTAATGGAGAACAGTGGCAATTTATTCATATTCTGCTATGTTAAAGGGCCCACAATGGTTGTTAAAAGCGCGATCTAGATCATGAGATCGTAAGATCGCACCTGTTTTTCTCTCTCCACCGTGTCGGAGTGGTATGAAAGTCGTTGTAGAGGCTGGAGCAGTGAGCGCGCAGAGGAAGATCGCTGATTCGTGGGAGGGGAGCTTTCTCTCGTGCTGGATTCACACATTTTCAACCTGGTTCTGTACTGTTTCCCCGACTGAACCGCTTATGACCCGGAATAACTCACATTACAACCCGGTTTCGCACGTTTTTTTTTTACTCAAGTCAGAAGTTTATCTGTTTTTTCATCATTGAGAAATTACTTCCACACTTGTGAACTTCTCATCTATTCAATTATCATTCCGTAGTGGGAATTAATAAAAAATTTCTAAAATTTATCTACTAAAAAAAGTTTTGTATACTTTATTTAGGTCAAAGTCAAACTCTCATCTTTATGATTAAATCAATAAAAAAAATTATGTTTTTTTTGGATAATTTATGTTAAGGTTATTTTCCTTTGTTATTTCCACAATTTTGTCTATTTATGGGATCTTACGATCTATTTACGATCCTACGATTTACGGTCTTTCTATACCCAAACGATCTGTCGTGGGATCCCGAGTTTGACAACCATGGGGCCAACTATAGTCGCTATTTGACAATACTAAGTGAGGACTTGAAACAATTAATAATCTTTCAAAAAAAGTTACGTTCGTATTTTTTCAAATTGAGAAGAAAATGATGACCATGAAGTTATTATATAAAGTTAAGTTCGTATTCATTCTAATTGAGAAGAAAATGATAACCATGAAGTTATTATATATACAGAATAACAAGGGCAAGAAAATTCAACAGAGTAATACCTTCTTGGCTTTCTCTTCCTTGTCATAAGCCTCTTTGCGCTTATCCTTATCAGATCCCTAGAACAAAGATAGAAGTGCAACACGATATTAGTTGATATGAACCTACAGCATAATTAACTATTGATTAAGAAGGCAAAAGTTGATCAAAAGTTCTCACCAATTTAGCAAAGATTTCAGTATTGTCTTTCTTGCACGATAAGGCCTGCATGGTTTCAAATGCTTTAGTGTCAACCTTTCTCTCTTCGGTCTTTAGAGCTTGCAAAGCCTTTCTTTTCTCTTCCAGCACTTTCTCATATTCCTCCAGAGTCATTTCCTAATAACCAAACAACAACAACAAAAACAGCTTATTGATTAATCAACTTTGAATATAAAACAATAAATTAAATCAGAGGAAAGTACTACTGGACGCAAAGAGCTCAGAGAAATAGAGAAATGATAAATCAAAGCCTTTCCAAATAACCCAGTGCACCTCATAAGAAACAACGAGGATACCAAAGATATGCACTGCTTAAGTCAGTATAAATGCACATGAGAACCTTCAGACACTTGAAAAAGGTGAAGCAATGCCGGACAAAATCAATTCAAAATTATGGAAAAACACAATGAAACAATCTCAAAAACGAATAATCGCATGATTGTACTGTTGGTCAGTTAACAGTACGGATGGAGATAGACATTCACCTTGTCTTCGGGCTCTTTTTCTTCAGCTTCATTAGCAGGGCTATCCTTGTTCCCTTCAGCAACATCAGTTTCAGCTGCAGGCTTCTCATCACCCAAATTCTTTTCACCTTCATCCACGACTTCTTCAGTCACCCTGAGTAAATTATGAACCACAAGCAAATAAATATAAAAAAGATCTACACACAAAAAACAGAGAATTTCTATAATAAACATGTAAACGAATGTAAGAGTTTGCAAGAAGAATGCTTACTGGGCAATTTCATCAGTTTCTGTTCCCCAATTACCTCTTCCAGCACCTTCACGCTTGAATTCGTTTCTACAATAGAGAAAATAAAAAATAGTCAATATTGATAGAAACATAAGTTAAACAAACAAATCATCATATGACAGTAACAACACACCCTCGCCCAGTGCCACTGTGGCGTTCAAATGTTCTTCGGGGTCGTCCCTCTTCACCAGCATCACCATTGTTGAAACCTCCACGACGACCTCCGCGGTAGGGACCTCGTGGTCCACCATAGCTACGTCTCTCTGAGGACCTATCTCCTTCTTCAACAGGACCCTGGTTTTCAGGGGCTCCAGAGGCAGGGAACGAATTGTCGTCATTTGAGTAGTCACGACCAAAACCGCGACCTCCACGTCCACCACCAAATCCGCGGTCACCTCCACGTCCACCAAACCCACGGTCACCTCCTCGTCCACCAAATCCACGACCACCGCGGCCTCCTTCATTTCTGGACTCCCTCACTGTCAAAATAAAAAATATTAGAAATTGTTAACACATGTGAAGAAGGATCATGAGTGACCATTCAAAATCAGTATAGCATAATAGAAAAAAACTATACTGTATAAACTTGTTAACTTAATGAACAACAAAATACAATCACACACACAACTAATATTTCAATGCTATGATGTCGCACTTGTGCTTATCTACTGGCATAAGTTTTGTGAGAACTTACAAAAATAGCTTACAACATAAGCTTCTTTCAACTTATTCTCATAAGCTCTCCAATATAGCTTATAAAAACAACTTATAGAATATACAAAAGCAATTTAACGTTATTTTATCTTCTGCTATAAGAATAGCTTATGCAAGCTTACACATAATCGCTTATCATGATAAGTGCTTGTGCTATAAGCTGCAAAAAATCCATTTATCCAAACAGACCCTAAAACAGATTATTTACAATTGTGAACTAAAATAAATTACCAACCCTCAATTCTTCTCTACACGAATTAATTACACACAGACGACAACAACCACCAAGCCTTATCCCACTAAAGTGGGATCGGCTACATGAATCAAACGACGCCAGTGTTCAATCAATCACACAGACAACATACAATAACGAACCAATTATCATCTAAACATGTAGACCCCAACATTTGACATTACAAAATACACAACAACAACAACAGCAGAAATTCAAACCTACCTAACATACAAAAAAATTAATTGAAAAAAAAAACATGTTTCAATTTCAGAAAAGCCAGATTTATTTTAAATGACCTACAAAAACATCAAAAGATATGCATATTAATAGAATAAATCAACAAATTAAAAAAGTAAACAAAACAACAACAAATCAAAAGATTCAAATAAATTGAATTAATATAATCAAAACCCTAATATGAGAATCCAGAAAACGAAACAGTAACTAACCAGCCTGAGCAGGAGGAGTAGGCTTAGAAGGCAACAGAGCAGGCTTGTTGGGCTTGCCCTGTTCCTTGACAGCAGCTTTCTTGACAGGAGGAGCAGCAGCAGCAGCTTTGAGCTGTTCAGCAACGATGAGCTGAGAAGGGTCCTCAGCGTCATCACCAAGTAAATCAAATGGATTCGTAGTGGCCATCTTCTTCTTAGAAACAACAAAAAGACAATAACACGCGGTTGAAGTTTAACACACGAGCGTGAGGTTTGAAACTAGGCTTGCATAGTTACCATCGTACGAAGGCGGAGATAGAGATCGGAGAGAGAGAGAGAGAGAGAGAGAGAGAGAGAGAGAATGAAAAACCCTAGCCGCAATGGGAGAGAGAAAGAGTGTGTGAGTGTTGAAGTGAGAGAGAAATGCACGGCAACCTAATCTCCAACGTTGGATTTTATTTACTTGCGACCTATGTGTTCGCTTAAGAGTTAGAAAATTGCTATTCCCCAATACAAATATGTTCATTCCCGAAAAAAAAAATGACCAAAATATTTCTATATGACTTAAGTCGGTACTATATCAATATGACTTAACTTACGTTGGCATATAACTTGCATGACTTAACTCACGTTGGCATATAACTTGCGTGACTTAACTCACGTTGGTGTATGACCTGCGTGACTTAACTCACGCAGCGTAACTTAAGTCACGTTACGTTTATTTATAACACAGGAAGAACCTCACTTCTCCATTTCACTTCTCAAATCTCTAAAAAAATCTCTCAAATATATTGGAATGTATTCCTTTTTGTCATGATTCATCTTGTATGAAGGGGTTCGATGTGATAACTTATATAGTTGATTCGGTAGAATAGATGTGTTGTGTTCTCTTCGTTCTTTTGAGTTTTCAAAGAGATTTGCAAATTTTTACACTAAATATAAGACACTTCAATGCCAACATTTTCGGCAAACTTTTATGAATTTAATCCAACATCATGATGATACAACATGCTTAGAAATTTAATGTAATGTAACGTAACGCTTCGTTTATTTGAACGGAGATGAAATTATGACTAAATAAATTTGTCGTATTCTATTAATTTTGGAATTTATTACGCGTACTTGTGTATTTTTAGTTATAATTTATTTTGGATCATGATTGAGTTGTTGTTATTGTTGTTTCTAAGTCATGACATGCTTTTAAAAAATGAACATAACATATTGTATATTTGGGGTCTTCAAAAAATATTATCTTTGTGCAAAATTGGTGAAAAGATAACTTACCTAAAACAAGTGTGACTTAAGTCACGTTGATATACCGAGTGTGACTTAAGTCATGCAGGTTATACACCAGTGTGACTTAAGTCACATGGATATATTGAGCGTGACTTAAGTCACGCTGCGAGTATTTTCGTCAGTTTGTATGGGAGTGAGCAATTTTCGTTGGAAGAAGAGCAATTTTCTAAGAGTTAAGTGTTGGTGTCGCGGTGAGCATAGCTCAATTGGTAATTTACAAGGTTGGGTTTGAACCTCAGACTTTTAACTTATTCATTAAGATGAGTTTATAGTCACAAAGTTTTTTTTTTTGAAGAGGTAAAATTTATAGCATTTCATTACTTAAAATGTGTTCAATACAATTTGGTGGCATGACCAAAACCTGGAAACTAGTTGACAACGTGGCTGCTTTAGCTAACTCATGAGCAACCTCATTTGATTGTCTCCGCACAAACTCAACACTAGAGTTTTCATATAATTGCCTAAATAAAGATTTACAATCATTAATAATAGCTCCAAATTCCGTATTATCATGATTGCTAGAATTGAAATTGTCAACCACCTTCTTTGAGTCAAGCTTAAAATCAACAGGACCTAATTGAAGCTCATGTACCTAATGAAGTGCCGACAATAAACCCAACGCTTCTCCAATATGCACATCACACTTGGGTTCAAACCATTCTGTTTTTGCAAGGACAAAAGTGTCTTCATCATCCCCAATACACATACCAATACCGACTCTATTATCATGATTAGGGAAAGAGGCATCAATATTGCATTTCATACTTCCTGACTTAGTTTCTTCCACTTCACAAAGTTATTTGACAACAAATACTAGAGTTCAGTGTATGTTAATTATTACTTGATTACAGTTTTATGTTTTTTTATAGAGAATGTTAAAGGGTTTCTCATGTGTATTGGTTAAACATCCAAAACAAGTAAATTTTTATTAAAAAAATGGTGTAATCATTATTTGATCAAAAGTAACATCTTATATTTCCAAGATAAAAATGTTATATATGGTTTTCTTGACCAATGCATCGGGGGCACTGATTAGCAAGACCCTTTTTTTATATATATGTTTGTCGTCCTTTACGCGTGAATTCTATCGATAATGAACTAATTTAGACCTGAAGTTGAGGAATGTTGCATTGCATCATGTTGTTCTCTTCGACTTAGCACATGCTTCAACTCGAGCAAAGTATCACGCGTTAAATTTATTGTGACACTGGAAGTAATTTAAACGTTGTTCTAGAGTTTATCGTTTCTTTGCTTCCATATACACCAAAGAGTCATAGAAAACATGCAGAGATTTTGTTGCGATGTAAAATCAAAAAGTTGGAAGAATAACGCCACAAAAATATCGGTTGTATCAATTTTGTCATAAATAAAACACCATAATCTCGACTCATTTTGTATCTCTTCAATTTTCTGACACCTAGAGAAAACATGTCAGTCATTCTCAAAAGATGTGTCACAATGAACACGTATATATCGGGCTTGTCACGTGTGCATCACCTTCGTCGCCCCATACTAGGATCCTTCCAAATGTGATTACTTAATATGTCACCTACCCACCAAATTATGCCCTCCTTGACCACTACATGTGAAGCATGCATACTGCGCGTAAACAAAATATGGATAATGACCCAAAGTCACATCAACAAAATCTCTCCTTGGATAATCTTGAGTAGTGGACAAGCCCCACCCTTGCTTCCATTGTATTGTCAAATTAAAACTATAAAAATGACGAAAATCCATCCCTTACACTCTTTTCCCAACCAACTTCTCTCATCTCAATCGATTAATACCCATTTTCATTATGACGATTTGACCCCCACCAAAACTAGTTTATCATTTTCTGAATTTCTTCGCCAAGAGATTCTGGTAACAGAAACGAACTCATGCAATATGTTAAATTAGATTGTACGACTGATTTTACGAGTACATCTATTCTCTTCCAGATGTGGTCTCAAATATAATTGAACAAGGGCTTCTTATTTCATTCAACCATCGATGGTAGCCCTAGATATTTACCTGAATCGGTGCTTCCATATAATTGAAAAACATGCTTTATAGTGTGTTTTGTTGCCTCATATGTATTCTTGCTAAAAAAAATACCATTGACTTCTGCAAGTTTACCACCTAACCAGATGTTTCCTCGTATTTAGTTTCTATTAACCTGCAAAATAAGAAACAATCGTCAGTAAATATAAGGTGTGTCCAAAGATGTGCTCCCCGACAAACCTTGACCCTGTGGATGTTCCCACAAGTCTATACTCACTTTAAGAGAATAGACAAACACTTTGTGCATATGATACAAAAGTATGGAGATAGTGGGTCACCATGTTGCAAGCCACTACCCAAGTTCTATGTATAACACCTCGATCTCCGAGACTACTATTTAAACGATAAATCATGTAATTCAACAAATCGGGTTATTACAAATTATCAAACATCTCATAATAAAATCCTCGATATAAAAATTTCATCGAATACATTCTTAGCACAGTGGAAAATAATCATATCAACAAATATCATCTCGGGTCTCAACATAAAAATCTCAAGATAAATACATCATCATCATGATCATAAAGATCCATCATCAATAATCCAACAAGTAAAATAAAATCCTCAAAACTCCTAGATTATAGCACCTAATCTAGACATCCTCAAGAGCAATATAAAAGGAGTAGTTAGAAATGACGCCATCCTCAACAAAACTCACCAAGCAAACTACTCCTCAACCTGCAAGTCTACACCACGAGGATGCAGGCGACAACAAAGCCACTGGAGGATAAGATGTACCTTCAACAAAAAGGATTAATAAACGCATGTAAGTTTCAGGCAAACATCAACATCATACAAGCATTCATCAAATAAAGTCTGGTTACAATCACCAACATTTATATCGCATTTACAAATCATTAACAGTTTACTTACCTCCACATTTCAATCCAAGATACACACATCATACATAACATACTTTCATTAATAAGGTATTCATCAACTATAGATATTCACATCTCATCAACATTTAATCATCAACCCAACTATAAATTATTCACAATCTCAACACATTCACCAATTAAACATTTACCTCATAAATGCACAAGTTCACACCAAAACATTGCCAAACCCGACTCAAGTGCATGCAATGCGCGCTAACACGACTCTATATGCATGTGGTACCATCGTGATCTTAAACCACGCAACTATAAATAGTGATCTTAAATAGCCCAACTATAAATAGTGATCTTAAATCACTCAACTATAAATATTGATCTTAAATCACCCAACTTTAAATATTAATCTTAAATCACCCAACTATAAATCATGATCTTAAATCATGTAGCTTTTGACTGACCACGAATGCATGGATGTTGTTAAGTGCTAGAAAGTGGTTAAAATGCTCATTTAATTTAGGCATTTATGTTACTTGTTTTACAAGTTACCATAGGATAAGCTCTTAATTTATCATTAAATATCAAACTTGTGATCCTATGCCTTACCCCATCTAATATTGCAGGAATTTCATGCTTGAACCTGAACTGAGCAAAGAACATGAAGTTTTGATCAAAGACATCGCTACAAGCGCAAGCCTCATCGCTACAAGCGAGCCTAGGCAGGGAATTTCAGGACTTCATCGCTTCAAGCGCCAGATGCCTCGCTACAAGCGAGCTTAGGCAGGGAAATTGGAGAGTTCATCGCTACAAGCGATGGACCGGTCGCTTCAAGCGACCAAGGGCGGTTTAGTGCCAGGTGCTGACGTGGAGCTTTCCCATTGGCCAGAAAACTTCATCGCTACAAGCGACCAGCTCATCGCTTGTAGCGAGCGTGCAAAATCTCAGTTTTATAAAAGCATTTTTTGCTCACTTTTCAGATAGAACTGGATCATTGACTACTTCCATTTGGGGATTGCTTTTTAATTCAGTTTAGTAATAGTTTAGGACTTAGTTTTTAGGGCTAGAAGCTATGATCTTCAAGGAGCAAAAGTGATTGAATTGTGGAATCAACCAAAGCCTTTGGGAAATCAAGACTTAGGCTATGATCTTCATCTTTTCTCTACTCTTTTGTATAGTTGTCATGAAAATGAACAACTAACTTCCCTTTGTTGGGATTGGAGGTATTCTTTCTAGCTTAGATGTAATCCATGATTATGTAAATATATGATTTTAGCAATTTATGTGTTTTTGAAGTTATTCTTGATTTTCACTCTCATGCTTGATTCAATTGCTATTGACAAATACTTTTGAATCTATGTTTAGAATAATCTTCTATCAAAATAAGAAAATTTAGAAATGGATTTGGGTTTTGATAATCGCACAAAGTTTCGGATCGTAATGCTTTCGGATCGTTTGATTGATTGGGAAATCGTCGATTAAACGATACGATCGATCTCACGATTTCATTTGGGAAATCAATGACGTTGTCGAGCGATACGTGATATTTTCGCTAAAACGCTAAAATTCATATGCATGATTTATAGATTATATTCGATGCAAGATTGATGAACTCCGATTCCAACACTTTTATTCCCTATTACTTGTCGTTTTAATTCTGCTTTTACTTTACTTTAGTTTATGCAACCAAGTAAAGAAACCCTTAACTCAAAACAATACCGATTGTTGAACGGTTCAAAGTAGCGCACCAATCCCTGTGGAGACGATACAAAAATACTTACCTCGTTTGTTGCTGCAATACTACAGCCAACAGATGTTCAAGTATGGACTTGACAATGCACACAACTATAAATCATGATCTTAAATCATGCAACTTTCACAACTATCACAACTTTCATTTGCATTATCAAATCAATACATCCACACAATTCATGTTATCACCACAACATCATTTATTCATAACTATAATACATTAAGTCACAACTATCATCATCACATCATTTCAATACATTTAACATGCTCAAGACATCATCATATTATAAACATCACCATAACATGCCTTCGTCACTTCATCATTCACATATTCACATTCCAATATTAATACATTCAATATGTGAATGATGAAGTGACGAAGGCATGTTATGGTGATGTTTATAATATGATGATGTCTTGAGCATGTTGAATGTAACCTTGTTGAAAGCATGTTACGGTCAGTGCGGTCAGGGCGCATGGTCGTGCGGCCTTCCCAGATCAGCAAAAGCTAATTTTATGCGTTTTCGCGGGGAAAATCATGTTTTAGCGACACCTTTCGATCCCAAACGCACCAAACTCAATCAAGATCATTTACCCAACATTACTTACTCAATTACACCCCAAACACAACTTAAACAACTTAATCAAAATCATTTTTCATCATCAATTACCATGTTTTTCAATTAAATTCAAACATCGTTTCAAAAGCTCATTTTCATCAACAACTTAACAATTAAGCATGGTATAACAACAGTAACAACATTTCTTCATGTTCCACATAATCAAAATCACTTGTCTCAATTATCTTAACAACAACTTATTCAATTCGACAACAACTTAATCATTTTCATCCAATTAAGCATTTTCACCAAAGCATAACAACAACAACTTAAATCACAACAAAACCACATAATCTCATGAATTCTCAAACTAAACACATAACCATGCTCAAAATCAACTTAATAAACCACAACCAACATCAATTATCATGTTCTACACCAAATTCATCAAATCTCACAAACTTACCAATTCATTATAACCAAACATGAATTTTGACAAAAACAAAACATGATTTCATCAATTTTAACATCCTCAATTAACCATGATAATAAGAGCACGAATTTCACACATAATCAACATCAAATATCATGAAATTAGACATAATCAAAAACACCCAAACTACCCAATTGCTTATTAACTCTAATTGGTGAAAATAATCTTTCATCTCACCTCAATTCTTCACTTCTCTTAGCTCCCCTAAGCTTAATTATTCTTCCCCTTTGTGTTCTTGAGTTTTCCCCTCTACTTCCTCTTCAAGCCTCTTCTTTCTATATTCTCTCTCCCTTGTCTCTCTCAAAATTTTGTGTGAAATGATTTAACCTAGTTCACTAACACACAAACTTCTCTTTAAATATAAGAAAATTGCTCTTCCCCCAAACAAAATTGTCCACTCCCATACAAACTGACGAAAATACCCCCAGCGTGAGATAAGTCACGCTGGTTAACCTGCGTGACTTAAGTCACACTTAGTATATCAACGTGACTTAAATCATGCTGGTGTACAACCTGCGTGACTTAAGTCACGCTTGTTTTAGGTAAGTTATGTTTTCACCAATTTTGCACAAAGATAATATTTTTTGAAGACGCTAAACATACAATATGTTATGTTCGTTTTTTAAAAACATGTCATGTCTTAGAAACAATAATAACAACAATTCAATCATGATCTAAAATAAATCATAACTAAAAATACACAAGTACACGTAATAAATTACAAAATTAATAGAATGCGACATATTTATTTAGTTATAATTTCACCTATGTTCAAATAAACGAAGTGTTACATTACATTACATTTTCTCTAAATATGTTGTATCATCATGATGTTGGATTAAAATTAAATTCATGAAAGTTTGCCGAAAATGTTGGCATTGAAGTGTCTTATACTTAGTGTAAAAATTTGTAAGTCTCTTTAAAAACTCAAAAAAATGAAGAGAACACAACATATCTATTCTACCGAATCAACTATATAAGTTATCACATTGAATCCCTTCATATAGGATGAGTCATGACAAAAAGGAATGCATTCCAATATATTCTTTTGAACTTAATCCTACTGCCCTGCCAACTGACAAGTTTCAATTGACAGAGGAGCATGATCAAACACAAAACAACATCTTGGAATTGCATTCCCTTTTGTCACACTCATCTTATACGAAGGAATTCGATGTGAGAACCGATATAGTTGATTCGGCAGAATACATGTTGTGTTCTTTTCATTCTTTTGAGTTTCCAAAGAGACTTGCAAACCTTTACGCTAAGTATAAGACACTTCAATGTCAATATCTTCAGCAAACTAACAAAAATTAAACTAAAATCACACAAAATAATGACACAACATAATAATACTATACCTAAACATCTTCATCCGGCCGAATCAAACTCTTGAGAATATCTTCAGGTGACCTCAGCAACGTAGCACCATCTTGATGGGATGAGATACCCTATAAAACCATATCATGTACCCCTTCTGATACTTCCACGGTTGAGCCTCTGGTGTCGGCTGATCTCGAAGCACTTGTGGAAACATATGGAGCAGAAAGTCCTGAAAGGCCACAACAACCGCCTCAGCCTGAAGAGCCTGAACATCGGTATGAGATCTGGGGACGGTCTGCACGTGTCTGTACAGCCTAGAACCCGCTCTGGCAAGTGAAGGCACATAGTATGACTACCGGCCATGATCCAATCGGAGTACCAACAAATATCCTGGAAAGGCATGATGTGTCGCCGGTCCTCGTACGACCTCCAGATTACATCAGCATGGTTTCTGGACGGTCTCCAAGCGGTGAAGCAACATGATAGTCTTTATGCAGCTTCCTCATATACATATTCCTAAAGTGCGCCAATATTCATCCATACAAACAAATATTTCAGCATCACAAACTCATAAACATACACAATAATATCGTTAGTCATTTATAATAGGTTATTGAAAAAAGAAAAAAAATACTACCTCAAGTAGAGTCATGTAACTGCCAACAACGCCTTTGGTCGGGTCCATAACATGAGAAAACTGGTGGTAGAGCCAAGCAAGTGTCATCCCGCCCCAGGACCACTCGCACAACGTGTCCAAATCCATAAGCATCTCCATCCACAACAGCTGAACACTTTTGTTGTTCCTGTTGGCGAAAATGGTGATGCCAACCAAGTACAACAAAAATGCCCTGGTGCACTGCGCTCTAACAAGCACCTGCTCCTCCTCCTCATCATCATCAGTAAGAGGATGCTCCAACTCATTGCACCTATGCAAGAGTGTGTCACAATGCGTCCTCAGGTTAGTTATACTGATATAACCACCCCACTGCGCCTTTGTCTCTTCATCAGCCTCATCCGCTGTCAAACTCAGACCCTCATGCAACAACACCATACCTCTTTCGTATCCCACATCATCGACACCCAGGAGCCTCCCATGGATGGGGATGTGTAGAAGACACGCCACATCATTGAGTGTGACGGTCATCTTCCCAACGGGCAGATGGAAGCTGCTGGTCTCCTCATGCCATCTCTCTGACTAGGCGGTGATGAGGGCATGACTGATGCTCTCGTACCCAGTGAGAAGGAGGGAGAAAAGACCGGATGCATTCACTCGGTTCCAGAACCAGGCCTGATCGTTTGTCGGGAGTGTGATCTTCTTAATTTTCTTCCCGTGCAAGACAACGATCACTTTACGCGTCATGTGCAACTGAAATACAAAAAATTAAACGAACAACAAACCGTTAAAAATATAAACATTTTAATAACTAAAAAAGACATAACTATTTAATCGTAAAAAAACAATAATTAAAATAAACATTTTACGCGTAATTAAAACTAGCTCATAATTAAATTGTTGTGTGATTAAAATTTTAATTACGCGGGTCAAATTTAATTACGCGTAATTAAAATTGACGCGCGTAATTAAATTTGACGCGCATAATTAACATATTTTAACATAAAAATTAAATCGTAATATTAAATTAAAATAAACATATCAATTGACGCGTAATTAAAAAAAAAATAAACAATTATACTTACTTCGGCATCGCTCCAAAGCTGACATGCTACGTGTCTACCGAAATTCGGTAGGAGCGACAAGTCATGTGGGCCCCCAAGAAAACTCTGCGGCGCCTCCTCCTCCTCAACCTGATGATGGGCCTCACCCTCCTGCTGGTGAGCCTCCTGCTCGTACTGAGGCTGATACTCTTCATGCTGTTGCTGCTGATGTTGAGTGGGGTCCACTATCTGGGACGCACCCGTCTGGGACGACGATCCCACCTCCTGCTGACTCCTAACGCCATGACTCCGTCGAGTAGAAGGAGGGCGCGCAGCCGCCTTTTCGGCCCGTGCACTCTGTGTCATGCTCTCCCTACCTGCTTTAAACCTGTCTGGTCTCTCAGACATATCTACACAACATTTTTAAAAGCAAAAATTAATGCAAAAATAACAATCCAATATGACTATAATCAACATTAATCAACAATAACAATCAACATCAACAATCCAATTTCTAACTAAACTCTAAACCCTACCACATTGCACTCAAACTCAATATAATCAACATTAGTAATCCAATTTCTAACTAATTTCATCTTTAACAATACAAAAATCAAACAAATTTTCATTGAGACATTTTATCAAACACCTAGAGTGCAATATTAAATCAACATAAAATTTAACAATTTCTAAACCCTAAACTACCACATTTGAGTCAAACTTACTCTAAACAACAACTAAACTACAATTCCTAACTTAATTTATCATTAAAAATCCTAACAACTAACATGCAAACCAAATTTCTAAAAACCTAAATATGTTAAATTTCTCCAAAAAAAAAAACCAAAATTTTAACCATAAAAAACCAATGCAATAGGATAATAAACACTTACTTGATTTTGGGGTAGAAGTTGGCGTTGATTTGCTCAAGGTTAATGAAAATCGCAAAAATTGGGAGAAAATTTGATTTTTTTTCACAAGAACACAGTGGTTCTGTGTTCTGGTTGTGTTGTTTCTATAATAGCACCCAGCGTGACTTAAGTCACGCTGGTATGTACCGAGCGTAAGTTAACTCACGCTGAGGTATTTTCGTCATTTTCTTTGGGAGGGAGCAATGTTGTTTGCGGGAAGAGCAATTTTCTAAATAAGGGTTATGGTCACTCCACTCACACTAATGAGCACATCCAACTCTCATAAATATTTCTCTATACTTTTACTTCACTTAAGCCTTCCATTTACTTATACACCACTATTCTCTAAAATTCAAATTTCTAATTCTAACATAATTACAAAAATGCCACTCACACTAAAATTACCAAAATACCCTCAAACACTAAAAATCCACTAATCCACCCATCACACACATAATAAAACCAATAATTAAATAAAACAAACAATTTAACAATTATAACGATAATTAAATAAATCTAATTCTAAAAATCGGGTTGTTACACTATGCACCAATATTATCGACATTAATAAGCACTTGATACTTCACATTAGCCATACATATACCCATCCAGTTATTCATCTTCTCGTGAAAACCCATCTTCCTCACCAGTAGGGTTTATATTTTATTTTATTTTCATATTATGTTTGGAATTTGTTTTCTACGATTTGGACACTGGTTAATGCATATTATTATTACGATACATTACACGCTTTCATTATATTTTTCTTATAACCTATTTTGGTGTGTGTTGCAAGCAATTCAATGTAAATTTGCAAAATAAATGTGTTCTTTGTCATAAATACTTAGGATTTCTGTCTTGACACATTTCAGATTATATATTCTTAACCTATACTTTACACATTCAGATTACATAATCCGAAATATGTCAACATATGGACTGCGGGTGTTGTTAGAAACCGAGCTGTTAGGGGGTTATATAATTTGAACTGTTGATTTTCTGTTCAAATTACCTTTTCCGAATTGTTTTGAAACAAATATTAGAGAAACCATGGTAATTTTTAGGTGTTTACTGAGATTTTAGGGGTTTCAAGTCGTATTATTCAAAATATTATAAAAATGCTTTAAATTGTATAGTTTTTTTTTTATCAAAGATGCAAAGCGCATCAATTCATTAGATTAAACAAAAAAGAGTACAAGAAAGAAAAGGGGGACTAAACCAAGACCTTTAAATTGTATAGTTCAAATTGGGTAAAATGAGAAATTTTAAGGGTGCACTGGAGGGTAGATAGGTGGGAAAGGAAATTCACATAAATTTAATAATAAATGGGCCTTAATATGATTTGGGCCTCACATGGTTTGAAGTAGAGGAACCCAATCTAATAAGAAAATTGCTCTTCTCCCTTTCAATTTTGCTCATTCCTACCCCGAACTTTCAAAATTAACCCCAGTGGCAGTTAACTGCCGCTCGATATCCAGCGTGAGTTAACTTACGCTGCACCCCAGCGGCAGTTAACTTGTGTTGCGATCTTTTCCTATATTTACGCCAACAATCGCAACTCACACTTCAAACACACACATTTCTTGAGGGTGAGAAAAACACACACACACAAGAGGGGGGGGGGTTGAATTGTGTGACTCAAAAACTTGTTCTTTTCTTTTCAAAACCTTAACACAAGTTCAGAACCAGGTTCTGAACTATGATCAGAAGTATATGCAGCGGATAACAAGTTAAAAGATAATGAAGGGGAGAGACACACAAGATTTATACTGGTTCCTTCTCAATGTGAGAAGTAGTCCAGTCCCCTTGTTTTCCAACAAGAGAGTTCCACTATAATATGAAGATTACACTTGCTCAATCACTTAAGAAAGAGACTTCCAGTTGCTCAACCACCAAGGAAGAGGCTTCTAGTGCTCAACCACAAAGGAAGAGGCTTCCAATGCTCAATCACTAAGAAAGAGACTTCCACTGCTCAAGACACTCAGTCAAGAGACTTCTCAATGCTCAAGACACTAAGTCAAGAGGCTTCTGACTCAGACCACAAAGGAATGAGGTTACAAATGCTTAGTATACAGACTAAGACTTTAGGGACCAAACTGGTTTACAAGTAAAGGAGTTTGGGATGAACACTTGATAAAATATCAGAGGTGTTCTCTAAATACAACACAGGTTAAGACTCTTAACCTTAAGAAATTCTAAGTTACAAGACTAAAGAATTTCTAAGAGTTTTTGAACTTGACAGCAAAACAGAGTACTGGTTCAGCAATTTGATTTCAAGAGTCTTAGACAATTTTCTTCTTCAAATCTTCTTCCTTTTATAGATGAAATATAGCTGTTGAAGATTTGCTTGATTTGAGGAAAGAGCCGTTGCAAGTTGTACTAGAATAGACTGAAAATGTGTGCTGAGCTTTTTGCAAAAACCAGAGCAGCAGCCATTTTTGAACTTGCCTACCTTAAAAGCTGGAGAATGTTTGGGTCAGGGAGACAAATGTTCCGAGTTGTTCCGACACATTCAGGCATTAAATGCGCACAGTACTGGTCATTTTCCATGCCACATCAGCTTCAGAAGCTTCTCTGTGTGAACAGTGCATCAGAAGCTGCCTTGTACGGATCAGAAGCTGGCTTCAGGATCAGAAGCTGGCTTCAGACGTTGACTTAGCGTTGACTTCTTCAGAAGCACCCAGACTTCAGAAGCTGCCTTCAGACTCAGAAGCTGTACTTCAGGAGCACCACTTCAGGACCACTTCAGGAGCACCCAGTTTAGGAGTACTACTTCAGGAGCACTTCTTTAGAAGCATTTCTTCAGACCCAGTTTCCTTCTAGCTTTGCAACATTGCTTCTTAGCTTTCCTTTCTTGCTCTTAGCTTGTTCTTCCATAACCATTCTTGATTTCCAATCAATAATTACTTGGTTCTGAAAACACTTGAACAAAGCATTAGCAAATAACCAATTTTCTCTTTAACACTTTGTTATCATCAAAACCATAAAGAGAGATATGTTTACACATAAATGTTTCAACAATATCCCCTTAATTCATAAGAGACTTGTTAAACACATTTTGTTCCAACAATTCTTTCCCTCTTCACCTCCAAAAACTCAAAAAGTGGGAAAATTTTGTGAAATGAAACGTGTATGAAGATGCACAAGTTGAAGCTCATGTCCGATACTCCGCCTTCAGGAGGACAATTAAGGTTTTTTTAACCCTCACTGACAAGTTGGATGAGTTGAAGACACAACTTAACAAATACTTTGTCCATCTTGGTGAAAATCAAACTATGTCTCGTGTATTTGTACATGTGTCATGCGTAGATCTGGGGGCGGATACAGATGAAGACATGTAGAAGACCATTTATTTTCCACAGGTTATTCATGATGGTGGCGATGTAGAATACATGTTTAGGTTGATGGTTGGAAATAATAAGTTATGTCTATGTGTCCGCTCCAACTAAGATTTAAGTTTTTTTTATGTCTTGAAGTGTAATATGTTCGAAAAAATCTGTAATGTTGCACTTTTAATAAGTTTCAATCTTTTGTGGATTGTGTCTGTAATGTCGAATTGGTGTAACTTGGATCAATTATAACTAATTAAGTTATGATGAGGCTTATGAGTGAGTTTTGTTGTCGAAATTGCTGCGTCGTTGAGGCAAATTGTGTTTATAGGTTACATGCCATTAATGACTTGGTTTTGAAGCATCAAATGTTGTTCTGTAGCATACCATAACTCAGCGGCCGTTAACTGCCGTTGAGGTTCAGCGCAAGTTAAGTCACGCTGTGTACTTGCACTGGGGTTAATTGAGGAATTTTAGGATGAGAATCAGCAAAACTGAAAGAGAGAAGAGCAATTTTCATCTAATAATTCTCCCAAATGGTTAATTATTGATATTGACCATGTAATATGTGCGAAATCTGACCATGTAAAATAAAAAACACATATTCTAACCATATATTTAGAGATTCTTATTATTTTTCACCCTGTAATATACGCGAAGTCCAAAAAAGCGACCTAGAGCTTAACTTATGTAGGGAGGGGGTTGAATTGTTCAATAGTTCACACAAGAACCTTAGGCTTTAATACCTTTTACTCCCCCTTTCATAAGTTAATTACTGACAGAATTTTAACTTATATTTGAGCTCAGGTGCTTTAATACTTGTTTTACTTTCTCCCCCTTTTGTCATCAACAAAAAGTTTTACTTACTCCTCAACACAGACAATTTCTCCCCCATTGTCAAGAGAGTCTGAAAATATCTGTATCAGAGCAGAAAAGGATTTTAAAAGATTTTGAAAACATGTATCAGAGCAGTTCAATTTCCCTTTTTTTTTAAAAAAAAAATTTGAAAAACATTTTAAAAGAATTCAGAAGTGGGGGGGGGGGGGGGGGGGGGGGGGGGGGGGGGGGGTTGAACTGAAATTGGTGAGATATTTATGCAATCATATGAATAATCAAGCAGCAAGGATGAGCATCAGAGCATACTTGATTGTAAATGTGTATATGACTTGCATTAAAAATTGAATGCTGTTCAGAAGCAGAAAAAGTTTAGAGCTTCTGATCAGAGCATTCTGTATTCAGACAAGATTTGTTCAGTATAAATGATTCAGTATCAAAACAACCAAATAGTGTCCAGTATCAGAGCAAAACATGCAAGAAGGTATCAGAGCAAATCTGAACTGGTTTAAAGAAAGTAGTTCAGATCAGAGTAGGTCTAATTCATTTTAAAACAAAATATTTCAGATCATAGACCAACTGAAAAGATATATCAGAGCTTGATACCAATTGAGGATTTTATCTCAGAGTCTGATACCAAACTACAGTGTTAATGCTGCTGAACTTGTATCAGAACCTGATACCAAAATTAAAACATTTCTAAAAACTGAACATGTGTCTGAAATACTTTGGGCATAAAAAATGTGTCTGTGCTAAATAGTTTGAAAACAGATTGATACCAATTGAAAGTTGTTTGACAAGCAATTTTAGCATTTAATATCAGAGCATAAAATCACATTTTTAAATTGATGACTTTGGGAGGATTAGAGTATAAACTTTCAAAGCTTTAATCATCATTGCCCATTGCTATACTTATCAGATTCTGACCAACATTAGATTTTTATCAGATTCAGAAGTCAGAAAATCCAGGTTCTGATCCTTCAGACTCTGAAGTTTTTCAGGCTTAACTTTCTTCAAACTCTCAGAAGGTGAGTGTTTGATAAGTCTTAGCTTATGATAAACTCAGAATCAAGGATTTCATTCAGATTCAAGCACATTTTCAAGAGATAAAATGCATGTTCAGATTCTTTTTAATAAAATTGAATCTTTCTTCTGTTAGGGGTTTTGTGAATATGTCAGCCCATTGATGATCAGTATCAATGAACTGAATATCTAAAACACCCTTCTGAACATAATCTCTTATAAAATGATGTTTTATTTCTATGTGCTTGGCTCTAGAATGCAGAATTGGATTTTTAGACAGACATATAGCAGCAGTATTATCACAATAAATTGGAATATTATCTGCATGGATCTGATAATCCTCTAATTGATGTTTCATCCAGAGCAGTTGTGTGCTACAACTTGCAGCTGAGATGTATTCTGCTTCTGCTGTTGACAAAGCAATGGTTGCTTGTCTCTTGCTGGCCCATGATATCAGATTCTCACCAAGAAACTGACAGTTTCCACTGGTAGATTTTCTTTCAATCCTGTCCCCAGCATAGTCAGCATCACAGAATCCAACTAGCTTATAATTTAGAGATTTCTTGTACAGAAGTCCCAAATTAGTTGTTCCTTTCAGATACCTAAAGATTCTCTTGACAGCAGTCATATGAGATTCTCTAGGATCTGATTGGAATCTGGCACACATACATACACTAAATAAAATATCTGGCCTAGAAGCAGCTAAGTATAGGAGAGAACCTATCATACCTCTGTACAGCTTCTGATCTACTTTAGAGTCATTGTCCTCTTTGCTTAAGGTGCAGGTGGGATGCATAGGTGTTGTCATCAGCTTGCAATCATCCAGCTGGAACTTCTTCAGAAGCTCCTTGGTGTATTTTGACTGATGAACATAAACACCATCTTTCCATTGGTTGATTTGAATTCCCAAGAAGAATTTCAGCTCACCCATCATGCTCATTTCAAATTCATCCTGCATTAACTTTGAAAAATCCTTGCAAAGGGAGGCATTAGTAGAACCAAATATGATATCATCCACATATATTTGCACAATTAAGATTTCTTTCTTAACAGTTTTCCTGAAAAGTGTATTATCAACTTGACCTCTTACAAAATTATTTTTAATTAAGAAGTTGCTTAGTCTTTCATACCAAGCTCTGGGAGCTTGTTTCAGACCATACAAAGACTTCTTAAGTTTAAAAACATGATTTGGATATTTAACATCTTCAAAACCAGGAGGTTGTTTCACATACACTTCTTCAGAAATTACACCATTTAAGAAAGCACTCTTAACATCCATTTGATACAGAATGATATCATGATTAACAGCATAAGAAAGAAGTAACCTGATTACTTCCAGTCTTGCTACTGGAGCAAAAGTTTCTGTGTAATCAATTCCTTCTTGCTGGCTGTACCCTTGAGCTACTAATCTAGCCTTGTTTCTGATCACTTCTCCTTGTTCATTGAGCTTGTTCCTGAATACCCATTTTGTTCCAATGATGTTCTTCTAATCAGGTTTTGCAACAAGATCCCATACATCATTCCTTTGAAACTGGTTCAGCTCTTCTTGCATTTCTACAATCCAACCATCATCAGCAAGTGCTTCATCAGCAGTTGTAGGCTCAATGATGGAAAGCAGGCCAAGCATAGACTCATTCTGAGTGAATGCTGATCTTGTCTTCCTTGGACTGTTCTTGTTTTCAATGATCAACTCCTCAGGATGTGAAGACTTGTACTTGAATGAGGTTCTGGGTGGATTAGCTTCTGAAGAACCATCAGGGATTTGTTCAGAACCATGCTGGTCTTGATTAGCTTCAGGAGTAGTGTCTTTATCAGAGAGTTTCTCAGAGTCTTCATTGTTTTCAGCTTCTGAACCTTCATCAGAACCTGAACTGGGTTCAGCTTCTGAAGGCTCTTCTGAGATTCTGACATCTGCAAAACTCTCAACCAGCTCTGGTATTTCACTACCAGGCTTCTTATCATCAAACCTAATATGTATAGCTTCTTCAACAACATGTGTTTCAGAATTATACACCTTGTATGCCTTAGATCTCTCTGAGTATCCTAAAAAGGTACCCTTTTGAGCCTTGGCATCAAATTTCTTTAGGTAGATTTTATTGTTCAGTATGTAACATGTACAACCAAACTGATGAAAATAAGAAATACTTGGTTTTCTTCCTTTAAATAATTCATATGCTGTTTTATTCAGAATGGGTCTGATATAGATCCTGTTCTGAATATAACATGCTGTGTTTACAGCTTCTGCCCAAAAGTACTTAGCAATTTTAGATTCATGGATCATGGTTCTGGCCATTTCTTGTAAATACCTGTTCTTTCTCTCTACAACTCCATTTTGTTGTGGAGTTCTAGGAGATGAGAACTCATGGAGAATTCCATGATCTTCACAAAAGTTTTCAAATGGTTCATTTTCAAATTCCCCACCATGATCACTTCTGATTTTCAAAATTTTCAAATCAGTTTCAGTTTGTACTTGTTTGCAGAATTTGTAAAACACATCATATGTTTCATTCTTGGTTCTGAAGAATTTAACCCAAGCCCACCTACTATAATCATCAACAATAACAAGTCCATACTTCTTCCCATTGATTGAAGCTGTTCCAACAGGACCAAACAAATCAATGTGAAGGAGTTCTAGAGGTTTAGTGGTGGAAACAATGTTCTTAGCTTTAAAAGAGGTTTTAGAAAATTTTCCAATTTGGCATGCTGAACACAGAGCATCTGAGTGATAATCAATCTGGGGTAAGCCTCTGACCAGCTGTAACTTGCTAAGCTTAGAGATGAGTCTCCAGTTAGCATGTCCCAACCTTTTGTGCCAGACCCATTTCTCATCACTCACAGACAGAAGGCAAACTACCTTCTGCTGAACCAATTCAGAAAAATTTATTTTGTAAACATTGTTTTTCCTACAGCCTCTGAACACTACAGACTTATCTTTGTTACTGATTACAGTACATGTGTTCTTATTGAACATGACTTCATAATCACCATCACATAATTGACTTATGCTAAGTAGATTATGTCTAAGTCCATCTACCAGCCAAACATTATCAATGTAAAGGGAAGAATTACCTATCTTACCAATACCAATGATCTTTCCTTTCTGACTTCCTCCAAACCCCACAGTTCCTCCCTCTTTCAGAGTCAGGGTTTGGAACATAGACTTGTCCCCTGTCATATGATGCGAGCATCTACTGTCCAGGTACCAGGACCTTTTCTTTTCTTTGGATGTTAAGCATATCTGCAATTGAAATTATCTCAGACTTAGGTACCCAGATTTTCATGGGTCCTTTGGGGTTAGTCCTGAAAGGTTTTGGCTTCTTGTGTCTGAAGTTATGGTATTCAGACTTGTTCTGATACTTAGGATATGGATCCTTGTATCTTGAATAAGTCTGAGTTTCAGAACCTGAGTGCTTCAGAACCTGAGTTCTCAAAGGTTTGGACTCAGATTTTTTCAGAACCTGAGACTTGAAGGTCTTTGGTTCTGAGTCCTTTAGAGTTTGAACCATTGAGCACTTTGGTTCTGATCTCTTTAGAATTCTAACTCTGTTTACTTTAGGCACAAGGCAAGCTTCAGTTTTGCCTTTCTTAAAACATTTAGAAGCAGAAAACTGATTGGTTTGCTTTTGCTTGTTCTGCTTAACATTCTGAGAATGAAAATGTTTTATATTGACTGGTTTAACAGATTTTGAAGTTTTAATAAACCCAGTCTTAGAAAAATTTGAATCAGATTTATTCAGCTTCTGAGACTCACTAGTTCCAGGTTCTGAACACTTCAGATTCTGAACATTTCCAGGTTCAGAGTCTGATTTCCTCTTACTCTTAGGCTTAGTACCTTTTGGCTTAGATTTAGGCAAGGTTTTAACATCTGCCTTAATCTTACCCTTAGGTTCAGAAGCTTCAGAGTCTAAGTTGTTCAGAACTTCAGACTTAGTCTCAGATTCTGACATTTTTAGCTTCTCAGAGTTATCAGAAGCAGGCACAAAGCATATACCATTGCCTTGTAAAATATTTCCAGAACCAGAAGGTGAGTTTAATTCATTTGAAGGTTTGAATGAATCATAGCCAATGCCTTCACCTTTGTTTCTGATCATATTATACATCATAGAGGCAATTTTAGTTCTGTTGAACCCAGTTAACATGAAATCCTGAAGAGCTATTTCCTGTTCATTAGGAACCTCTTCAGGTTTCTTATGAGCCTCTTTTCTGAGTTCTTCAACTTCTTCATCATATTCAAAAATTTGATTCTGAAGTTTAAGATTTTCCTCAGACAGCAAGTTAGTTTGATTTTTCAAAGATTTAATTTCTTTTAACTTGCTTTTAAGATGACTCATAAGATCATTAACTGTTTCAATCAATTCAGATCTAGAGAGTTCAGAATATACCTCATCTTCTTCATCAGAATCTGAGCATGATTCTGTGTCAGAAGATGCAGTTGCCATCAGGGCCAGGTTTGCTTCTTCCTCATTAGATTCTGACTCATTATCCAGATCATCCCATGTTGCCATGAGACTCTTCTTAAGTTTGTTTCTGAAGCTGCTGGATTTTGAGCTGGACTTCTTTGCTTTCTCTTTGGACTTTTCCTTCTGAAGATCAGGACAGTCAGTAATGAAGTGCCCAGGCTTCTTGCAGTTGTAGCAGCTTTCCTTCTGAATATCCCTCTTTGAACCAGAACCAAATCCTCTAAAGTTACTGCTTCTATTAGAGAATTTTTTCTTTCTGTTCATCAGATACTGAAGTCTTTTAGAAAGCATTGCAAGCTCATCAGCATCTGAATCTTCATCAGAATTTCCCTCAGGAAACTCTTCTTCAGATTCAATAGCTTTCAAAGCTTTAGCATGTTTTCTTTTAGACTTCAGAGCTAATGTTTTTGGTTCTCTAACAGACTCATCCTCATTGAGTCCCAGTTCATGCACCTTGAGGGAGCTTATCAGATCCTCAATACTTAAAGTATTCAGATCCTTAGCTTCCTCAATAGCAGTCACTTTAGGTCTCCATTTGGATGGCAGACTTCTTAAGAGTTTGTTCACATGGTCAGCTGTGGTATAACTCTTCTTCAGAATCTGAAGTCCAGAAACCAGAGTCTGAAATCTTGAGAACATAGTCTCAATATTTTCATCCTCTTTCATTCTGAACAGTTCATATTGCTGAACAAGAATGTTTGCCTTAGCTTCTCTAACTTTCTTATTACCTTCATAGTTAGAGCAGAGGGATGTGAATATGGCTTTAGCAGTTGACTTGTCACTCAGCTTCTGATACTCTGAGTGAGGTAGTGAATCCACAATAATGCCTCTGACATTATGGTGCTTTCTATAAATCTTCCTCTCAGCATCACTGAGTCCTCTTCTATTGACAGCAACACCTTCTTCATCAACTGGAATGGTGATTCCATCTTCAATGATGTCCCATAAAGAATCATCAATTCCAATAATATGACTGTACATTTTACTCTTCCACCAAGAGAATTTTTCTGGGTCACCAGTAAACATAGGAGGTTTATTGTGTGACCTAGACTTCTTTTCTTCAGTACCATAGTCATATTGTACATTTCTTTGATTTCTGGGAGAGGGTGGAGGTGAACCACTAGTTGAGGTCATGTTTTTCTCAGGATCAAGACTGACACACTGTTAAGTGTTAATATCAGAACCGGAGCTCTGATACCAACTGAAGGTGAGAAAAACACACACACACACACAAGAGGGGGGGGGCTTGAATTGTGTGACTCAAAAACTTGTTCTTTTCTTTTCAAAACCTTAACACAAGTTCAAAAATAGGTTCTGAACTATGATCAGAAGTATATGCATCGGATAACAAGTTAAAAGGATAATGAAGGGGAGAGACAAAAACCTTAACACAAGTTCAAAAATAGGTTCTGAACTATGATCAGAAGTATATGCATCGGATAACAAGTTAAAAGGATAATGAAGGGGAGAGACACACAAGATTTATACTGGTTCCTTCTCAATGTGAGAAGTAGTCCAGTCCCTTGTTTTTCAACAAGAGAGTTCCACTATAATCTGAAGATTACACTTGCTCAATCACTTAAGAAAGAGACTTCCAGTTGCTCAACCACCAAGGAAGAGGCTTCTAGTGCTCAACCACAAAGGAAGAGGCTTCCAATGCTCAATCACTAAGAAAGAGACTTCCACTGCTCAAGACACTCAGTCAAGAGACTTCTCAATGCTCAAGACACTAAGTCAAGAGGCTTCTGACTCAGACCACAATGGAATGAGGTTACAAATGCTTAGTATACAGACTAAGACTTTAGGGACCAAACTGGTTTACAAGTAAAGGAGTTTGGGATGAACACTTGATAAAATATCAGAGGTGTTCTCTAAATACAACACAGGTTAAGACTCTTAACCTTAAGAAATTCTAAGTTACAAGACTAAAGAATTTCTAAGAGTTTTTGAACTTGACAGCAAAACAGAGTACTGGTTCAGCAATTTGATTTCAAGAGTCTTAGACAATTTTCTTCTTCAAATCTTCTTCCTTTTATAGATGAAATATAGCTGTTGAAGATTTGCTTGATTTGAGGAAAGAGCCGTTGCAAGTTGTACTAGAATAGACTGAAAATGTGTGCTGAGCTTTTTGCAAAAACCAGAGCAGCAGCCATTTTTGAACTTGCCTACCTTAAAAGCTGGAGAATGTTTGGGTCAGGGAGACAATTGTTCCATTGAGTTGTTCTGACACATTCAAGCATTAAATTAGCACAGTACTGGTCATTTTCCATGCCACATCAGCTTCAGAAGCTTCTCTGTGTGAACAGTGCATCAGAAGCTGCCTTGTACGGATCAGAAGTTGGCTTCAGGATCAGAAGCTGACTTCAGACGTTGACTTAGCGTTGACTTCTTCAGAAGCACCCAGACTTCAGAAGCTGCCTTCAGACTCAGAAGCTGTACTTCAGGAGCACCACTTCAGGAGCACCCAGTTTAGGAGTACTACTTCAGGAGCACTTCTTCAGAAGCATTTCTTCAGACCCAGTTTCCTTCTAGCTTTGCAACATTGCTTCTTAGCTTTCCTTTCTTGCTCTTAGCTTGTTCTTCCATAACCATTCTTGATTTCCAATCAATAATTACTTGGTTCTGAAAACACTTGAACAAAGCATTAGCAAATAACCAATTTTCTCTTTAACACTTTGTTATCATCAAAACCATAAAGAGAGATATGTTTACACATAAATGTTTCAACAATCTCCCCTTAATTCATAAGAGACTTGTTAAACACATTTTGTTCCAACATTTCTTTCCCTCTTCACCTCCAAAAACTCAAAAAGTGGGAAAATTTTGTGAAATGAAACGTGTATGAAGATGCACAAGTTGAAGCTCATGTCTGATACTCCGCCTTCAGGAGGACAATTAAGGTTTTTTTAACCCTCACTGACAAGTTGGATGAGTTGAAGACACAACTTAACAAATACTTTGTCCATCTTGGTGAAAATCAAACTATGTCTCGTGTATTTGTACATGTGTCATGCGTAGATCTGGGGGCGGATACAGATGAAGACATGTAGAAGACCATTTATTTTCCACAGGTTATTCATGATGGTGGCGATGTAGAATACATGTTTAGGTTGATGGTTGAAAATAATAAGTTATGTCTATGTGTCCGCTCCAACTAAGATTTAAGTTTTTTTTATGTCTTGAAGTGTAATATGTTCGAAAAAATCTGTAATGTTGCACTTTTAATAAGTTTCAATCTTTTGTGGATTGTGTCTGTAATGTCGAATTGGTGTAACTTGGATCAATTATAACTAATTAAGTTATGATGAGGCTTATGAGTGAGTTTTGTTGTCGAAATTGCTGCGTCGTTGAGGCAAATTGTGTTTATAGGTTACATGCCATTAATGACTTGGTTTTGAAGCATCAAATGTTGTTCTGTAGCATACCATAACTCAGCGGCCGTTAACTGCCGTTGAGGTTCAGCGCAAGTTAAGTCACGCTGTGTACTTGCACTGGGGTTAATTGAGGAATTTTAGGATGAGAATCAGCAAAACTGAAAGAGAGAAGAGCAATTTTCATCTAATAATTCTCCCAAATGGTTAATTATTGATATTGACCATGTAATATGTGCGAAATCTGACCATGTAAAATAAAAAACACATATTCTAACCATATATTTAGAGATTCTTATTATTTTTCACCCTGTAATATACGCGAAGTCCAAAAAAGCGACCTAGAGATTAATTTTTTTCATGATTTTTTTAAGCATGTTTAGGACGTTCAAATATGTCTTTGCATAAAAAAAATTAGAATTTTTTGACTAGGGACAAATTATTAATGAATTTTTGAAGCGCCAAAAACTAAAAAAAAAACAGTGAAAATCTCAACCTAAAAATCGAACTTTGATATGAATGTTTGCAAAGACATCTATAAAAATACATAAAAATGATTTGCAAAGTTTCATAGCATTTCAAAGACATTTCGATTTATTTTTATTTTTCAACCAAAACGTACAAAATTGCAATTTTGTTCTGAGTAAGTGTATACTCATGGATCAAATTTTGTTCCCTAACTTTATAGGCATGGTTAGGACATCATAAGAGCCGTCACCATGACATTTCAGAGTTTTTAAACGATAGACAAATTAATTATAAATTGTATAAGAAATTCATAATTATGGGAATAAAAATTCATAATTAATCCATCCCTAATCAGAATAATCTAATTTTTTGTGTAAGTTATATTTTAACGTCCTAAATTTGCCTGAAAAAATTCAACTCTATGTTCTTTTTCGGACTACGCGTATATTATAAGGTCAAAAGTAAGAAGATTTTCAAATTACACGATTAAAATATATGTTTTTTTTATTTTAGATGAGCATATACTTCAAGATCAATTATAACAATTAACTCTTCTTCTAAATAATGAATTAATTAAGAGACGATTCTTTCCAACAAAATTGAGAGATGATTCTCATTACTTTTATTGTAACTTATTTATTTAACTCTTGAACGAGCTGGGTGTACTTGAAAGTTTGGGCAATAGAATTGGAATTTATTCTTTTACCCACTAAAGAAAAATAATTTAATTTATACATACATTTTTTTTTGAGAGGATCGTTTTTATACATACATGTTATCATTTAAGTATGTATCTATATTTTTCAAAATAAATTATTAAAATAACTTCAAATGTTTGATCCAGCAGTGGAGAGGCACACATTAGATCCACATATTCTGAATTCGAATACTTTTAGCGTTTTTAGAGGGATGTAAATGTAAATCCATAATTTTAATGATTTTTGAGTCATAATGTCTTTAATCTTTCCCTCACTCTAGTGGCGGAACCACTCATGGACTAGGGTGGACAGTGGCCCATCCAAACTCTAAAAAATCATTTTTACATATTAGAGTATGAAGTTATTATGTGTGTGTAATATTTTTGGCAAAAAATAATAATTGTATAGTGTTTTCTAGCGGTTAAGTTAAGATATCTCATACTTTATGTTTCAAGTTCGAATCTGTTATTGTTTTTAATTTCTTATGCGTTTTTTTTAAATTATTAAAAAATCAATGAAGGGGGTTCAAACCAATGCAAGCATGGACACTAAAAGAATTCCTAACCACCAAGGCATTATATATCTAATGTTAGATCTCTCACCAACATTTTGTGTGAATAAAGCACAATACTTTTTTCAATTAAAAGTATATGGTAATATAATAAAAATTATATAACATTTATGTTAAAATATCCTTAAAACACCGGTTTAAATCATGTTTCATAGATAAAAAAAAATAATAGTCATTCAAATTAATTAATAAAAATTATAAATTCACACACTTTAAAAAAATTGACCCACCAAAAAATCATTTTTAGCTCCGCCACTGCCTCACTCTAGACAATCTCTTTCTAAAATGGAATCGGGTATTGTTCATTGTACTAATTACGTACAATAAAAGGTCTGTATAACTACAAATGGTCAATATCAGGTCTTAAGAGCATCCACAATGATAGCAAATTAATAAGGATATTTAAATAGGGACCACGTGTGTACATGTTATTTATTCATAATTATTAAATAATAATACATATGAAGACTCAATGGTACTAAACTAAAAAAAAGTCCTTAAATAGATTCACTAATATGTACTTTAACATGTGCATTTAGATAATAAATAAAAAGAAATTGAAAAGAGAAAGAATCACATGAACTTTAGATGGTGTGACCAAATTTTATATACTTTATTTTCTATTTTGATCGTGAGATCCGTTAGTTGCTGAAGAGAAAATCCTTATATAGTTGCCGGTAACTAATAGGTACCCACTTTTTTCTTTCTCTAATAAAGGTTTTTAATAAGTTGAAGTCCTTGTTAAGTAAAAGACTACTCGTTAGAGATGCTCTAAGGGATGCATTTAGGTGGATACTGTCAATGGTCCAAATTTGATATTGACACGAACTTGAAAAACTTGCAAATTGGAATTGCAACTACAAGTACAATCACTTAAACATAACAGCTCAGTCTCTATAATCGTTTCACTTTATGGAAATGCATACCCTTAGAAATTAGTCCCCATTTTCTGATGACATTCAAAGTTTGGACTATTGATGAAAGAAAAAAGAATTCAAAAGGGCTGCCAAATAAAAGTTGCTTGTTGCCCATATGACTGAGAATACGTCACTATGATTGCTTAGCATAGAAGAAGATACAAACTTATTCGTGTGGAATCAAATTCAGCAATGATCAAGCAAGGTTGCTCCAAAAGACACCCAATTTTCAAAGGACCATCAAAGGAATCGGCAAGATTCTATGGAATCATATCCGCATAAGACTCTTTACCGAAGAGTATTACAAAATATAGTTGTAGTGATAAAATCGTTTGTCATTTTTTCATTTTCACCTCTACAATTATTGATATTATTAGAGAGAGAAAGAAATTATGTCTCCCAACAAGGTAAACTACTCTCTCTATCCTAAATTAAGTGAGTTATTTGTTTATTACACACATATTAAAAAAATGTATAAGTGACGAAGAGAGAAAAATGATTTTAAGTGATTAGTGCATTCACTATTATCATAAATGTAAAATGGAATATATTAAATTGGGAGTGAAGAAAATAGTATTAATTAAAGTTATAATTGGAAAAAAATAATTAATATTGCATTGAAAAATGAAATATGTCAGTTAAGGGGTGGTGGTCCCACTTATGGGGTCAAATCCATACGTTCGAAGAAGAAAGGTTTGAATCTCATCGATCTCATAAGGATTCTACCAAATCCCATCAATCGAATCGCATTTTTGAGAAATACGAGACATTTAAGTCATAGTGTCATACAAGTAAAGCGATCTATACCTTGATAAGAAAAAGAAAAAACGAAATAAAGTTTTTGATCGTGATATGAATCACGCAAGGGACCCCTTAACTATTAAGGGATATATAGAACGAATCGCACTTTTACCACTAAACTATACCTATTTCACCAATCGAGTTACTGGTATCTAACATATCGATACCTAAGGATTTTCCTCAAAGTGGTGATGACGGATATAACTTGTACAAATCTTTCCTTTTTCCAATACTTCGTACAGTACCCAATAAATTATTGGGCGTTCTTTTAATGGTTTCAGTACCCGTGGGATTATTAACAGTACCTTTTTTGGAGAATGTTAATAAGTTCCAAAACCCATTTCGCCGTCCAGTAGCAACAACCGTCTTTTTGATTGGTACCGTTGTGGCTCTTTGGTTGGGTATTGGAGCAACATTACCTATTGAAAAATCCCTAACTTTAGGTCTTTTTTAAATTGATTCAATTGTGAAATAAAATATCATGACATGTGTATTGTGTATCTAGGGAGAATTCACTTTCGAAATGACTAATCCCTAGATACATCTATTTCATTTTATTCTTGAACAAAAATCGACTTTCTGGGTTATTTCATCTATTCCATGACCGGAATAGGGCGGGATACTTGTTACACCAGGATTTTGAAGAGAGATTTCAAGAAATGGCAAATCTATTCACAGAAAATCAACCCGTATCAATCAATAGAATTTGTTGAATAAATAGCATTAATTAATCATAATTAATAAAAAAAATTCAATTCAAATAGTGAGTGTAATATTTATCAATTCAAATTAATATGTATTCTACACAACTTATGATCATGTTTGCATTGCCTAAATCATAAAAAATCAAAGTATCCTGGTCCTCTTCTATTCCTTCTTCTAAATTGATCTAGACATTTTTTTTTATTAACAATATTATAACAAATCATTGATTCATCTGGTATATAAATATATGATTCATTTACGAGTTTACTAGATCTTCATTTTTTAGGTTCAAAAATTACTATAGATACAATGTCACATTCAGCAAAGATTTATGATACATGTATAGGATGTACTCAATGTGTCCGAGCTTGTCCCACAGATGTATTAGAAATGATACCTTGGGATGGATGTAAAGCTAAGCAAATAGCTTCTGCCCCAAGAACAGATGACTGTGTTGGTTGTAAGAGGTGTGAGTCCGCTTGTCCGACGGATTTCTTAAGTGTTCGAGTTTATTTAGGGCCTGAAACAACTCGAAGTATGGGTCTAGCTTATTGATACGTTTCAAAAAACACCACACGAATACGTTTTTTTTTACTGGCAAAAACCCGTGCTCAAAAAAATATTTTGTATTTTTTTTGAGCACAGGCTTTTCTGGCCCAAGTGTATCTTATTTTTATGACGAATTTTTTTCCTTGGTTAACAATAGTTGTAGTTTTATTAATATATCACTACAGGTCTCGCTCTGGCTGGTAAGTAGGAGTTCTATGACTCGATAATATTTCAAATAGGAGTGTTTCTAATAAGGAAGTTCTGTTACTAACATGTTTACCTCCATTGTAGGTAATGTATTTGGGTTCAAGGCCTTGCGTGCTCTACGTCTGGAAGATTTGCGAATCCCCGTTGCTTATGTTAAAGCAACGGGGATTCGCAAATCTTCCAGACGTAGAGCAACGATGGAACCCACGATTTGGAATACCTAGTATCAATAGAATTTCTTATTAAGAGGTTAAATACTTAGAAAAAAAGAAATAAAAAATCGTGGTTGGGAAGGCCAGGAGGAGTATTCCCTTCATAAAAAATCCCCCAGGGCTTATAGAAGCCAAAAATGGGGGCTTCTTTTTAGATCAAATAGTCCATAGAAATTCACTCATCCACAGGTTTAGGTATTGTTCCTCCAATAATCGTAGTTCCGAGTACTTCTTGACGAGCTTTAATATGATCAGATTTATAAGTCAGCATCTCTTGTAAAATATGAGCAACACCGAACCCCTCGAGCGCCCAAACTTCCATTTCGCCTACCCGTTGTCCTCCTTGTTTCGCCCTTCCTTTAAGGGGTTGTTGTGTAACAAGTGCATAATGTCCACTGGAACGTCCATGTATTTTATCATCAACTTGATGAATTAATTTCAAGATATAAGGCTTTCCTATTATAACAGGCTGTTCAAAAGGATTCCCTGTTCTTCCATCAAATAGTCCGCTCTTTCCCGGATACTCGGGTTCAAATATCCATGGATTCGATGTTTGTTTACTGGCTTCATATAATTCAGAAAACACAAGTTTTCTGGAAGCCTCTTGTTCATATCTCTCATCAAAAGGTGCTATTCGATAATGTCTATTTAGCATACTCCCAGCTAAGCGGCTTTTGCTAAAACTCTAGCAGTTTCTTGAAAACTCGCTTCGGATATGAAACTTTGAGTATTCAGAGATGTTTTTGTTATTCCCAATAATAAAGCTCGGTAACAAATTGCTTCTTCCAAGGCACGCCCAGTTCGTTCTGCTCGCAATAATCCAATTAATTCACCAGGTAAAAATACATTAGACATTCCATCTTCTGAAACCAAGACTTTGGATGTTATTTGACGCACAATAATTTCGATGGGTTATTTCATCTATTCCATGACCGGAATAGGGCGGGATACTTGTTACACCAGGATTTCGAAGAGAGATTTCAAGAAATGGCAAATCCATTCATTCTATCAATAACTAAAACTAAGCCGGATCTGGTGTATCATAAGGGATTTTCTTTTCCTATTGATTCTTCCGCATTGGATCAAAAACAATTATTCATAAATGAGGCCTGGGATTCACCCTCCCAGAAGTGATTACCGCCAAAACATAAAAAGGCCGCATTGTTCATCTTGAAAGGGAGCCGCGAGGTTTGGTTCGACGCATGGAATTAGCTAAGCACTTTATCCGAACAAATATAGAACCAAAATGGATGGTTTTATTCAAATAGATGGAGGGAAACTAATGAGTTCGGATATTAATGAACTCTATAGAAGAGTATGAGGCTGCATTAATCGGAAATACACGACAGAAGGGATTAATTGTTTTATTTCCAAACTTCACCTTCAGCAAGCGTAGGTTTTTTTTCAAAATTTTTTTCTGCTGTATTTTTTGCAGCTTTTGTTGTTGCTGGAACTATGTGGTATGGTTCAGCAACTACTCCGATTGAATTATTTGGTCCTACTCGTTATCAATGGGACTCGATGGGTACTTCTAGTGGTTTGCCGGAAGATCTCGGATCCCTTATACTTACTTGTGACTGTGAAGAGTCTATAAGGACCCCACTACTCGTCGTATTTGGTTTGGTATTGCTACCGCACATGACTTCGAAAGTCATGATGATATTACTGAGAAACGTCTTTATCAGAATATTTTTGCTTCTCATTTCAGACAATTAGCAATAATTTTTCTGTGGACTTCCGAGAATCAAGGTGACACTCTACCGCTGAGTTATACCCCGCTCCTTGCCCCTAAAACAGACTAATCCTAAGTCAAAAGGTCGAGAAACTCAATGTCACACATTGGGTTTGGGGGGAATCAGATTCGAACTGATGACTTTCACCACGTTAAGGTGACACTCTACCGCTGAGTTATACCCCATTGTTACGACTTCACTCCAGTCACTAGCCCTGCCTTCGGCATCACCCTCCTTGCGGTTAAGGTAACGACTTCGGGCATGGCCAGCTCCCATAGTGTGACGGGCGGTGTGTACAAGGCCCAGGAACGAATTCACCGCCGTATGGCTGACCGGCGATTACTAGCGATTCCGGCTTCATGTAGGCGAGTTGCAGCCTACAATCCGAACTGAGGACGGGTTTTTGAAGTTAGCTCACCCTCGCGGGGTCGCGGTGACCATTGAATAAGTTTCTTCCGCTTGAGTTGGGTTAAAAGCACAGAATGTATTTGCGCCCTCACCATCTTCAAATAACGTATTTTCTACGGTAGCACCATGAATAGCGCATAGTAAGGCAGCGCCCAATACACCAGCAACTCCCATCATATGAAATGGGTTTAATGTCCAATTATGAAACCCTTGGAAAAAGAGAATGAATCGAAATATAGCTGCTACACCAAAACTAGGCGCAAAGAACCAACCAGACTGACCTAGTAGACCGATGGACTTACCAATCTTGATCGTTATAAAGGACGCTGCTACCACATCGAACCTGTTGCTGGAGAAGATAATCAATTTATTGCTTATGTAGCTTATCCCTTAGACCTTTTTGAAGAAGGTTCTGTTACTAAACAATTCTTAATTGTTGGTACACAAAAAAAAAGCAGCTGATTCAGTAACACGGGCTGCAATAAGAGCTCGATGTCATTATGTTAATAAGAGATTCCTAACATATCATAAGATTCCCTTTCTTGAAAATCGGCACTTTTCCAAACCCAGAAAATAGAAGGAATTCTGGGATTTTGCCTTGGGGCAAATACTTTTATGCATACCTCTTCGGGTTGATGTAGACTATACTCTATTCTCGTAAGATGATAAACACTAGCTAATAGTCCTCCTAGTGCTACATCATAGGCACATTGGGAACGTAGATAATTATAACCATATACATATAAAATAACAGCAATCGAATGCCAATCCTCGGGCTTTATTTGTAAAGTCTCTATTCCTTGATAATCAAAACCCAAAGATCTATGAACTATTCCGTGTTTGACTAGCCAAGCAGACAAATTACCCTGCATTTTTTTACTTCTCCTGCTTTTTTTTTTATATAAGTTTGGTATTAGAATGAAATTTTTGAAGATTGACTTGCTTGCTATTTCTTATTGTACCCACCGTTTTTTTTTTGGGATCAATATCAGCAATGCAGTTCATCCAACAATAAACCTAATCCGTATTGAAAAGGTTCCTGAGACACAGCATGGAAGAGTCACAATATTCAGAAACGAGATCCAAGAATGAAGAAGGGGTAGAATTACGGAATGAATACGAGCTGACATTTAAGTCATACAAGTAAAGCGATCTATACCTTGATAAGAAAAAGAAAAAACGTCAATAGTGATTGGATTGATGATAAAATAGAATCCTGGATCTTGACCAGTGTCGCGCCTGTTCTAGAAAATCAATCATTCCCTGAAAGGATTCTCTCTTTCTTTTGTTTTCTTTCGCATTATTTTTTTATAGATTGGTGATTGGAATGAACAATTTCGAAATCTAAATGATATTTTAAGGAATTCTGAAAGATCCTTCTGATCGAATCATATCATTCCATTATATTGACAATTTTAAAAAACTGTTCATACTATGTATGATTCTCATTATTACAATGGATCCTAAAAAAAAAAAAGTTTGTATCGAATAAAATATATACTTCGGCTTTCTTGTATTAAAACTTTGGCTTGTAAACACAAAAGTACTATACGCGCTTTTTTGAAAAGATCAGGTTCAGAAGAATTATTGGAAGAATTCTTTACCGAGGAAGAAGAGATTCTTTCTTTGATTTTTCCAAGAGATTCTTCTACTTTGCACAGGTTAAATTGAAATCAGATTTGGTATTTGGATATTCTTTTCAGCAACGATCTGGTCAATGATGAATGATTGGTTATGTTATGATATTTAAATATTCTAGATATCGAATTTGTATTATATAGATATATAAGATTATAAGAATTAAGACCATTCTAATGCTCCCTTCCGCCATGCATAAACTAAACCAACAATTAGGATAAGCACGAAGATGAAAGCTTCTAGAAATACGGATACCCCCAATACATCAAAACTCATTGCCCATGGGTAAAGAAAGACCATTTCAACATCAAAAACAACAAAAACTAGAGCAAACATATAATAACGGATTTGAAATTGTAACCAATGTCCGAGTCGGGCCTATATGACATGACGATCAATAAAAATACTCTAAAACTCCACATTTGTCATATATTCCATACATAAGACTAGATAGATATCATATTCATAGAATAGAATTCACTTTGAAGATGCCTTGGTGGTGAAATGGTAGACACGCGAGACTCAAAATCTTGTGCTAAATAGCGTGGAGGTTCGAGTCCTCTTCAAGGCATAATATTGAGATCTCTTATTGAATAGGAATAAGTTCGCCAGCAGATCACGAAGTTTTGGTTATCTTATCTATCTAATGAATGGAGAGTCCATTTTGGGGATTGGTGACTTACCCATGAAATGACTTTGGCACTGGACATTCCAAAAAGGGGTAAACTGTCATTCCATTCAATTAAATTGGAATGTCCTCTATCTGGCATGTCTCTTGGGATGAGTAACATGAAGCTCAGAATTCATGGGTGTATTGAATACTCCCAGTCTAGGAGCCTCAATTGATCCATATCACAAATTATCCCCGCCCGGTTCTATCCCTATCACGATGAAGAATGTCTTCCAACTAGGAAGATCGGGATTTTTAAGAGACCATCAATGCGCTGCAACTATGCTGGCGGGCGCGTGCGTGTAGGAAGGCCGCTAAAAGACTACGACGACTACAACGGAAGCGAGTCGCTTCTATTCTCGTTGGGATTTTAGATCTCTGGGGAATCTATAGATCATAGTAGTTCGCCAACCTCTCTAACTAACATACGATACAATTTCACTTCACGGCACGGCAAAAAAGTTTGATCAGTGATTCACCGGCCACTAGATCCAGGAATCCCTTCTTGCTCACTAAAGATATACTTACTTGTTATTTTAGGATAATATTTTTTTACAAAAGGGTCACTTATTATGGGACAGATGAAATAAATAAAAACATTTTTATGTATGTTTGATATCACGTTGAATTTGTCGAAACTATAATGTATATAAAAATGATATTGCTAACGGATGCACCAAAAATATTGGTCAAAGAGTCAATAAAATAAAATTGTCTTAAAAATATATGTTAAACATTTCTCAATATAATAAAACATTATCATGGACATCTTATCTCTTTTTTAAGAGTAAAACGTGCTCATATCATTTCATTAATAATCAGATGTTCAATACAACGAGGTACAATAGAATAGGTGGTGGGACTAGCTAATAATGTGGCAACCCCGACAATAGCGTGAACTACCTCATTTGCTTGTCGCCGATTAAACTCAACCTTAGAGTTTGCAAGCTTTGAACTAAACAGACTTCTGCAAGCGGAGATAATAAGTCCAAATTCAGTAATATCTGGACAAGGGTGGTTGAAAGGATCCGCAGTAATTTTTGAGTCCAAGGCAAAATCAACATGATCAAACCTCATATCACTTAACCATTCCAATGAATAAAAGAGACCCAAGGCTTCACCAACATCAGTATGCAGAACCAACAACGGTATAGATTTAGCGAGAATAAACACATCCTCTTCATCATGAATACACATATCAACACATATTTTATTCACTTCAGCCGAGAAAGAGGCATCCACATTACATTTCACTCTACCCCGCTGAGGTCGCTGCCAAGAAGTAGGAAACATACCCGGGTGATGTTGCTGCCCCATATTTCTGGCAGCCGAAGTAATGGAAAGCGCGGTTGCATTAGGACCAGCTGTGTTGCTGCGGTTAGCTTCAACTGGGGGCGCATTAGCCATGATCCAATCCTCTATGAGATGTCGAGCTCTGTCCACAACCTGTGCAATTGTTTCGGTCTCTCCTTGCCAAAGTCATAAGTTCATGTACTTCCACAAGCTCCATAATAGAGCAGCAAATTGTTGACTCTCGACACGCGGAAGCACCTGCAATAAATGGAAAATAGAGGTAGCATCACTACTCGCGTGTGTGCAGGCAAGTTGCACTGCATCCCGAAGCCCGGATCTAATCCACACCTGCAAAGCAAAAGGACAATCAAAGAAAACATGTTGCAACTCTTTAAATTGCTTAAACAATACATCGAAGACAATGGTTGACATTTGCCTAAGAAAAAATGGATTACACTTTAAAACCATTTGGACATAACATAACATGCATCACATGCTTGCGACAACAATGTGATCTCGTTATTAATACCCTTGCCAAAGTGCTAAAAGGTCTACGAGAGTTCTAGTACTCCTTTTTTTTTTCCTTATGAAATTTAGAGTACTCCTTTTTGTTTGCCTTTATCACAACAAAGTTCATAAATGACGACCGCGTAAGTTATACTCGCACCTTTTTGTATTGATTGTTCTCTTATACTAATATTAAGTCAAACAAACAAGAAGATTGATATGAACACTATTTTTCTAACACTCTTTAACACTTATTTTTTTATTGAGTGAAATTTAAGTGGATACCATATTTTAAAAGTGGATCACAGATAAATTTGTGAGATCCACATTGTTGGATCGTGAGGGGGTCCAAGAGATCATACAAGTGAGAGAGACACTACAATTTAACCAAAAATCTTAAGGCATTAGGTTTATAGGTCCTATCACTTATAAATTGTTCAACCTTCACTTTTCAATCAATGTGAGACATATTACTCATACCAACAATCTCTCCCTTAAGTACGAGTCCATCCATTCTTTGTGGGTATACTCCCCTGAACCGAAAGCTTTTTCATCCACTTGTACTTTTACCGTCGTTGCCTCCGCACACATCAGAACTCGCCGCCTGAACACCCTTGATCAGGAAGACTTTCGACACAAGGAGCCGGTCATACACTTGTCGAACATTGACTATGATACCATTGTTGGGTCATGAGGGGATCCAAGCGATCATCACATCGGGCTGTAGACAGTCATATAAGTGAGTGATAAGTGCCTAAAAGTTGTTATATTTTGATACATTTTAGGGCACTTATGATTACTTGTTTTACAAGTTACCTTAGGATTAGAGCATATTTGTGTTAAAAATACAATATTTGTGATCCTAAGCCTTACCCCATGTGATTATGCAGGAAATACATGCTTGGACCTGATTGATGCAAAGATATGAAGCTTTTCTTGATGCCATCGCTACAAGCGCAGAAGCCATCGCTAGTAGCGAGGATAGGCAGGGATTTCCAGGTTTTCATCGCTTGAAGCGCAGCTTCCATCGCTAGAAGCGAGCTTAGGCAGGGATTTACAAGGGTTCATCGCTTGAAGCGATGAACTGGACGCTTGAAGCGAGCCTAGGCAGGGAATTTCAATGATCCATCGCTTGTAGCGACAGACCTTGTCGCTACAGCGACCAGAGGGCGGTTTAATGCTGATGGATGACGTGGAGCTCTTTGATTGGCCAGTTGACTGCCTCGCTACAAGCGACAGGCTGGTCGCTTGTAGCGAGCGAGCATTTTCTCAGCATATAAATAGATTTTGAAGCTCATTTTTAAGATATATAGTTTTTTTATCAGATTTAATATTTTCCAGAGCTCAAAATAGTTGTTATCTAAGAGAGAGAATAGACATAGAAGGAGAAAAACTTCAAATAGCAAATTGATTTGGATTGAAGAATACATTAAGAAGCTTTGAGACATCAAGCTCTAATATATCTTCATCTTCCTTTCTTGTTTTGCAATAGTTGTCATGACAATGATCAACTAATCTCCTTTGTTGGGATTAATAGGTAATCAATCATTCCATGTTGTAAACTTTTGGTTATTAAATATATGATTCTAGCATTTTTATATACCATTGAATTTCTTCTTGCTTTTCAATCTTATGTTTGATTTAAATGTTGTTGAAAAAGACTTTTGAATCTAGGTTTAGAATGATTTTCTATCAAGATAAGAAATTCTAGAAATGGGATTTGGTTTTGATAATTACATTATAGTATTGGATCGTAAAGCTTTTGAATCGTTTAATAGATTGAGAAATCATCGATTAAACGATACAATCGATCTCACGACGTCATTTGGGAAATCAATGAAGTTGTTGAGCAATACGTAATAATGTCATATATAAGAAAAAGCTAGAATCCGTATTTATAATCAATCGAATATAAACGATGTTTGATTGATGAATGTTAATCCTAACACCTTCTATGTCCTATTACTCTACTATTTATTTATAAAGTTTTTAAATGTTGAGTAGTGTAGTATAAAAAAGGTTAAACCCTAACTTAAGACGATAATCGACGTTGAACGGTTTATGATATCACGTTAATCCCTGTGGAACGATATAAAAACGATACTTACTTTTGACCAACATCAGTGAGAGAGACACCACACTTTTACCCAAACCCTTAAGACAGGTACATCAATAGGTACTGCTCTACCCCCACACCTATTGCCCCACCTCCTTCCTCAGCTGGACCATCCACATCAGTCGGTCCTTCTAGTGCACCACCACCACCACATCATACTAGCCACCCTCAGGGCCCGACCATTCCACCACTTGATTTTTCTAGTTGGGACTCCTCTATGGTGAGCTCTTTTCTGATGGCGCAGAATGCGTCTAATCACCGGGCTCTAACGACTATTCAGAGTCATCTGCATGACAGTGGCCAAAGCCCATGGACGCCCGCCTTCTTCTCTGAGCACATAGCTTGGCCTGGGGACAGGCCTTTCTTTCCTGGAGGGGCAGCTGCAGCAGATGCTGGTGATCAGGATGCCGGTGATGATGGTGACGACGATGCTGATGTTGATGACGATCCTGGAGATGATTCATCGGAGGCTACAAATAGTATTGATCGTATGGCAGCAGCTATGATAGATTCTGAGGATATGGATTCAGATTCAGACTGATTTTGATGAGAGCTGCAGACTTTTGTTTTGTCATCCCTTTCATTTTATTTATTAAAGCTTTGTACTTTTATAACATTTCATTATGCTTTGTACTTTGTTTTATTTATGTTTTGTGTATCATGGATGATGTACCTTTTTGGTTTATGTTATTTATTCTTGTTATAACATGTTTAGTATAGTTTATGTTTTATTTATGTTTTGTTATTTATTTTTGGTTAAAACTTTTTGAAATTATCCCAACAATGTTGAAAGAAAGATGAAAGATTCAAAAGCCAGTGCTTTAGCTTAGAATCAAATGAGTGATAATAATAGAATGAGTGTTAAAGCGCGCAACTAAGGTACTCGTTTTCTTGTTTTTCTAGGTATATTCTTGAATGTGAATAAGTTCTTTACACACAAGTTAATTTATTCAGTTTCAAGCAAGCATTTGTTTAGTTTTGAACCAATATAGAACTAGCCAAAATGTGAGGAATCCTCAACCATTATATATATATGCAGGAGACCAATATCATGTTTAACTCAGTTATTTTATGTTAAATCTTTTGTTGTTTTAATTTGTATAAAAGCATTGAAGTGATCAAGGCAATTTTTTTGAAATTGAGTGAAATACTTGACCAAATGAACCTACCCTGTGAGATGTGTGAGTATCTGTTAACCCATCTGAGCCTATTGAATCAGAATTGTTTTCTGTGAACTGTCAATTTTAATAAGCTCATCTGCTTATTTAAATTGCCGGAGTTTGTAAAAAAATTCAGTTCATAGTTAACTCTTTATTGAATTCTGATAGTTGTTTTCTTGTGAACCCTTATCCATCGTTTTTATTGACCTTTGCCATAATGATAAAGGAACATTCGATTAGGGTGTCATTGGAATAAGTTGGGGAGAAAGGGAGGTTATGTTTATGTCAATGTAAGGGTGAATGTGTTAATTGATCTTGACAACAAGAAAAAAGAAAAGAAAAGAGAAAAGAAAAAAAAGAAAGAAAAGCAAACCAAGAAAAAGAAAAGAGAAAAAAATGAAAAGGTTTGCAATAATTCAAAGAAAAAGTTGTCAAGATCAATCAAGAAAAGAAAGTATGAAATTCACCAAGTGTTGTATTGGAAAAAGAAGGAAGTTTGTAATTAGATTGAATGTTCCTTTTGCTTGGCCATTTGAATTCAAATATCCCATATATGACAATTCTTTTGTAACCTAGCCCAATTACAACCCTTAAAGACCTTTTGATCAATGCCTTTTATGCTTTTGGAAATGATAATTAGATGAACACATAATTTAATTGGAATGTTATCATGTTTGTTGGATGAGTGTTCATACCCTCACAAGAGATTTCAAATTGTTCATATACTTTATATAGAAGTGTGTTAGGTTTGGTTCAAATTTAAACATGTTGCTTGTTTAGGATTGTGTGATTTGTTTCTTTGTGTTTAGAACTAGTTCACATTTATAGAATGTATCTTGTTTAATGAGAAACTGAACTTTAGCTTGCGCAATCACATTTGAATCACTCATTTGATGTTTATTTCTTCGCACTTTTGAATCCTTTGCTAATTGCTCAATACTGTGGTTTAAAAGCTATGAAAATTTCCTTTTGGGTCTTTGGTTTGAGGACAAACCAAAAATGTAAGTTGGGGAGAGTTTGATAAGTGCCTAAAAGTTGTTATATTTTGATACATTTTAGGGCACTTATGATTACTTGTTTTACAAGTTACCTTAGGATTAGAGCATATTTGTGTTAAAAATACAATATTTGTGATCCTAAGCCTTACCCCATGTGATTATGCAGGAAATACATGCTTGGACCTGATTGATGCAAAGATATGAAGCTTTTCTTGATGCCATCGCTACAAGCGCAGAAGCCATCGCTAGTAGCGAGGATAGGCAGGGATTTCCAGGTTTTCATCGCTTGAAGCGCAGCTTCCATCGCTAGAAGCGAGCTTAGGCAGGGATTTACAAGGGTTCATCGCTTGAAGCGATGAACTGGACGCTTGAAGCGAGCCTAGGCAGGGAATTTCAATGATCCATCGCTTGTAGCGACAGACCTTGTCGCTACAGCGACCAGAGGGCGGTTTAATGCTGATGGATGACGTGGAGCTCTTTGATTGGCCAGTTGACTGCCTCGCTACAAGCGACAGGCTGGTCGCTTGTAGCGAGCGAGCATTTTCTCAGCATATAAATAGATTTTGAAGCTCATTTTTAAGATATATAGTTTTTTTTATCAGATTTAATATTTTCCAGAGCTCAAAATAGTTGTTATCTAAGAGAGAGAATAGGCATAGAAGGAGAAAAACTTCAAATAGCAAATTGATTTGGATTGAAGAATACATTAAGAAGCTTTGAGACATCAAGCTCTAATATATCTTCATCTTCCTTTCTTGTTTTGCAATAGTTGTCATGACAATGATCAACTAATCTCCTTTGTTGGGATTAATAGGTAATCAATCATTCCATGTTGTAAACTTTTGGTTATTAAATATATGATTCTAGCATTTTTATATACCATTGAATTTCTTCTTGCTTTTCAATCTTATGTTTGATTTAAATGTTGTTGAAAAAGACTTTTGAATCTAGGTTTAGAATGATTTTCTATCAAGATAAGAAATTCTAGAAATGGGATTTGGTTTTGATAATTACATTATAGTATTGGATCGTAAAGCTTTTGAATCGTTTAATAGATTGAGAAATCATCGATTAAACGATACAATCGATCTCACGACGTCATTTGGGAAATCAATGAAGTTGTTGAGCAATACGTAATAATGTCATATATAAGAAAAAGCTAGAATCCATATTTATAATCAATCGAATATAAACGATGTTTGATTGATGAACGTTAATCCTAACACCTTCTATGTCCTATTACTCTACTATTTATTTATAAAGTTTTTAAATGTTGAGTAGTGTAGTATAAAAAAGGTTAAACCCTAACTTAAGACGATAATCGACGTTGAACGGTTTATGATATCACGTTAATCCCTGTGGAACGATATAAAAACGATACTTACTTTTGACCAACATCAGTGAGAGAGACACCACACTTTTACCCAAACCCTTAAGACAGGTACATCAATAGGTACTGCTCTACCCCCACACCTATTGCCCCACCTCCTTCCTCAGCTGGACCATCCACATCAGTCGGTCCTTCTAGTGCACCACCACCACCACATCATACTAGCCACCCTCAGGGCCCGACCATTCCACCACTTGATTTTTCTAGTTGGGACTCCTCTATGGTGAGCTCTTTTCTGATGGCGCAGAATGCGTCTAATCACCGGGCTCTAACGACTATTCAGAGTCATCTGCATGACAGTGGCCAAAGCCCATGGACGCCAGCCTTCTTCTCTGAGCACATAGCTTGGCCTGGGGACAGGCCTTTCTTTCCTGGAGGGGCAGCTGCAGCAGATGCTGGTGATCAGGATGCCGGTGATGATGGTGACGACGATGCTGATGTTGATGACGATCCTGGAGATGATTCATCGGAGGCTACAAATAGTATTGATCGTATGGCAGCAGCTATGATAGATTCTGAGGATATGGATTCAGATTCAGACTGATTTTGATGAGAGCTGCAGACTTTTGTTTTGTCATCCCTTTCATTTTATTTATTAAAGCTTTGTACTTTTATAACATTTCATTATGCTTTGTACTTTGTTTTATTTATGTTTTGTGTATCATGGATGATGTACCTTTTTGGTTTATGTTATTTATTCTTGTTATAACATGTTTAGTATAGTTTATGTTTTATTTATGTTTTGTTATTTATTTTTGGTTAAAACTTTTTGAAATTATCCCAACAATGTTGAAAGAAAGATGAAAGATTCAAAAGCCAGTGCTTTAGCTTAGAATCAAATGAGTGATAATAATAGAATGAGTGTTAAAGCGCGCAGCTAAGGTACTCGTTTTCTTGTTTTTCTAGGTATATTCTTGAATGTGAATAAGTTCTTTACACACAAGTTAATTTATTCAGTTTCAAGCAAGCATTTGTTTAGTTTTGAACCAATATAGAACTAGCCAAAATGTGAGGAATCCTCAACCATTATATATATATGCAGGAGACCAATATCATGTTTAACTCAGTTATTTTATGTTAAATCTTTTGTTGTTTTAATTTGTATAAAAGCATTGAAGTGATCAAGGCAATTTTTTTGAAATTGAGTGAAATACTTGACCAAATGAACCTACCCTGTGAGATGTGTGAGTATCTGTTAACCCATCTGAGCCTATTGAATCAGAATTGTTTTCTGTGAACTGTCAATTTTAATAAGCTCATCTGCTTATTTAAATTGCCGGAGTTTGTAAAAAAATTCAGTTCATAGTTAACTCTTTATTGAATTCTGATAGTTGTTTTCTTGTGAACCCTTATCCATCGTTTTTATTGACCTTTGCCATAATGATAAAGGAACATTCGACTAGGGTGTCATTGGAATAAGTTGGGGAGAAAGGGAGGTTATGTTTATGTCAATGTAAGGGTGAATGTGTTAATTGATCTTGACAACAAGAAAAAAGAAAAGAAAAGAGAAAAGAAAAAAAAGAAAGAAAAGCAAACCAAGAAAAAGAAAAGAGAAAAAAATGAAAAGGTTTGCAATAATTCAAAGAAAAAGTTGTCAAGATCAATCAAGAAAAGAAAGTATGAAATTCACCAAGTGTTGTATTGGAAAAAGAAGGAAGTTTGTAATTAGATTGAATGTTCCTTTTGCTTGGCCATTTGAATTCAAATATCCCATATATGACAATTCTTTTGTAACCTAGCCCAATTACAACCCTTAAAGACCTTTTGATCAATGCCTTTTATGCTTTTGGAAATGATAATTAGATGAACACATAATTTAATTGGAATGTTATCATGTTTGTTGGATGAGTGTTCATACCCTCACAAGAGATTTCAAATTGTTCATATACTTTATATAGAAGTGTGTTAGGTTTGGTTCAAATTTAAACATGTTGCTTGTTTAGGATTGTGTGATTTGTTTCTTTGTGTTTAGAACTAGTTCACATTTATAGAATGTATCTTGTTTAATGAGAAACTGAACTTTAGCTTGCGCAATCACATTTGAATCACTCATTTGATGTTTATTTCTTCGCACTTTTGAATCCTTTGCTAATTGCTCAATACTGTGGTTTAAAAGCTATGAAAATTTCCTTTTGGGTCTTTGGTTTGAGGACAAACCAAAAATGTAAGTTGGGGAGAGTTTGATAAGTGCCTAAAAGTTGTTATATTTTGATACATTTTAGGGCACTTATGATTACTTGTTTTACAAGTTACCTTAGGATTAGAGCATATTTGTGTTAAAAATACAATATTTGTGATCCTAAGCCTTACCCCATGTGATTATGCAGGAAATACATGCTTGGACCTGATTGATGCAAAGATATGAAGCTTTTCTTGATGCCATCGCTACAAGCGCAGAAGCCATCGCTAGTAGCGAGGATAGGCAGGGATTTCCAGGTTTTCATCGCTTGAAGGGCAGCTTCCATCGCTAGAAGCGAGCTTAGGCAGGGATTTACAAGGGTTCATCGCTTGAAGCGATGAACTGGACGCTTGAAGCGAGCCTAGGCAGGGAATTTCAATGATCCATCGCTTGTAGCGACAGACCTTGTCGCTACAGCGACCAGAGGGCGGTTTAATGCTGATGGATGACGTGGAGCTCTTTGATTGGCCAGTTGACTGCCTCGCTACAAGCGACAGGCTGGTCGCTTGTAGCGAGCGAGCATTTTCTCAGCATATAAATAGATTTTGAAGCTCATTTTTAAGATATATAGTTTTTTTTATCAGATTTAATATTTTCCAGAGCTCAAAATAGTTGTTATCTAAGAGAGAGAATAGGCATAGAAGGAGAAAAACTTCAAATAGCAAATTGATTTGGATTGAAGAATACATTAAGAAGCTTTGAGACATCAAGCTCTAATATATCTTCATCTTCCTTTCTTGTTTTGCAATAGTTGTCATGACAATGATCAACTAATCTCCTTTGTTGGGATTAATAGGTAATCAATCATTCCATGTTGTAAACTTTTGGTTATTAAATATATGATTCTAGCATTTTTATATACCATTGAATTTCTTCTTGCTTTTCAATCTTATGTTTGATTTAAATGTTGTTGAAAAAGACTTTTGAATCTAGGTTTAGAATGATTTTCTATCAAGATAAGAAATTCTAGAAATGGGATTTGGTTTTGATAATTACATTATAGTATTGGATCGTAAAGCTTTTGAATCGTTTAATAGATTGAGAAATCATCGATTAAACGATACAATCGATCTCACGACGTCATTTGGGAAATCAATGAAGTTGTTGAGCAATACGTAATAATGTCATATATAAGAAAAAGCTAGAATCCGTATTTATAATCAATCGAATATAAACGATGTTTGATTGATGAATGTTAATCCTAACACCTTCTATGTCCTATTACTCTACTATTTATTTATAAAGTTTTTAAATGTTGAGTAGTGTAGTATAAAAAAGGTTAAACCCTAACTTAAGACGATAATCGACGTTGAACGGTTTATGATATCACGTTAATCCCTGTGGAACGATATAAAAACGATACTTACTTTTGACCAACATCAGTGAGAGAGACACCACACTTTTACCCAAACCCTTAAGACAGGTACATCAATAGGTACTGCTCTACCCCCACACCTATTGCCCCACCTCCTTCCTCAGCTGGACCATCCACATCAGTCGGTCCTTCTAGTGCACCACCACCACCACATCATACTAGCCACCCTCAGGGCCCGACCATTCCACCACTTGATTTTTCTAGTTGGGACTCCTCTATGGTGAGCTCTTTTCTGATGGCGCAGAATGCGTCTAATCACCGGGCTCTAACGACTATTCAGAGTCATCTGCATGACAGTGGCCAAAGCCCATGGACGCCAGCCTTCTTCTCTGAGCACATAGCTTGGCCTGGGGACAGGCCTTTCTTTCCTGGAGGGGCAGCTGCAGCAGATGCTGGTGATCAGGATGCCGGTGATGATGGTGACGACGATGCTGATGTTGATGACGATCCTGGAGATGATTCATCGGAGGCTACAAATAGTATTGATCGTATGGCAGCAGCTATGATAGATTCTGAGGATATGGATTCAGATTCAGACTGATTTTGATGAGAGCTGCAGACTTTTGTTTTGTCATCCCTTTCATTTTATTTATTAAAGCTTTGTACTTTTATAACATTTCATTATGCTTTGTACTTTGTTTTATTTATGTTTTGTGTATCATGGATGATGTACCTTTTTGGTTTATGTTATTTATTCTTGTTATAACATGTTTAGTATAGTTTATGTTTTATTTATGTTTTGTTATTTATTTTTGGTTAAAACTTTTTGAAATTATCCCAACAATGTTGAAAGAAAGATGAAAGATTCAAAAGCCAGTGCTTTAGCTTAGAATCAAATGAGTGATAATAATAGAATGAGTGTTAAAGCGCGCAGCTAAGGTACTCGTTTTCTTGTTTTTCTAGGTATATTCTTGAATGTGAATAAGTTCTTTACACACAAGTTAATTTATTCAGTTTCAAGCAAGCATTTGTTTAGTTTTGAACCAATATAGAACTAGCCAAAATGTGAGGAATCCTCAACCATTATATATATATGCAGGAGACCAATATCATGTTTAACTCAGTTATTTTATGTTAAATCTTTTGTTGTTTTAATTTGTATAAAAGCATTGAAGTGATCAAGGCAATTTTTTTGAAATTGAGTGAAATACTTGACCAAATGAACCTACCCTGTGAGATGTGTGAGTATCTGTTAACCCATCTGAGCCTATTGAATCAGAATTGTTTTCTGTGAACTGTCAATTTTAATAAGCTCATCTGCTTATTTAAATTGCCGGAGTTTGTAAAAAAATTCAGTTCATAGTTAACTCTTTATTGAATTCTGATAGTTGTTTTCTTGTGAACCCTTATCCATCGTTTTTATTGACCTTTGCCATAATGATAAAGGAACATTCGATTAGGGTGTCATTGGAATAAGTTGGGGAGAAAGGGAGGTTATGTTTATGTCAATGTAAGGGTGAATGTGTTAATTGATCTTGACAACAAGAAAAAAGAAAAGAAAAGAGAAAAGAAAAAAAAGAAAGAAAAGCAAACCAAGAAAAAGAAAAGAGAAAAAAATGAAAAGGTTTGCAATAATTCAAAGAAAAAGTTGTCAAGATCAATCAAGAAAAGAAAGTATGAAATTCACCAAGCGTTGTATTGGAAAAAGAAGGAAGTTTGTAATTAGATTGAATGTTCCTTTTGCTTGGCCATTTGAATTCAAATATCCCATATATGACAATTCTTTTGTAACCTAGCCCAATTACAACCCTTAAAGACCTTTTGATCAATGCCTTTTATGCTTTTGGAAATGATAATTAGATGAACACATAATTTAATTGGAATGTTATCATGTTTGTTGGATGAGTGTTCATACCCTCACAAGAGATTTCAAATTGTTCATATACTTTATATAGAAGTGTGTTAGGTTTGGTTCAAATTTAAACATGTTGCTTGTTTAGGATTGTGTGATTTGTTTCTTTGTGTTTAGAACTAGTTCACATTTATAGAATGTATCTTGTTTAATGAGAAACTGAACTTTAGCTTGCGCAATCACATTTGAATCACTCATTTGATGTTTATTTCTTCGCACTTTTGAATCCTTTGCTAATTGCTCAATACTGTGGTTTAAAAGCTATGAAAATTTCCTTTTGGGTCTTTGGTTTGAGGACAAACCAAAAATGTAAGTTGGGGAGAGTTTGATAAGTGCCTAAAAGTTGTTATATTTTGATACATTTTAGGGCACTTATGATTACTTGTTTTACAAGTTACCTTAGGATTAGAGCATATTTGTGTTAAAAATACAATATTTGTGATCCTAAGCCTTACCCCATGTGACTATGCAGGAAATACATGCTTGGACCTGATTGATGCAAAGATATGAAGCTTTTCTTGATGCCATCGCTACAAGCGCAGAAGCCATCGCTAGTAGCGAGGATAGGCAGGGATTTCCAGGTTTTCATCGCTTGAAGGGCAGCTTCCATCGCTAGAAGCGAGCTTAGGCAGGGATTTACAAGGGTTCATCGCTTGAAGCGATGAACTGGACGCTTGAAGCGAGCCTAGGCAGGGAATTTCAATGATCCATCGCTTGTAGCGACAGACCTTGTCGCTACAGCGACCAGAGGGCGGTTTAATGCTGATGGATGACGTGGAGCTCTTTGATTGGCCAGTTGACTGCCTCGCTACAAGCGACAGGCTGGTCGCTTGTAGCGAGCGAGCATTTTCTCAGCATATAAATAGATTTTGAAGCTCATTTTTAAGATATATAGTTTTTTTTATCAGATTTAATATTTTCCAGAGCTCAAAATAGTTGTTATCTAAGAGAGAGAATAGGCATAGAAGGAGAAAAACTTCAAATAGCAAATTGATTTGGATTGAAGAATACATTAAGAAGCTTTGAGACATCAAGCTCTAATATATCTTCATCTTCCTTTCTTGTTTTGCAATAGTTGTCATGACAATGATCAACTAATCTCCTTTGTTGGGATTAATAGGTAATCAATCATTCCATGTTGTAAACTTTTGGTTATTAAATATATGATTCTAGCATTTTTATATACCATTGAATTTCTTCTTGCTTTTCAATCTTATGTTTGATTTAAATGTTGTTGAAAAAGACTTTTGAATCTAGGTTTAGAATGATTTTCTATCAAGATAAGAAATTCTAGAAATGGGATTTGGTTTTGATAATTACATTATAGTATTGGATCGTAAAGCTTTTGAATCGTTTAATAGATTGAGAAATCATCGATTAAACGATACAATCGATCTCACGACGTCATTTGGGAAATCAATGAAGTTGTTGAGCAATACGTAATAATGTCATATATAAGAAAAAGCTAGAATCCGTATTTATAATCAATCGAATATAAACGATGTTTGATTGATGAACGTTAATCCTAACACCTTCTATGTCCTATTACTCTACTATTTATTTATAAAGTTTTTAAATGTTGAGTAGTGTAGTATAAAAAAGGTTAAACCCTAACTTAAGACGATAATCGACGTTGAACGGTTTATGATATCACGTTAATCCCTGTGGAACGATATAAAAACGATACTTACTTTTGACCAACATCAGTGAGAGAGACACCACACTTTTACCCAAACCCTTAAGACATTAAGTTTATGAGTCCTCTCACTTATAAAGTATTTAACATTCGCTTTTTCATTCAATGTGGGATATATTACTCACACTTGATATACCAACACACGAGTTTCACCCAATAGAAAAGTGAGTGTTAGAGAAAGTGTTTAAAATAGAGTGTTTCTAATATTTCTCAACAAAAATTCTACACAAGCCCTAGATTAACTAGCAAATATCGAAATTGCCCAAGCCTGAGTTTGCCCATTTATCTATCATTTATTTATTGTCTATTTCTGATAGAGATAAACACAAATGATAGATGTGTGGGGGCTCATTAGTAGGATTCACTTATTACAATGGATTTCAATAATCTATCATGTGTGTCTATATCTCTCAAAATAGACTATAAATGTAGGGTAGATAAATATAGCAAATCTAACCTCCTCTGTTAAAACATAGTAGTTTCAGGTTCGAACTCGCCTCACCATATTCTCCCTCTCGATGTGTGTTTATTTGAAGATCTATTGATCACTAGCACAATAGCAAAATAAATAAAAAATATAAAACTTATATTTACTCTAAAATTTAGGGTTCAATGCACTTTTTACGTAAATGTATATAAACATAAATTATTTTATATTTAGTTCACTATTAATAAAAATTAATTTTACACATTGATTAATTTGATTTTTTTAAATGGTTGTATGCAATTTATTAAGTATTTATTGTTTATAGTGTGCTAGTATATGATGCATTTTAAGATACACTCCTTCCGATCATTATTATAAGCAAAAATTTACTTTTCAGATTCATTGAATAATTTATGTATGAGAAATATATTATAGACCAAATATATTAGTGACCGGATAGAGTACTCTTTGTAACAAAATATATAAGAAAAAATATTTAAAAAATCAATTGTATTTGATAAAAAAAAACAACATGACATCTTAGCTTTTTTCTATAATAGTCTTCATCATTTAATATTATATTTCTTATGTTTCTCTCTATAATAAATAGTTAAGGTTAATATTAACAAAACTACATTTATGTTCTATTAAACTTTGTAAACAACAAATAAAAAATAACAGATTTTTAATGTAAATGCAACAATTAAAATGGAATAGATGGAGTGCATTGTAATATTTGACTTAATTGCGGTTTTGACCCTCTAAATTTTACGAATGCTTGATTTTGGCCTCTTAAGTTTCAATTGCTCAATTTTAACATGTAAGTTTATCTCTTTTTACATTTGCTAATTGCGATTGACTTTTTTTGCAAAAGTCAATAGGGAATAACAAATACAAAAGAGGGTAAATTCAGGGGATTAAAATGTAATGAAACTTGGGAGTCTAAAATCATACATTATGAAACTTAGAGGGCAAAAATCGAGCACTTAAATGTTAGAGGGTAAAAATTGAACAAATGCAAAATTTAGGAGGTCAAAACCGCATTTAAGCGTAGTACTTTATCATAGAGGAAGTGCGCTTTACCAGGAACGGAGTCAAGAATTTAGTTTTGGGGGGACTGAGCTGAATGAATAATTTAGTGAAGAAAAATAAATTTTCAAATACACAATATATACAAGATATTTAAGAAATTATAAGATATATTCAAAATTAATAGATAACCAATATTATAAGTAATTTTATGGATATAAGAAGGTTGAGTACCTTGAGGTTTGTCAGAGAATGACGTGACTAAAACGATATTTGAAAAGCACAAAAAGAAAATGTAAGCGTAGGAGGATGCAATCACGACTAGTGAATCGTTGGTAGTGATTGAGAGTGCGCAAACAAAATCATAGGCAGTGATTCGATATTTCAGTGGAAAATTGCAATGAGAAATCATATATCGGAAATCTAGTTAAAGATTGAGATTCTTATATAAATTGTAGAAAAAACTCTACTTTCTTTTTTGGTATTAAAGATTTTAGCTAAGGATTAGTGTAATTAAACCTAGAAACTTAGGCGTTTAAGGTTCGATATATTGAGTCAAAGAAAAGCTCAATATACAATAACGTATAAAGTTCACATAAAAATAAACATGGAGACCGAAAAATATAAAAGCATGATAGTATAGTTTTTCTTTTGTTTTATTTAAAGTTCGAGGAAACTGTAGTCACGACTGGTCTCCCTTCTAACTTCCTCCCGCTGTTTACCATAATAGTTAGCTAGTTGCCATTCTTCTTTGTTTGGTCCACACTCCACACCTCTATTTTTTAATCCAACTCCCCATGAAAGTAGGAAGGGATGCATAATAACTATAAATTCTGGATCCTCTAAAAAAAAACTATAAATTCTGGATTCGTATGCTACAAGATCCAGCCCTTGAATAACATAGATAGATAACTTTTTAACATTAATGTGTGTATTTATTGTTGTATTCTCTTTTAAATATATAGAAAAAAATGTATCTATACTATGTCTGTCTCTTTTTTTTTTGGGTACAATATATATATATATATATATATATATATATATATATATATATATATATATATATAGGGGCATATCACATGAGAACACTTTTTTTATACGAAAATGATAAGAATAAATCCCAACCATTAAGTAAACAATGCACGACTCAGATTAAAACACTACAATGAACACTCACGTGCACTCTTTCTCATTTCATCTCCCTCATTCCACCAACAACACTCACTCTCTATGGCCACTGCGATGTTTTTCATCCCTTCCTATAGATCTCTACATGCCCGGTCTTCGCAGATTCGGCGCTTCAACCATGTCATGCCTTCAATTATTTTTTGCTTTATAAAACATAGAATAACTCAATTTTTTAAATCAATTTCAGTCCAAATCTAAATGAGACCATCGACACCACCAAAACCTCCACCGAACACCAATTCCGACCGCCGTCACGAGCTCTCTCCTCTTTCTCAGCGCATCTCTCTCTCTCTTTTTCCTTCTTCAAGTTGCAGATTTTATTAATTAGGGATTTATGGATCTGTCTTGTATGTTGCTATATATTAGGGATTAGATAAGAAGGTGTATTGTTAATGATGAAAGTCTATGGTGTGTTGTTTGTTGTATAATGCTACTGAAACCCATTTGAAGGAGGTGTGATGTTTCTTGTATGTTGCTACTGAAACCCATTTATCTTGATAATTGATAAAATTTGGTGTGTTGTTTCGATCCATATAATTGCGAGAGAGGTGGCCGAAATTGACATCGTTGACGGAGGTGGCCGAAATTGTTGTTGTTGACGGCCAGAATCGGATTTGTTTAGAGATAAAGAGAGAATGTAGAGAGGGGTGGAAAAGCATGAATCAGAAGGGTTGGGAGAGAGAGAAAGAACTTGAGAAATGAGAAAGGAACATGTGAGTGGCACATGACTCATTTAAATATGTTTTAATCTTACCTTTACATTATATATATATATATATATATATGATACTGTCCAACCTTAATGTAGCCCAAACTTAAAACCTTTGCTATTTGTTTTTTTTGGCGTAAATTAGCTATCATATGCGTGCAACTGCGAAGACTAATATCTCGAGCCTTGTGAGATTCAAATGGGCGGCAGACTTTCCCTAAGAGTGTGTTTGGATGAAGGAATGGTTTGTTTTGAGGGAATTCAAATAGTTTTAGATGAATTTCATTGTTTGGATAATAATATGGAGAATTTTCAAAATAATGGAAATTTATGAAGTATTTTGTTCAAGTTAAATTTAGAGAATTTCAAATGACACCTAAAAGCTAAGAATTTCAAATTTCTTCATTCTTATAATTTTCAAATCTTGCATTTTGGTCCTCAAATTTTTCAAATTGACCCCAATAAATTTTACAAAAATTGCAATTTGACCCCTAACATTTTTTGGAAATTACAAATTTACCCCTCAACTTTTTCAAAATTATAAATTGACCCCTAAAATTTTTTAAAATTTACAAATTGACCCCTTATTTCAATTTTCAAATTTGGCAAAAAAAATGAAATTTATAAAAGTTGCCCAAAAATGACGACAATGAAATTTTTGATTACTCCATCCAAACAAGAATATTTAGAAATGAAGTCAATTTAATTGAATCATTTAAATTGCCTAGAATTCTAAATTCTTCAAAATTTCTTAATTACCTCAATTTAAGTCTTAATTACCTCAAACTATTGGTTAAGTTAGAAGAGACTTGCGACATCTCATCTAAGCGTTTTTAAACACCTTTGATATTTACTTTAAGCCACCATCAAAACCGTAGATTAATCAAGTCAAGTTAATTAGCAATAATGAACATCTTTTGTTGAAAAGCCTAGCATTCTGAACTTTCAATTTAACCCAAATACAAGTCATCCAAACAACAAGTAACTTTTTTCAATACACTTTACAATTCAAATAAAGACCACAAATTGATTAAACATGATCCACAACACTATTTGACATGACACAACTAACACCCAACCAACTCAACACAAGATTTCCAATACTCCAAAAAAAAAAAATCCACAAATAAATGTTGCGATGTTTTATCTAATTTACACTCCCCAACACAAAAGATATTCTTTTTGGGAAGAATATTATTCAATAACCACAACACAACGAAAAATATTTTCAAGCAAACACTTATTGCAAAGAGTATCGTACAAAGCAGAACTTCAATAATAGAATTCCTATCAATGATTTTTTAATAGGGACGAAGGATTGCTTCGTTATTTTAAAAGGTTAAATTACTCTTTCGGTCTTTTAACTAATTTCTTTGTTTCACTTTCATAATACCAGCTGATTACTAGGCTTATGTGTCAATAGCAGCAACCACAGACAACAACAATAGCACCATAAACATGTAATGTTTCTCTTAGTATCAGTTTTTCATAAAAAAGTTATTAACTATTAATATTTTTTTAGATAAAAAATTTTATTGCATTTATTTGAGATGACATGAAACGGTTACTATTTTGCACATGCAGATCAGCATCTACATAGGTCAATAAAAAACAAATCCACTTAGCAAGACCTATGAGATTTTTATAATCAACAATAAAACTAAATATTTCTAAAGAAGAGCATTAAAACATGAATTGCATGTAATTTCCCTTTTCTCATCTTACAATTGGTGCTATCTTTGAAATTTCATTTCTTCACCTCAAATTAGGCCTTTTCACGTTTTATTTATTGCCAAATACTTTACTGTCAAACGCACACCCAAATTCCCCTGTCTAGTGAGTGAAGATGCTTACTTTAGATGGGGTCAACTCAAACGACATGGTGAATTGTACAACTTTGTTTTGTCATTCGGACCATATATGTGGTTCTTGGTACACATAGAAAATCATGACACCACTAAGTGCACAAAATTTACTATCCCACGTTTCTAAAATATTAATCATATACTTTTAACGAAAACAGATTTTTAATTCGGTATATATTTTCGAAAGAGCGAGTCTTGTATCATTTGTATGATGGTCACGAGACCAAATGTTTAGTACATATCCCTAAAAATCATAAGATCTTTTTTCTTTTTAGAAAAATATCTCTTTTGTTTGCATATATACTATACATTTGGTCTCGTGGTTGTACAAGAATAACTATTTTCGAAAGAAAAAGAACAACAATATTTTGTTAGACGTGTACTTTCGAAGTGACTTTGGGGATGACAAAAGTTGCTCCGTCTCTTTTTATAAGCCTATTTGTCACTTTACATATACTAAGAAAAATTTGTATTGTAAGTAATGTGTGCATTTTGTGTATACATATTACTAAGTCGTCATTTATGTATAAATGTGTCGGATTTTACTTTTCATCTCTTAAGATAAACTAGTAGTATTAATAGACGGCGTATATAGAAAAATAATAATAAATGGATCTAGTAATTCAAAAGAGAACATATATTAAACTATACATATTATCATGACAAAGTTGGTATCTATTACGGATTAGGCTAAGATCCAACCAATTGGCAGTGCGACCTAACCCACAAAATGACATGCGAATTATCATGCAAGAGCACCATGACTCGTGATGCAGAGAAACAAATCTTGCAGCTAAACCAAGACCCTCTTATGGAAATCAGACGATGGCCGACAACTTACGCCAGACATCTTATAACCGCAAAACCGTTTTTGAAATTCAGAGCCTTATCCACGTACATTTTTTTTTCATTTAATTAGTATCAACAGACCTCTTCTTCCATATCAGTTGGCCTTATCATCTTTCAACACTAGCAGTGGCGGTGACAAAAATTGAGGAGGTACACATGAACCCCCTAAAAAACAAACCATACACCTCATTTGCACCAACTCTCTTCCTTTTACAGCAACACATGCCTTTCTTTTTGTACCAACACAGACCTTTTCTTCTTTTTGTACGTTGACAACGAGTCATGCAAATATCTAATAACTTAATTTTATATAATAAATTTGTGTGGTTTAAAACTCAAAATGTTATTTATTTAAATTGGCTATGTGTGGATAGAACTTAGTCCCAAAGGGACACAAAATAATGACTTTATCACTGAAGCAAAGGCACGAACATAAAATTGATTATTCAACGTGTATATATTTATGTTTATAACTTACAAAATGTATAAGATTTTATTATAGTGTTTACAAAATACAATTGATTAAAGATTTTGTAGTAGATTTTTTTTTTGAGGTATGCAACTTTTCATTAAAAATGTATTAAAATTTATAATTCTACTACCTTCGTTTATAAACATACAAGACTCTCTTTATAAGGAGTTAAATTTAACAAAAGAGACTAGACTCCTACAATATACTTAAAATAATTTGCACTACAAACGAGAGCCGGCTCTAACAAAAATGATTAAACTCCCACAATGTAGGGAATCAATGTTCAAATTCCGAAAAGAAGAGGTACTGACATTTAGTGTACAACACGTCTCAATATGATTACCTCTAGTCGAAACAATTTATGAGACACCAAAAACAAATGCACCCCCTAAGATAGGGTCCTGACAACGCCACTGAACACTAGTGTCGTCTTTTCTTGCTCGTCGCTCCCTATCTCGTATTTGTTCACGTATCAACATAAGCATAAATGAATCGTGACATGTATTCAATGTTGAATCCAAGCATAAGACAAAAAAACTTATTTACCATCAAAATTTATAAATCTTTAGTCATTAGTTGATCTAGTGCTTATTCGTGGAGAACGAGGTTCAATATAAATTTAATCAAGGTTATTTCTAAGATTTTCGGTGCCTGTTTTAATTGACAAAATAACGCCACATTAATTATTTAAATATTACCACCACTCAAATAACTCAAAATCACAAAGCTTAATTTTTTATTTAACTCTCAAAATCTCTATAATGACTATTAGTTTTTTGAATAAAATTTTGTCATAAAAATTATCATGCTTTAGATAAATTTTTAAGATATTTGCAAAAAAAAATTATAAGTCTCTCATAGAGCGACCCAGGTTAAATAAATAATCTCCTTGTATGTGTATCTAATGGAGTGTGAAAATAAATTTTGATGTCTTGAAGGGGTTAGACCCCCACAACATGTAAAAATGTGACGAATCAATGTTCAAATCTCGACTGAAAGATATCTATATTTAGTGTCTGACAGTGTTTTAAATCATCTATTATTTTAAGTTAGTTAACTTAGCTTTCAAGTCATCTATTATTTCTTGACCCATAAAAATAGATGGTGTGATTGTTTGGAGATGCTTAAGAACATATCCTTTAAAGTAAAGTTTCTCATATTCATCGTGAATGATATCATTGCGCTGACAAGTTTGCCTCTATTTGTCTCAATTGTCCTAGTCTTCATTGGAGAATATCAGGAAGATCTATCAGGTTTTTTTGATAATATTAAAAATAAAAATTCAACGTAGATCATCCATGTACATTTTGTACACTTAAACCTGCACTCATAATAATAATAAATACAGCCCACTACATTGTAAATGCCGTTATCCACCACCACTGCTATTCTATACAGTCAACACTTTGTTTTTTCCACTCATAAATGCATAAAAAGGCATTAATCAAGCATATTTGATGTCTACAAAAAGGGTGATCGAGAGTGGACCTAGATCAACAGTTGGAGTTGTGGAAGTATAACAAAGAATGGAGGTAATTTTGGAGGAGTGTTGTATTTGCAACAACTTCGACGATCAAATCAATTTGTGATCAAAGATGCCAAGAGTTTAAAATTGAAGAAAGTGTATTGAATTCTTTTTTTTTTTTTGAAAAATGTGTATTTTTATAATGCATCATATTTCCTTATATATATGTTGAATCTTAGGATTTTGAGGTGAAATATGTTGAGTTGGATTGAGCTGAATTCCTTGAGATTCACAAATCAGCATTTAATTACAATCATGCAACACTGATAGGATCATCTAATTTGCTAAGATTGTCATTATGTCTATCTTCTCAACATTTATTGCGTAAGAATTTTGTCATTAAATTTATTGAAATACTCCCTCCGGTCCTTATTATAAAAAGAAAAAAAAATCTAAAACCAATGCAGTCATTGATTAGTGTAACTTTTTGAATATTTTTACATATATACCCTCATAAAAAGTTGTGAAACATTAAATACATCCACTAATATTAAAAAAACAAACATTAAATAAGGGATATAAAAGTCTTTTAAGCAATAATTACTTCTAAAAAGTTGTGATATTTTCTTATAAATAGGACCAAATTTTTTTTTGAAATTTTTCTTATATACCGGACAAAAAAAGAATAATACATTTTCCTTTTCTTCCAATTTTCTTTTTCTATTTTATATTTTTCTTATATACATCACATCACTCAATCACAACAAGTGCACTCTTTCTCTCTCCTGTTTTTTCCGTATAAAATCTTCATCACTCATTCATAAATTTCCCTCGCAAAACAAACAACAACACATACACATATAGCAAAGTAGCAAACTTCCCTCATTCTAATATATCTCATCTCACTCATTTCCATTCTCAACACTCTTTCTCACTCACCAATCACAATGACATCCTTAAACCACGCTACAACCCACATTTCTTTCCCCAAAACCACAACCTTCACTATCAAACCACAATGCATAGCACTCATTCAACCACTCAAACTCAACACAAAACAACACTCCCACGAAACCTTAAAAACCACACACAAAACAACAAACCTAATTTCTTCATCAAAATCAACATTTACACCATTACCATTACCATTACCAACAACAAAAGTTAACAAAAGATGGAAAGAATACCAAGGTATGACCAATTGGGAAGGTTTATTAGACCCATTAGACAATAACCTTCGTTATGAAATCCTTCGTTATGGCCATTTTGTTGAAGCTGCATATAAATCCTTTGAATTTGACCCTTCTTCACCAAACTATGCCACAAATAAGTTCCCCAAAACCACACTCTTCAAAAAATGTGGTTTACCCAAAACCGGTTACAAAGTAACAAAACATTTACATGCTACCTCAGGAATTCAACTACCTAGTTGGATCGACAAAGCACCATCATGGGTTGCAACAAAATCAAGCTACATTGGTTATGTGGCTGTTTGCGACAACAAAGAAGAAATTAAACGACTTGGTCGAAGAGACGTTGTTATTGCATTAAGAGGAACAACAACGTGTTTAGAATGGCTCGAAAATCTTCGCGCCACTCTAACAAATATTAATCCATTGCAATGCAATAATTCTCAATCACATTCAATCAACTCTGGCTCAGATGAAAATGATCAACCCATGGTGGAAAGTGGGTTTTTGAGTCTCTACACTTCAAAATCAAATTCTACAAATAATGATGCTATTCCTTCATTGCAAGAAATGGTGAGAAATGAAATTGAACGCATTCTAAAAACATATAAAGGTGAAAATTTGAGTTTTACTATAACAGGACACAGTTTAGGAGCAGCATTAGCAATTTTAACAGCGCACGATATTAAAACATATTTTGACCAAAAAACGTTAGTAACAGTAATCTCATTCGGCGGTCCACGTGTCGGTAACCGGAGCTTCCGGTTAAAACTCGAAAAAGAAGGAATCAAAGTGTTGCGTATAGTAAACTCAGACGACGTAATCACGAAAATGCCAGGATTTGTTTTAGATGATAAAGTTGAAGAAAGTGTTGATGATGTGGAAGGAAATAATGATGATGTGACATGGTTTTTGCCACGTTGGATACAAAAGAGAGTGAAGGAAACGCAGTGGGTTTACTCTGAGGTTGGGGAGGAGTTAAGGGTATGTAGCAGGAATTCACCATACTTAAAAGGTGTTAATATTGCCACGTGTCATGATTTGAAGACTTATTTGCATCTTGTTGACGGCTTTGTCAGCTCTGAATGTCCTTTTAGATCTACTGCCAGGAGGTTCCTTCAGCGGTAACTTTTTGAAAGAATATAAATTTTGAACATAGAAAGATGATAGTACATATACACATTCGTGTATAGAGAGATTTTGTCACAGAAGGATAAATTTTGGTCATGAATGAATTGTTGAGATTGAAAGTTATTCCACTGAGTTCAAATTGATTAATGATACATCATTTTTTTTTTACTCATTAGTTTTAAGTGTTATTATTGCCAAAAAATTGTTAAAAGTGTAGACAATCATTATTGTTACTCTCTTGACCTTTTCGAAAAAGTTTAGATGAGTTGGATATCATTATTCACCAAAATCACGATAGGACGCAAGACTCAGAGAACGCTTACATAAATGCTTATAAATTACCTACCAACGAGGTTCTAATGTTGACAATAAGAGTTGAACTCACCCTTGTGGGATATGAGTCAACTCCTTACCAACTTGAACAACCTCTACTGACATGAAAATGTATTGATAATCCAAAGTTTGGTCAAAAGTAAATAAATTCTTGCTAGAGATTATTTTAACAATCTTCAGGTGTCAAGACTGGTTTGTGTGGTTTTAATCTAACTTAATTTAAATTCTAATGTGGTACTAAATTGAGTCTAGCTTAGGTTCTTTGACAAAATCTAAATTCTAAGATATTCAACATGTTTACATAATCATTTTAACAAAGTAGTTAACGTTATGTTTTAATTTTTATCATACATGATTTGATCTAATGAACTGTTTTACTTCTCATCAATCTAACATAAAAAGTTTCTATCGCTTGATACGCCTCTCATACATGATAGGGTATTGAACTTGAATTCCCCACAATGGTTGCATAGACATAACCATTGTAGATCAAATAAGTGGATTTGTCGAAATTACAATTAGTTATGTATCGTGATTTTATAAAAGTTACAATTTATAGTTTTTATGAAATCACAATGGAGCATTGTGATTTTCACTACGAATGTAAACATACAAGAGATATGACAAAACATACATAACATGGAAACAATTTGCACCAATACAACTTTACATAGAATCCAAGCTGAATTATGATTGGCCGACCTTCACATGTATTTGTCTATGAATATTAAGAAAGAAAACCAAGGTAATTAGTTACATGTAATTATCTATAAATAAACGCTAGATCTTGTCCAAAATAAATAAACAAAAAACGCTAGATATGATAGTTTCCAGATTCCATGATATTATCCCCCTGGAAAGCATGATTCAGTGACTTGATTGTTGATGATATAGTCTTATGCTTTTGTCCTTTTTATACTCTATAGCTACTAACTTTTCAAAAATTGATTGAATAAAACTCTAGTTTTGAACCGTAGAAAAGCAAAGCATTGATTCATGTATCATGATGTATTTGAATAATAATTTTATTATCTAATGTAATGAAATAACATTGCCCCAAAATATCAAAGAATGATTCGCAATAAATATTGGCTCAAAAAAGAAAAAGCTTGTATGACCAATTAATATAGGAGTTTTACAAAAGGGAGGTTGTAAGTAAATGCAGAATGGGTAAGAAATAGGCCCCATTTAAATGGACCCCAATGGGTCTTTTTGGAGCTTTCTTAAGTAAAGTGTATGGGTACTTTCCATAATCTAAAATTCTCATTGTCTATATCAAGTTACTAACGAGAGGTTGAAAGCAGCTTCCAATATTCCGAGATTAATTATGCAACATGTTTGAATCTAGGTTTTGAGGGTTTTGCAAACCATATGTTGGCGATACACCTTAAAGTCTCACATTGCTTGAGAATCAAGATTAATGATAGTTTATATGCAACATTTACACTCTTTAATCCAACGAGACGTCTTTAATAAAAGATAATAGTGTGAAGGGCTTACACCTAAAGCGGACAATACAGGATGTGACGTACTTGAGGGTGGAACAATGAAGACTTTGCTGGGGAGCGCTCTCCCATAACCTCAGCTGGGGGCAACTGTTCTGATACATCTTAAAGTCCCACATTGCTTGGGAATCGATGCTAATGATAATTTATATACAACACCTGCATTCTCCAATTCAACGAAGCGCCCTTTTATAAAGGACAAAATCGTGAAGGATTTACACCTAAAACAAACAATACCTCGAAACGCTGTGTGACATACTTGAGGACGGAGGGGAACACCATCTAATGTAACGATGATTAAATATTTCAAAACGCAGTGTGACATACTTGAGGACGGAGGGGAACACCATCTAATGTAACAACGATTAAATATTTAAATGGATTGATGATATGAACCTCTTATTGAACATACTATCTAATATATCACGATTCGTTCAAAAACAAAGTTCAACACACATTACTAAGAATTGATCATAATTTTTATTAATAATAATTGATAATAACTAATTATTGTCAATCCATAATTCATTAATTGAATAATTTATCTAACCTAAATCCAGTTACACATTACTAAGAATTGATCATAATTTTTAATCTAACCCAAATCCATTTAAATGATGAGTCTTTTTAGAGTTCTCTAAGTAGAGTGAATGGGCACTTTCCACAAATTCTCATTGTCCACATCAAGTTACTAACGAAAGGTTGAAAGCTACTTCCAATATGCCAAGCATGTTTCCATGTAAGGAAAATATTTGGATGATTTTTACTAAGAAAATAATAGTTCTTACCTATAAGGAAAGCAATGAACCAAAATATCCCCAAAATTTTTACAACATTTTACAATTTGCATTCTAGATAATACTTCAACACCACGCATTTGTGATGGTTTCTTCTATATTTGATCCCAATATCTTTCTTTATTCATGATCACGCCGTTGCCACCATAAGTGTCTTCTCAATCATGTCCAACTTGAGCAAAAAATTATGTGTTGCTATTGGATAGTTTTCATTTTGGTCCTAGTTGAAATATTTGTGACCATGTCATTTTCAATCATGTCATTTTCATAAGAAACAAAGAACAAATAGAAATGATTAAAACTTATGATTAGAAACCATCCTTTCCTTTCGTCTATGATCAAATCATACTTCTCCAAAGGCAGTGCGCAAGAAATCAAAGCATGAGATATACATAGCAATCAATCATCATTGGGTCTAAAAGGTCGGTCAATTATTTAACAGGTCAAAACGATACATGTGAATGGATTTCTAACTATATCAACAAATTAATGATATAGCTCAATGATCACATATATTGCGTATATACATATATATGAAGAAATTGGAGTCCAAGAGTTGTTGAAAATTAGTTAGAAAGGAAAGTAGTTTTCATTGTTAACAAGAAGATAGATCAGTCGGTCACTTCCTTGATAATAACTTGTGAAAACGATTTTAGGTTAATATAAACAAATTAAATTTATAACAAGTACTCTATGTTGGGTTTCAAGTGTGAGTGATTATGTCCCATGATACAATTTTAGCAAGTGTGTTAAACTATATCGAAGTAATAAAATTTATAAGATTCGTATCCACAAGGACTGTTTCAACTTCTACTCGGTAGTGTCGTTATTATTAAGGATGTTTGTAAAATGGGGGGTTGCACTGAGGCAATTGGTTTGGTTTGCAAGATAAAATAAATAACAAATTAATTATAAAATTGGTAATGAATTTATAGGAAATATGACCAGGTCTTTCGAATCATCTGTTCATCACGAATTGACAATCTGAACCTACACCGTTTAATTGTTCCTCTAGTTTACGATAATTAACAAAATAGCTCACGTCAATCCCTTGACTCAAAGCCCTCTTTTCTAATTATAATTCCCTAATCCCTTAGGTGAACCTATAATCATCAAAGGTTTTAAAGTCCGTTAATTTCATAATAAAAAATTAACAACTTTCTATCCCTAGATTGTCCGTTAAGTTGAACAACATAAATAGGTCAAAGTTATAAGCTGGTGTCAGCAGTCATATAATCTCTAATTTCAATTATATTGGGTCAGAATCATAAAAGCATTACGCGCAATTTATACTGAATAAACTAGAATAGCAATTATAACTGATGTAGAGTTTACAGATTACATGATCAAAAAGCTAGAACAGAATCATCTCAGACCTAATCAATTGAAACTTAGCTACTCATGACTACTGCACAGATAACTAGATTAAAAGAAAACAACATTACAAGAATTTTGGACTGACTATGAGTTGGATGGCAAGCCACCAGAAATCTGCAATCCTAAGCTCCAAATGTGTCTTCAATCTCCCAAAAATCAGAACCCTTGTTTCCGAAATGTGTTTGGCTTTTCTAGACCGGATTCTGGACGTAAAAATCGTGCCCCGATGTCAAGAAATCGTGGCCCGAGTTTGTATTCAATTCATCATTAATTCAAAAGCTCCTCAAAATCGTGGCCCGATTTGCTGAAATTGTGGTCCGATTTTGCATTAAATTCAACATTAATTCAAAAGCTCCTTAAAATCGTGTCCCGATTTTTTACGTAACAAAACTCAAATTGGCTTCCGATCGTGCTCCGATTTGCATAAATCGTGGCACGATTTTGTACTTCCTTGTGAACTCAATTTTTGTCCTTTTTGTAGCTTCTGACTCATGAAAAATCACCTGAACTCCACTAAATTGAACAAAAACTAATAATAAAATGATATATGACCTAGTGTCATCACAACCCCAAACTTGCATCGTTACTTGTCCTCAAGGAACAAACTTAAAAATGAAATTAAACAGTAAAATAACAGTTACTTCACCAATGGTATAATCAAAAGTCCATCTCCTTGTTAACAATTGATGTGCTAACTTGCTTGCCATACATCCATTCCACAACTTCTCGCAACATTATGAATACTGCAAGGTTCACATAGTCGGCATGCCAACTACTATATTACTAAAACTTGAAAAATCTCTAAACATCAATCAAAGTCATATCACAATACACACTTTTAAGGTCTTTTGGGTTATAACGGGGCTTATGTTAAAGGTGGGATAATTTGGAAAGTAGGTTTAACTAAACAACACCGGAGTTAAGCAAAGCAACCCCTACTAACACGAGCACATGATCAGTTACGTCCCACACAAGAAAATTTATGATCAAAACAAGAGAACTAGAGAACTATAAATAATGCAGATCATATAATTGTAACTTCAGTCTCAACATTTCAACAATTTTTTTTCCTCTATATATATGTATATATTTTTTTTTTGAGACAAAAAATGATCTTTTTCAAGATTTTGTTCTCTAGTACTCCTACCCCAAACTTAAAGTGTTGCTAGTTCCAAGAGCAACCCCAAACTTGAACTTTTAACAAGATTAAACACACATACACAATGCCTAACTCCAAAATAAATTGGGTTACATACCTTAAGGTCTCTAGGCTTGTAACATGGTTTGTCACCGAAACAAGGGGTCTAACTTAAAGGCTCAACTTGGCTTGAAAAAGGATAATTCAACATAACAACAGGTTGGCTTCAAAGGCTCAAGGTACAAGCACTTTGCCTTTGTGTGTATAAGATATAACCAATTGACACAAAGAAAAATCGCAAGCCTTAGAAATAGCATCACATGGAACACTCATATTTGTGAAAATGGAAAAATAAAATTTGGCTATGGAACTTACAAGCTGAGATTTATGGAAGTTGTGACTACCTAAACATTCCAGCTGCCGTACACTTCCCCGTTGAATATACATGCAAGCATCCACCTCCTTTGAACCTTTGAAATACCATTGGTGAAATAATTGTTACTAGACTGGTAAACTTCAAGAAAAAGCAAGTTCATTAATAATAAACAAAATCAGATGCAATATAAAAGATATGGGGCATACAACTTAAATTCAAAACAGACACACTAACAAAGACAATTTATTGAAAAAGATAATTGTGGACATAACTTCTTTTTTTTCGTCCATCTTTTCATTCTCTTTTTTTTACTGAAAATAAACACCTGCAAAATAATAAATATTAGAAAAATGATGGGTTGCCTCCCATTAAGCGCTTTCTTTTACGTCATTAAGCTTGACACTTCAGCCACTGTTAGGGCGGCAAATATGACAGAAAGAATATATCATCATTCTTCTTCCTCTTGTTTGGCAGGAATTCCATGAATTTAGAACAAAGAATCAAATACTCCCATGCGCTCATTGTTAACCCTTTTGACTTTGAGCTCTCCCACCTCAGAGAAGGACATGTATCCATTTGCACATGAATGGTTTCTTTAAACTCCATTTGTTGAGACTTCAGGTAGAGACCAACTTTCCTCACTTGTGGATTGTCTTCCCCCACAGTAGCCTGACACTCAATCTCCATCTCAACCAACTTCTTCTGAGACATATATGCTTTTTCAACAAGATCACCACACTGAACTTCAAATTTCTCAAATGAAACTTGATTTGACCTCAAGAATTCATCTCAAATAGTTTGAAGTTGAGAGTTATAATCTATGTTTACCACTTCCTGCTCTTCTTCTTTTTCTATGAATTGATTCTCACAATAGTAACTATTATGATAGCCTCCACAAAAATCACAGCTCATACTCAATCTTGCTTCTAAATCCTTTATATGCAGAGAGATCATCCACTTTTCATAACGAAGGATACTGATCTCTTCAGAATCAATAAATGGTCGACTATCCCACATTGCTACAAAACTCAGAGAAACCTTTCAGTAGTAAAGCACAAAAGAAATAGACATGAAGAACATAAATCATATATTTTTTTTAATATACAAACAAAAATGTAAATGACAGAAATCCTAAACAATAACGAAATTTCCAAGTTGAAATGAGTCAACAGTCCCCGACAACGGCGCCAAAAACTTGATACAATTTTAGCAAGTGTACTAAACTATATCGAAGTAATAAAATTTCTAAGATTCGTATCCACAGGGACTGTTTCAACTTCTACTCGATAGTGTCGTTATTATTAAGGATGTTTGTAAAATGGGGGGTTGCACTGAGACAATTGGTTTGGTTTGCAAGATAAAATAAATAACAAATTAATTATAAAATTGGTAATGAATTTATAGGAAATATGATCAGGTCTTTTGAATCATCTGTTCATCACTAATTGGCAATCTGAACCTACACCGTTTAATTGTTCCTCTAGTTTACGATAATTAACAAAATTGCTCACGTCAATCCCTTGACTCAAAGCCCTCTTTTCTAATTATAATTCCCTAATCCCTTAGGTGAACCTATAATCATCAAAGGTTTTAAAGTCCGTTAATTTCATAATAAAAAATTAACAACTTTCTATCCCTAGATTGTCCGTTAAGTTGAACAGCATAAATAGGTCAAGGTTATAAGCTGGTGTAAGCAGTCATATAATCTCTAATTTCAATTATATTGGGTCAGAATAATAAAAGCATTACGCCCAATTTATACTGAATAAACTAGAATAGCAATTATAACTGATGTAGAGTTTACAGATTACATGATCAAAAAGCTAGAACAGAATCATCTCAGACCTAATCAATTGAAACTTAGCCACTCATGACTACTGCACAAATAACTAGATTAAAAGAAAACAACATTACAAGAATTTTGGACTGACTATGAGTTGGATGGCAAGCCACCACGAAATCTGCAATCCTAAGCTCCAAATGTGTCTTCAATCTCCCAAAAATCAGAACCCTTGTTTCCGAAATGTGTTTGGCTTTTATAGACCGGATTCTGGACGTAAAAATTGTGCCCCGATGTCAAGCAATCGTGGCCCGATTTTGTATTCAATTCATCATTAATTCAAAAGCTCCTCAAAATCGTGGCCTGATTTGCTGAAATCGTGGCCCGATTTGCTGAAATCGTGGTCCGATTTTGCATTAAATTCAACATTAATTCAAAAGCTCCTTAATATCGTGGCCTGATTTTTTACGTAACAAAACTCCTCAAATTGGCTTTCGATCGTGCTTCGATTTGCATAAATTGTGGCACGATTTTGTACTTCCTTGTGAACTCAATTTTTGTCCTCTTTGTAGCTTCTGACTCATGAAAAATCACCTGAACTCCACTAAATTGAACAAAAACTACTAATAAAATGATATATGACCTAGTGTCATCATCCCACATCGACTAGGAATGGGGGAAACGTTGGATATATAAGAGAGGAGACCCATATATCTGATGCCTTAAGGTTTTAGGTAGAGATGTGACGTCTAAGTCTCTTAGGGTCCTGAACGTTTAGCCCATTGACGCTCCCGACACTCCCCGAACTCCCCAACATTTGGTATCAGAGCCCTGGTTAGGCTCGGTGGGGAAGCGGGAGTGAGATCCTAGTGAGGGGGAGATTGTTGGGGTTCAAGTGTGAGTGATTGTGTCCCACATCGACTAGGAATGGGGGGAAACGTTGGATATATAAGTGAGGAGACCCATATACCTTATGCCTTAAGGTTTTGGGTGGAGATGTGGCGTCTAAGTCTCTTAGGGTCCTGGAAGTTTAGCCATTGACGCTCCCGGCGCTCCCTAGACTCCCCAACACTCTACATGTACTAGTTAAGGAAAAATAATACAAATTTTATATTGGAAATAACAATTAAAAAAAATAGATACATCACTTTTAAACACAAAATTTCTATTTTTATTTCCTTAGGAAATGCCGTAAAACACTCTAGCGGTTTTTTTTAAAAATATAAATCATACTATTTTGACTATAGGTGATATTGAATTCAATATCCAGAGATGACAATTGGATCTACACTCGTTAGATATCCGCGAAAAAATACCCACAATAGGTGGGGTAAAAACATGCATTACAGGGGGAGATTGTTGGGTTTCAAGTGTGAGTGATGAGTTTCAAGTGTGAGTGATTGTGTCCCACATCGACTAGGAATGGGGGGGAAACGTTGGATATATAAGAGAGGAGACCCATATACCTGATGCCTTAAGGTTTTAGGTGGAGATGTGGCGTCTAAGTCTCTTAGGGTCCTGGAAGTTTAGCCATTGACGCTCCCGGCGCTCCCTAGACTCCCCAACACTCTACAGGTACTAGTTAAGGAAAAATAATACAAATTTATATTGGAAATAACAATTAAAAAAAATATATACATCACTTTTAAACACAAAATTTCTATTTTTATTTCCTTAAGAAATGTCATAAAAAACTCTAGCAGTTTTTTTTTCAATATAAATCATACTATTTTGACTATAGGTGATATTGAATTCAATATCCAGAGATGACAATTGGATCTACACTCATTAGATATCCGCGAAAAAAATACCCACAATAGGTGGGGTAAAAACATGCATTATAGGTATGGTGTAACATCTCAAAATTAATGAACTAAAAGTAATTAGGTTTTGAGAAATTAAGATAGATAAGTATAAGCTAAAAGTTGATCCTAAATTAGTATAATATAAATTCATGATAAATTAACATTATTATTATTATTATTATTATTATTATTATTATTATTATTATTATTATTATTATTATTATTATTATTATTATTATTATTATTATTATTATTACTATTACTAGCGAAAAGACGGGCACTCACGTGTTCGTCTTTCCACTCTTTTTATTGTGCTAACGTTTGAAAATTATGAACAGTGTTTTTTTTTATGAAATTTTGATTTTGATTAAAAGTAAAAATATAAATGCTTTTTGCTTTCAATTATAACAAATCAAACTAACCATGATTATCTATTTCAATGACACCAACAATATAACAAAAAAATATAATCTAAATTCTTATTTTTTTAATGACACCAACAACAATCTTATTATAGAAAAAATTGTTTAAGGATATAATTGATTTTTTGATAAGTCAAAGAGCAAAATGACATCCAAAAAAAATATTGCCCAACTATGTTGGTGCCCTACTCAAATCTTTTGCCAATTGCTCAAAAATATTATTAAAAAAAAGGAAAAATTACATAAAAACTGGGGGGACATAAAACATGACCCAGTCAATCAACCCTAACGGGTAATACATAAAAAAGATCAACAAAGTGAATCCAATCCTAATCAATTCTAACATCGGGTCTATATTTTGGCGAATGAATCGATCGTCAACACAAAATCGGATCACGTACCATCAACTCCCTGCAACAACGACAACAAGCATTAACTACTCTTTTGAGTCGACACAGTCCTATGTCAATCAAAAGATGGCTGGGATACGAAACCACAAACAGATTCTTGAGAGTGGGGAGTGGATTTGACCACCAACACGGTAAATAACGAATCCACACGCACCAACTGTTTACTACGATGATCAACAGCAAATTAATATCCATTTCTGGCCCAACAACAGTACTGCAACCACCTCCAAAGAAAAGAAGAAGACGATGGATTCAAATAACCCACCAGAACTAATACACACGGCGGTGAAAAATTCCATAACGGCGGCGAGATAGAGGATATCGAACAACAATTCCATCATCCTTTTTTATTAAAACACTAGAACCACCATGAATTGAGATTAACGACGGCGTTCTATATTTGAAACCATCCAATACAACCTTTGTCAACGCAACAAACCACCAAGATCAACAAGCGAGACAGATCGACGAAAACCGAAGGCCCCAGATCAGACCACTATTGCCGGAGATAGTGGCAACACAACCAATCCTTGAAACTCAATCAAAACCATCGACCACAGCCATAAAGGAGCAGAAGTGGTTGAAACAGACCCATAAGGGTTTCATGAACAGATTGCAGATGGCCAAATCTACAAGCACGCCGGCGTAGAGATCCAAAGACCGCAAACTGTTCTAAATCCTCCAAAACCACCAACGCCATAAACGTCGTCAGATTTGGAAGAGGGGTGGTGCGGAGGGCTAGCGTTGCTCATCGCACCACCAGGAAGGGCACTACATCTCTAAGAAGGAGTTTGGATACATGAAGGGTTATGGCGGCGATAAGTTTAAAGATATAATTGTGATAATGAAAAAGTAAGTATAAATATACTCATCTAGTTTGTTACACTTTTTAAAAGATAAAGAAAAAAAATTGGACATATATATACTCATATCGTGTTTGTTACACTTTTATTTTATTATTTGAATTTACTCTTATCTATTTGTTATATGTACTATTTGTATTGAAAGTTGATGATAATTTTAGAAAGAGAAAAAATCAGCCAAAAAGTGTTAAAAACATGTTATTTTCTTTATATATAGTATACATTAGTTGCTATTAAGATTTGGTTATAGGAATTATTTATTAGAAATAGAATGATTAATAGTAGCCAAATCATAGCAACAAATTCGTTAAAACTAAAACTAAAATGGACTATGGTAAACATAAGAGTTGTTGCTTAGTTGTTGCTTAGTTGTTGCTATCTAACAGGAATGAATTACTATGTTTATAGTTGGCACATTATTAGATTAAAAACAAAAATTAATATCAAAGGAACCGTGCAACAAGATGAGTCACTTACCTACTTTTATGTAAATTGGATCAAGATTTATATAAAACACTCTTATAAACAAAACCAAAGGCATGTTAATTAGATATTAAAATAGAGAAGGCCACACATAGAAGAAAAAAAAGGAGAAACAAGAGGAAAATATGTTTCGATCGGTAAAGAGAAAAGTATCTATTAATTAACTTGAGGGCAAAGTGTATTTGAAGGTACACCATCCCGAGCCGGTGAAGGATAATCAACAACCACTATCAACAACCGTAGTTGCACCTGCTCCAACCGTCTCTTCTAATTGTGTACATATCAGTGGTGATGTTTGTGGGAACGTTGTTCTCATAACATCGTTCCCTTGAATCCTTCTCACTCTCTAACTTCCAAAGCAAATTGTTGGAAAAGGTACCAGAATGGCAACCAGCAAATCTCGAACAATGGAGAGCATTGTAGTTCATCGAACTTCGACAACAAAGAGAGCTAGATCACCGGCGATCAAACAAATAGTGGCACCTCCACCTCGTAAAACATCGAGGGAGTAGAGAGGCCGCCATTCAAGAGCTAAGGAATCCCCATCCCGATCATGCGCTACCTACGCACACGAATTCTTGGCAGACTTGCACAAGGTGATCCAGCAACAAACCAAGGCAATCAATGAGCAGAATCAACGGTTGTCCTGGGTCGAGAACCAACGAGTGCAAATCCCAGTTATCGTTATACCTCGTGCATAATTATGGCAAGTGGTCGAGGAACTGGTCATGGTCGAAGAAATTGATAAATTCATCCGCACTGACAGCTGTTCAAAACATTGTAAATGTTGTAGTCCTTGTCAACATGATGATCGCCATAGAAGCAAAAAAACCAAAGACAAGAAAACTCCAAAGAGGAGGAAATCCGAGACTCCAACAAAGCTTGATTGTTTCCTCAAATGCCACCCTAGGCGAGGCGAAAGGGACCAAAGCGAAAACTCACTTCTCCGTCGTTGCGGGGGAAGGGGGAGGAAGTGGTTGCTACTGATCACTCCTCATTATAGACTTCTAAAAAAGTCTTAGCATTTCCTATTGAAATAAAGTCTGATCTGACCTGAGTCTGACGTAGGCAAGATCGTAGGCCTCTATAGGCCGGTCTGACTTATTCCAACTGAATGTGAGAAAAACACAAGAGGGGGAAGGGGGTTGAATTGTTTTGACTTTTTCCAAAAATCTCTAAGTTGTTTGAACAAAACAAATCAGGCAAGATAAACATAGAGAGAACAACACAAACAATTATCCTGGTTCACCCGACAATCCGAGGTTAGTCCAGTCCCCTTGCACTTCCAAGGGATTTTCCACTATAATCACACAAGATTACAATTATTTAGACACACAAGTCTAAGATTTCCTTGCCTCACACTTGAGGACTTCTAGAGTTTACAAATAAATTTGATTTTGTTTACACTTTGATACTCAGAGAGTAAACTAACTTAAAGCCCAATAGACTTCTGACACTTAAGAAATTCTAAGATTGAAAGTTTGTAAGAATTTTTCTAAGTGTTTGTGCGCTATATAATTTGACAGAGTTTTGTCCCTTGTAAAATTTCTTGAAGTCTCTTAAGTTCTTCAAACGGCCATGTCCTTAAATAGGAGAAGATAATAGAGCCGTTGTTTAAAGAAGTGCCAGCGCATTAATCTTCCTTGAGAAACTTTGATCAGGTTTGAAAGCTTTGCCTATAATGGAAAATTTCATTGGATTTTATCTTCCTTGAGAAACTTTGATCAGGTTTGAAAGCTTTGCCTATAATGGAAAATTTCATTGGATTTTACTTGAGATATACTTTACTTCTTTGGGAATGATCTGTTGCATTCTCTTTGTCTTTCAAATTCTTTGTTTGTTTCTGCATGTGGTCAAAAGAAGAGAAACTGTACTTTAGAACTTGATAGCAACAACTCGTCAAAAGAAGACAAAATAGGTCAGAGTCTCTTTCTACTTATGCTTATATATACTGATTATCCTATTAGGTCACAACATTCAACACACTTTCATTCTAAAGTCATCGGTAAGGGAGAGACGAGCTCTAAACTCTAACTTCTCCAAAGCTTCTCTCAGATCGTCTCAATCGCTCCAGATGACCCTTCGATCATAGAAGATATATGTTTAAATGTATTTCTAGATTACAATATGCTATAATTTGCATCTATGATTTTGGTCATTTGTGTTAAATATTCTAACACTAACTACAAGAACGTTTCTGTTGGAACAAAATGTGTTAAACAACTCTCTTCTGAATTAAGGGGGAGATTGTTGAAACATTATGTGTAAACATATCTCTCTTTGTGGTTTTGATGATAACAAAAGTGTTAAATAGAAAATTGGTTATTTGCTAATGCTTTGTTCAAGTGATTTCAGAACCACGTGTTTAATGATTGGAAATTGATAATGGTTAGAGCAAGAAAGGAAAGCTTAGAAGCAAGTTGCAAAAGTTGAAAGGAAACTGGGTCTGAAGAGTGCTCCTGAATTGGTGCCTCTGAAGTGAGAGTCTGAAGCCTGCGTCTGAAGGCAGCTTCTGATGGGTGCGTCTGAAGAAGTCAATGAAAGTCAACGTCTGAAGACCTGCTTCTGAAGTCTGAGTCTGAAGAAGTGCTTCTGATGTACTGTTCACGCGGAAGCTTCTGAAGGCTGATGTGGCAAGGAAAGCAACTGGTACTGTGCGCATTTAATGCCTGGATGTGTCAGAACAACCCAATGGAACAGTTGTCTCCCTGACTCAAACATTCCCCAGCTTTTAAGGAAAGTAAATTCAAAAATGGCTGCTGCTCTGTTTTCTGGAAAAAGTTCAGCACACAATTGCAGCTAACCTAGCTCTCAACTTGCAACGGCTCTTTTCCTAAAACCTGCAAATCTTCAACAGCTCTAATTTCCTCTATAAAAGGAAGAAGAATTGAAGAAGAATTTTGCTAAGACTCTTGGATAAAAATCTGTCTGAAACTTGCTCTGTTTTGCTGTCAAAACTCAAAGTTCACAAACCTCTTAGAAATTCTTTTATCTGTTGTAACTTAGAATTTCTTAAGGTTAAGAGTCTTAACCTGTGTTGTATTAAGAGAACACCTCTGGTATTTTATCAAGTGTTCAACCCAAACTTACCTTCTTTGTAAATCAGTTTGGTCTAAGTCTTAGTCTGCGTACTTGTTGAAGCAGTATTTCATACAACAAAAGTAAGTATTTTCAATTATCGTCTCCACAGGGATTAGTGCGTTACTTCGAACCGTTCAACAATCGGTATTGTTTTGAGTAAAGGGTTTGTACGATTGGTTTCATAAAATAACAGAATGTAAATGCGGGAATTAAAACGACAAGTAATAGGGAATAAAAGCGTTGGAATTAGAGTTCATCAATCTTGCAAAGAATATAATCTATGAATCATGCATATGAATTTAGCGTTTTAGCGAAAATATCACGTATCGCTCGACAACGTCATTGATTTCCCAAATGACGTCGTGAGATCGATCGTATCGTTTAATCGACGATTTCCCAATCAATCAAATGATCCGAAAGTATTACGATCCGAAACTTAGTGTAATTATCAAAACCCAAATCCATTTCTAGATTTTCTTATTTTGATAGAAGATTATTCTTAAACATAGATTCAAAAGTATTTGTCAATATCATTTGAATCAAGCATGAGATTGAAAAGCAAGAATAACTTCATAAACACATAAATTGCCAAAATCATATATTCACATAATCATATATTACATCAAAGCTAGAAAGAATACCTCTAATCCCAACAAAGGGATGTTAGTTGCTCATTTTCATGACAACTATACAAAAGATAAGAGAAAAGATAAAGATCATAACCCAAAGTCTTGATTTCCCAAAGCCCTTGGTTGATTTCCACAATTCAATCCTTTTGCTCCTTGAAGATCATTACTTCTAGCCCTATTTACTAAGTCCTAAACTACTACTAAAGCAATCCTAACAATTGGAAGTAAAAGTTCTCAAAGTTCTCCAACTGATTTTTCAGAAAAATGAGCTAAAAATGCTTTTATACTCTGAATGTTTGCACGCTCGCTACAAGCGATGAGCTGGTCGCTTGTAGCGAGGAAGTTTTCTGGCCAATGGGAATGTTCCACGTCAGCATGGAGCCTTAAACCGCCCTTGGTCGCTTGAAGCGACCGGTTCATCGCTTGTAGCGATGAACCTCTGAAAATCCCTGCCTAGGCTCGCTTGAAGCGTGGCATCTGGCGCTTGAAGCGATGAACCTCCAAATTTCCTGCCTATCCTCGCTTGTAGCAAGGAAGCGCGCGCTTGTAGCGATGGCTTTGATAAAAACTTCATGTTCCTTGCTCAGCATGTTCAAGCATGAATTTCCTGCAATAATAACATGGGGTAAGGCATAGGATCACAATATAGCATTTGAACCATAAATATGAGCTTATCCTATGATAACTTGTGAAATAAGTAACATAAGTGCCTTAATTACATGAGCATTTTAACCACTTTCAGGCACTTAACAGTACTAAGCATTGTAAGTCTCATAACTTAGTGTTTTGAGCAAGCTGTAACCTCATTCCTTTGTGGTCTGAGTCTGGAAGTCTCTTGACTGTGTGTCCTGAGCAGGGAAGCCTCTTGACTTAGTGTCTTGAGCATTAGAAGCCTCTTCCTTTGTGGTTGAGCAATTGAAAGTCTCTTCCTTGGTGGTTGAGCAACTGGAAGTCTCTTCCTTAGTGGTTGAGCAATTGTACTCATCTGATTATAGTGGAAATCTCTTGTTGGAAATTAAGGGGACTGGACTACTTCCTACATTGGGAAGGAACCAGTATAAAACTTTGTGTGTCTCTCTTTCCCTCTTTCTTTTCATTTTGATCCGCTGCAATACACTTTGATAATAGCTCAGAACTGATTCATATCAGCTTCTGAACTTAACTTAAGTTTTTGAAAAGAAAGAAACCTAGTTTTTGACTCACACAATTCAACCCCCCCTTCTTGTGTGTGTTTTTCTCACCTTCAGTTGGTATCAGAGCTCCGGTTCTGATATTAACACTTAACAGTGTGTCAGTAGGATCCTGAGAAAAACATGGCCTCAACTAGTGGTTCACCTCCACCCTCTCCCAGAAATCAAAGAACTGTATCATATGACTATGGTACAGATGACAAAAAATCTAGATCACACAATAAACCCCCAATGTTTACTGGTGATCCAGAAAAGTTCTCATGGTGGAAGAGCAAAATGTATAGTCATATAATTGGTATTGATGACTCACTATGGGACATCATTGAAGATGGAATCACAATCCCAGTTGATGAAGAAGGTGTTGCTGTCAACAGAAAAGCTTTAAGTGATGCAGAAAGAAAAATATATAGGAAGCATCACAATGTCAGAGGTATCATTGTGGATTCATTACCTCACAATGAATATCAGAAGCTGAGTGACAAGTCAACAGCCAAAGCTATATTCACATCCCTCTGCTCTAACTATGAAGGTAATAAAAAGGTTAGAGAAGCTAAGGCTAACATCCTTGTTCAGCAATATGAATTGTTCAGAATGAAAGAGGATGAAAATATTGAGACAATGTTCTCAAGATTTCAGACTCTGGTTTCTGGACTTCAGATTCTGAAGAAGAGTTATACCACAGCTGATCATGTGAATAAAATCCTTAGAAGTCTGTCATCTAAATGGAGACCCAAAGTGACTGCTATTGAGGAAGCTAAGGATCTGAATACTTTAAGTATTGAGGATCTTATAAGCTCCCTCAAGGTGCATGAACTGGGACTCAATGAGGATGAGTCTGTTAGAGAACCAAAATCATCAGCTTTGAAATCTAAAAGAAAGCCTGCTAAAGTTTTGAAAGCTATTGAATCTGAAGAAGAATTTCCTGAGGGAAATTCTGATGAAGATTCAGATGTAGATGAGCTTGCAATGCTTTCTAAAAGAATTCAGTATCTAATGAATAGAAAGAAAAAATTCTCTAACAGGAGCAGTAACTTTAGAGGATTTGGTTCAAAGAGGGAAAACCAGAAGGAAAGCTGTTACAACTGCAAGAAGCCTGGGCATTTTATTGCTGACTGTCCTGATCTTCAGAAGGAAAAGTCTAAAGAGAAAGCAAAGAAGTCCAGCTCAAAGTCTAGTAGTTTCAGAAACAAGCTTAAAAAGAGTCTCATGGCAACATGGGATGATCTGGACAATGAGTCTGAATCTGATGAAGAGGAAGCAAACCTGGCCTTGATGGCAACTGCATTTTCTGATGCAGAATCCTGTTCAGATTCAGATGAAGAAGATGAGGTATATTCTGAACTCACTAGATCTGAATTAATTGAAACAGTTAAAGATCTTATGAGTCATCTAAAAAGCAAGTTAGGAGAAATTAAATCTTTGAAAAATAAAACTAACTTGCTGTCTGAGGAAAATCTTAAACTTCAGAATCAAATATTTGAATATGATGAAGAAGTTGAAGAACTCAGAAAAGAGGCTCATAAGAAATCTGAAGAGATTCCTAATGAACATGAAATAGCTCTTCAGGATTTCATTTTAACTGGAATCAATAGAACTAAAATTGCCTCTATACTTTATAATATGGTCAGAAATAAAGGTGAAGGCATTGGCTATGATTCATTCAAACCTTCAAATGAATCAAACTCACCTTCCTGTTCTGGAAATATTTTAAAAGGCAATGGTATATGCTTTGTGCCTGCTTCTGATAACTCTGAGAAGTTGAAAATGTCAGAAACTGAGACTGAGTCTAAAGTTCTGAACAGCTAAGACTCTAAAGCTTCTGAACCTAAAGGTAAGATGAAGGCAGATGTTAAAACCTTGCCTAAATCTAAGCCAAAAAGTCCTAAGCCTAAGAGTAAGAGAAAATCAGACTCTAAACCTGAAAATGTTCAGAGTCTGAAGAGTTCAGAACCTGGAACTAGTAAGTCTCAGAATCTGAATAATTCAAATTCAAATTTTTCAAAGACTGAGTTTATTAAAACTTCAAAATCTATTAAACCAGTCAATACAAAACATTTTCAATCTCAGAATGTTAAGCAAAGCAAGCAAAAGCAAACCAATCAGTTTTCTGCTTTTAATTATTTTAAGAAAGGCAAAACTGAAGCTTGCCTTGTGCCTGAAGCTAACAAAGTTAGAATTCTGAGGAAATCAGAACCAAAGCACTCAAAGGGTCAGACTTTAAACAACTCAGAACCAAAGACTTTCAAGTCTCAGGTTCTGAAGAAATCTGAGTCCAAACCTTTGAGAACTCAGGTTCTGAAGAACTCAGGTTCTGAAACTCAGACTTATTCCAGATATAAGGATTCATATCCTAAGTATCAGAACAAGTCTGAATATCATAACTTCAGACACAAGATGAAAAAGCCAAAACCTTTCAGGACTAACCCCAAAGGACCCATGAAAATCTGGGTACCTAAGTCTGAGATCATTTCAATTGCAGATATGCTTGTCATCCAGAGAAAAGGAAAGGTCCTGGTACCTGGACAGTGGATGCTCGTATCATATGACAGGGGACAAGTCTATGTTCCAAACCCTGACTCTGAAAGAGGGAGGAACTGTGGGGTTTGGAGGAAGTCAGAAAGGAAAGATCATTGGTACTTGTAAGATAGGTAATTCTTCCCTGTACATTGATGATGTTTGGCTGGTAGATGGACTTAGACATAATTTACTTAGCATAAGTCAATTATGTGATAGTAATTATGAAGTCTTGTTTAATAAGAACACTTGCACTGTAATCAACAATGAAAATAAGTCTGTAGTGTTCAAAGGTAGTAGGAAAAACAATGTTTATAAAATAAATTTTTCTGAATTGGTTCAGCAGAAGGTAGTTTGCCTTCTGTCTGTGAGTGATGAGAAGTGGGTGTGGCACAAAAGGCTGGGACATGCTAACTGGAGACTCATCTCTAAGCTTAGCAAGTTACAGCTGGTTAGAGGCCTACCCAGCATTGATTATCACTCAGATGCTCTATGTTCAGCATGCCAAATTTGAAAATTTTCTAAAACTTCTTTTAAATCTAAGAACATTGTTTCCACCTCAAAACCTTTAGAACTCCTTCACATTGATTTGTTTGGTCCTGTTGGAACAGCCTCAATCAATGGGAAGAAGTATGGACTTGTAATTGTTGATGATTATAGTAGGTGGACTTGGGTTAAATTCCTTAGAACCAAAAATGAAACATATGATGTGTTTTTCAAATTCTGCAAACAAGTACAAAATGAAACTGATTTGAAAATTTTAAAAATCAGAAGTGATCATGGTGGGGAATATGAAAATGAACCATTTGAAAATTTTTGTGAAGATCATGGAATTCTCCATGAGTTCTCATCTCCTAGAACTCCACAACAAAATGGAGTTGTAGAGAGAAAGAACAGATCTTTACAAGAAATGGCCAGAACCATGATCCATGAATCCAAAATTGCTAAGTACTTTTGGGCAGAAGCTGTAAACACAACATGTTATATTCAGAACAGGATCTATATCAGACCTATTCTGAATAAAACAACATATGAACTGTTTAAAGGAAGAAAACCAAGTATTTCTTATTTTCATCAGTTTGGTTGTACATGCTACATACTAAACAATAAAATCTACCTAAAGAAATTTGATGCCAAGGCTCAAAAGGGTACCTTTTTAGGATACTCAGAGAGATCTAAGGCATACAGGGTATATAATTCTGAAACACATGTTGTTGAAGAAGCTATACATATTAGGTTTGATGATAAGAAGCCTGGTAATGAAATACCAGAGCTGGTTGAGAGTTTTGCAGATGTCAGAATCTCAGAAGAACCTTCAGAAGCTGAACCCAGTTCAGAGTCTGATGAAGGTTCAGAAGCTGAAAACAATGAAGAATCTGAGAAACTCTCTGATAATGACACTACTCCTGAAGCAAATCAAGACCAGCATGGTTCTGAACAAATCCTTGATGGTTCTTCAGAAGCTAATCCACCCAGAACCTCATTCAAGTACAAGTCTTCACACCCTGAGGAGTTGATCATTGGAAACAAGAACAGTCCAAGAAAGACAAGATCAGCATTCAGTTAGAATGAGTCTATGCTTGACATGGTATCCATGATTGAGCCCACAACTGCTGATGAAGCACTTGCTGATGATGGCTGGATTGTAGCAATGCAGGAAGAACTGAACCAGTTTCAAAGGAATGATGTCTGGGATCTAGTTGCAAGACCTGATCATAAGAACATCATTGGAACAAAATGGGTGTTCAGGAACAAGCTCAATGAACAAGGGGAAGTGATCAGAAACAAGGCTAGATTAGTAGCTCAAGGGTACAGCCAGCAAGAAGGAATTGATTACACTGAGACTTTTGCTCCAGTTGCGAGACTGGAAGCAATCAGGTTACTTCTTTCTTATGCTGTTAATCATGATATCATCTTGTATCAAATGGATGTTAAGAGTGCTTTCTTAAATGGTGTAATTTCTGAAGAAGTGTATGTAAAACAACCTCCTGGTTTTGAAGATGTTAAAAATCCAGATTATGTTTTTAAACTTAAGAAGTCTTTGTATGGTCTGAAACAAGCTCCCAGAGCTTGGTATGAAAGGCTAAGCAACTTCTTGATTAAAAATGATTTTGTAAGAGGTCAAGTTGATAATACACTCTTTAGAAAAACTGTTAAGAAAGAAATCTTAATTGTGCAAATATATGTTGATGATATCATATTTGGTTCTACTAATGCCTCCCTTTGCAAAGAGTTTTCAAAGTTGATGCAGGATGAATTTGAAATGAGCATGATGGGTGAGCTGAAATTCTTTTTGGGAATTCAAATAAACCAATGCAAAGATGGTGTCTATGTTCATCAATCCAAATACACTAAGGAGCTTCTGAAGAAGTTCCAGCTGGATGATTGCAAGCTGATGACAACACCAATGCATCCCACCTGCACTTTAAGCTAAGAGGACAATGGCTCTAAAGTAGATCAGAAGCTGTACAGAGGTATGATAGGTTCTCTTTTATACTTAACTGCTTCTAGGTCAGATATTTTATTTAGTGTGTAGGGTTTTTGTAGATTGGCTACATTTTGCAAAAACATCTACTAGCCGGATGCTGGGACAGATGTGGTAGCATATGGAACAGCATTACGTGAGTTGTGTTTTCGCGCCAGCTAGCGCTTTATATTTGTATACGCAATCTTCCAAAGATTTGCTTGAAGATTTATTTTCCTCTAGCTTGCTGATCAAGGCGCGTGTATCTGATTGAAGATTTGTTTGAAGTTTTATTTGCCTTGCCATTTATTCCACAAGATACTGTTCTATATTTGGAAGCTTTTTATTATTTCTAGAAGATCGTTTTTCAGCTGGACCGGTCAATGTCCATGCTCTATTTTGAAGCCCAGACCCGTGGTATCTGAGTACTATATATTCATGAAGGCAAACCCTAGTTGGGTAACTAAAAACCGTGTGTGTTAGCAAAGCGTGTGTTTTAAGGTTTTTAGGGTTTTGTTTGTTAATTGTGAGCCTTGCTTGTATCTCCCTGATTCAAGCTAAGGACTGAGTTTGTTTTGAGTTGTAATTTGTAAGCTGCTCCTAAGCTTTTAAGTACGGAGTGAGTATGTGTTATTAGCGTGTGTTTCTCTTGGTTGTGTTTTATGTTTTGTGTGTTTGATAACAATACTGTGTGTGTTGTTCGTAGGAATTGAGACGGGGTCTCATATCTAGGAGTTCCTAGATAGAGTTGCCACTGGTAAGGTCTAGGTGCAAGGTCAAGTAGTGTGTCTGCGTTGGTCTTTTCACTAGAACTATAATAGTGGAATCATTTCTGGATTGGTATCCCCCAGAGTAGGAGAGTTGCTCCGAACTGGGTTAACAAACTCTCTGTGTACTTTTTATTTCCGCTGTGTTCCTTTTAATTTGCGCTTTGTTACGTTGTGCTATTTTAATTGTAGTTCTGAGTAGACACGCGCTCGGACAGTTGTGCCAACATTGTGCACAGCATATTTCAGTCAGGTTGCCAGGAATTTCAATTGGCATCAGAGCAGGCACCCTGTTCTGTGTGGGTGAGCTCCAGGGAAAGAAGTTTCTGGCTCAATGGATAAAGAAGGAGGACTGGTGAACAGACCACCCTTGTTGGATGGGTCAAACTATGACATTTGGAAATCACGCATGACAGCTTTCTTGAAATCTCTAGACAGCAGAGCTTGGAAGGCTGTGATCAAGGCATGGGTCCCTCCTAAAATAAAAGATGCGAATAATGTTGATACTGATGAGTTGAAACCAGAAGAGGAGTGGTCTACAGAAGAAGACACTGCAGCTGTTGGAAACTCTAAAGCCCTGAATGCTTTGTTTAATGGTGTTGACAAGAACATGTTCAGGTTGATTAAACAATGTACTATTGCCAAGGAAGCTTGGGATATCCTAAGAACAGCTCATGAAGGTACTCAAAAGGTCAAGAAGTCAAGGCTACAACTGCTAACAACACAGTTTGAGAATTTGAGAATGAAAGAAGGAGAGAGTGTTCATGACTTTCACATGAATGTGCTAGAATATGCTAACACTTTTGAATCCTTGGGGGAAAAGATATCCGATGAAAAACTGGTAAGCAAAATTCTCAGGTCCCTGCCTAAGAAATTTGATATGAAAGTATGTGCTATCGAGGAGGCCCAAGATATTGGAGATATGAAAGTTGATGAGTTGATTGGATCTCTCCAAACTTTTGAATTAAAGGTTAATGAAAGATCTGAAAAGAAAGACAAGAACATTGCTTTCATCTCCAACACTGATGAAGATGATGTGGAGAGTAATTTAGATACTGATGAGAGCATCTCTGAAGATATTGTGTTGTTGGGCAAACAATTTAATAAAGTTGTGAAGAGGATGGACAGACGCCCTAGGACAAATGCTCCGGACAACAGTCGCAGCATCTATAAAAATGTCAACAATCAGAGGAAACCTAGAACTGATGACAAAATCAATCAAAGCAAAGGGGTGCAATGCCATGAATGCGAAGGTTTTGGTCACATCAGAACTGAGTGTGCAACGTATCTGAAGAAACAAAAGAAGGTGATGACTGTGTCTTGGACTGATGAGGATGAATCAGAAGAAGAACCTGAAACTGCAAAACATGTGAATGCCTTGACTGGAGTGTGCACATCTGACAATGAATCTAGTGATGAAGAGCTAACATATGATGAACTGGCTGATTCTTACAAGGAGCTATATCTCAAAAGTGAGGAAGTTTGTAAAACTCTAGAAAAACAAAAAGGGACCATCGCTCTCCTGCAAGCTGAGAAAGACAAACTTCTGAAAATAAACTCAGACCTCAATGATGAGGTTATCTTACTTACTTCCAAGATTGGCAATATGAACAAGCAACTGCGGATGATGAACAAAGGTACTGATGCTTTAGACGAAATTCTGGAAATAGGACAGAAACCTGGAGATTCTAAAGGTATTGGGTTTGACTACAGTTCTATGCCTCAGCAGAAACTATTACCAGTGAGACAGTTTGTGGCACCTGTTAGTACTCATGACCATACTATGCCAAGACAGATGCCCCAGCATCAGGTGAGACAACAGGCATCAGGATATAGGACCAGATCAAAAGGAAGGAATTATGCTTGGGTATGTCATTACTGTGGAAGAAAAGGACATATTAGACCTTTCTGTTTTAAATTACATGGTTACCCAGACAGGACCTATTCACCAAGACCTGATCCCATAGTAAAGATCACCAAGAAGCAGTGGAAGCAGAAAAATGATAATTTCACAAGCAACACTATGAATCCTAGAAAAATAGAACCAGAAGCTGATGAGATTGCTCAAATTGCGCATACTTCTCTGAGAGTGTCATCCAGAAATGATTGGTACTTTGACAGTGGATGCTCCAGGCATATGACTGGTGATAAAAATTACATGACTGATGTTAAGCCTTATGCTACAAGCTTTGTGACTTTTGGGGATGGAGCCAAAGGAGAAATAAAGGGTGTAGGAAATCTTGTGGAAGAGGGTCTACCCAAACTTGATAAGGTGCTTCTTGTGAAAGGATTAACTGCAAACTTAATTAGTATTAGTCAACTGTGCGATCAAGGAATGAAGGTCAACTTTACTAAGAGTGAATGCTTAGTGGCTAACAGTGAAGGGGACATCCTGATGAAAGGTGTTAGATCAAAGGACAATTGCTACTTGTGGGTCTCTCAAGATAAAGCAAAGTTATCTAATTGTCTAATAACCAAAGAAGATGAAGTTAAGCTATGGCACCAAAAGCTTGGACATCTGAATCTCAGAAGCATGAAGAAAGCTATTGCTGAAGGAGCCATCAGAGGTTTACCAAAACTCCAAATTCAGGAAGGAAGTATATGTGGAGAATGCCAGATAGGAAAACAGACCAAGATGCCTCACCAGAAGCTGCAACATCTGTCCACATCCAGAGTTCTTGAGCTATTGCACATGGACTTAATGGGACCCATGCAAGTCGAAAGCTTAGGTGGTAAGAAGTATGCTTTTGTTGTTGTTGATGATTTTTCTAGATATACTTGGATAAATTTCATTAAGGAGAAATCAGACACTTTTGAAAAATTCAAGGATCTTTGCTTACAACTTCAGAGAGAAAAGGATTGTGGAATTGTTAGAATCAGAAGTGACCATGGGAAGGAGTTTGAGAATGGTAAGTTCTTTGATTTCTGTATTTCTGAAGGAATATTTCATGAGTTCTCTGCACCCATTACTCCTCAACAAAATGGGATAGTAGAGAGGAAGAACAGGACCTTGCAAGAATCTGCCAGGGTTATGCTACATGCAAAGAAGCTGCCATTTTTCTTTTGGGCTGAAGCCATGAACACAGCCTGCTATATTCATAATAGAGTGACTTTGAGAAAAGGTACATCTACAACCTTGTACGAGCTATGGAAGGACAGGAAGCCAACAGTGAAGCACTTTCATGTGTTTGGTAGTAAATGTTATATTCTAGCTGACAGGGAACCAAGAAGAAAGATGGATGCTAAAAGTGAAGAGGGAATCTTTCTAGGCTATTCTACAAACAGCAGAGCCTATAGAGTATACAACTCCAGAACCAAGACAGTGATGGAATCCATAAATGTTGTTGTAGATGATGAAGGAAATAATGCTATGCCAGATGATGCTACATTTGACGCAGCTTCTGACCTACAGGAAGCAAAGAAAGCAGATGAAGCAAGTGATAAGCAAGATTCTGAAGTAACTGGCCCAGAGAAGACTGCTCCCAACAAAGGACCATCTATCAGAGTTCAGAAAAATCATCCCATAGATCAAGTCATTGGCGATCCTAACCAAGGGATCACAACTAGAAGGAACTATGATGAGGTATCAAATTCTTGCTTTATATCTAAACTTGAACCAAAGAATGTTAAGGAAGCTCTAACTGATGAGTTCTGGATAAATGCTATGCAAGAAGAGTTAACTCAGTTCAAGAGAAGTAATGTGTGGGACCTAGTTCCTAGACCAGATAATGTGAATGTTATAGGTACCAAGTGGGTTTATAAAAACAAGTCTGATGAAAATGGTACTATCACTAGAAACAAAGCTAGACTGGTTGCACAAGGATATTCTCAAATTGAAGGTGTAGACTTTGATGAGACTTTTGCTCCTGTAGCTAGGTTGGAATCTATTAGATTGTTACTTGGGATTGCATGCATACTAAAATTCAAGTTGTATCAGATGGATGTCAAGAGTGCCTTTCTCAATGGGTACTTAAATGAAGAGGTTTATGTGGAACAGCCTAAAGGCTTCATTGATCCTAGTTTTCCAAACCATGTGTACAAATTGAAGAAAGCTCTATATGGCCTGAAGCAAGCTCCTAGAGCTTGGTATGAGAGACTTGCTGAGTTTCTAATCAACCATGGCTATAGGAAGGGGAGAAATGACAAGACCCTGTTTGTGAAAGATGAAAATGGACAGTTGATGATTGCTCAAATATATGTAGATGACATAGTCTTTGGAGGAATGTCTGACCAGATGATAGAGCATTTTGTTCAGCAAATGCAATCTGAATTTGAGATGAGTCTTGTAGGTGAGCTAAAGTTCTTTCTTGGTCTTCAAGTGAAACAAATGGAAGATACTATATTTATCTCTCAAAGTAAGTATGCTAAAAATATAGTCAAGAAATTTGGGATGGAAAATGCTGCTCATAAAAGAACTCCTGCTCCCACACATGTAAAATTATCAAAGGATGAGAAAGGTGTGGATGTTGACCAAAGCATGTATAGGAGTATGATAGGAAGTCTTCTATATCTTACAGCAAGTAGGCCAGATATTACATTTGCAGTTGGAGTGTGTGCCAGGTACCAAGCTGAACCAAAAATAAGTCACCTGACTCAGGTAAAGAGAATTCTGAAGTATGTGAATGGTACTAGTGATTATGGTATGTTGTATTCTCATGGGGAAAGCACTGTGCTGTTTGGATATTGTGATGCTGACTGGGCTGGAAGTGCAGATGATAGAAAGAGTACCTCTGGTGGATGTTTCTTTCTAGGCAACAACCTTATATCCTGGTTCAGTAAGAAGCAAAATTGCATTTCTTTGTCTACAGCTGAAGCTGAGTACATAGCAGCTGGTAGTAGTTGTTCTCAATTGTTGTGGATGAGACAGATGCTGAGTGAATACAATGTCAAGACAAATGCTATGACATTATATTGTGACAATCTGAGTGCAATTAATATCTCCAAGAATCCTATTCAACATAGCAGGACCAAACACATTGACATTAGACATCATTTTATAAGGGATCTTGTTGAAGACAAAATTGTTACTCTTGAACATGTTTCAACTGAAGAGCAATTAGCAGATATTTTTACCAAAGCCCTTGATGCTAATCAATTTTGAAAAATTAAGACGGAAGTTGGGGATATGCTTAGTTGAAGAATTGTAGCAATTAATGTGCAAGGGGCGTGCAGCTATTATTTTTTCCCTCGTCAACCGCTTATTGCACGTCACTCAAGGAGGTTATTGCACACTTGCCTTTTTCAAAACTCTTGCACGTTATCATCATTATCTTTGTCTTAACTTCTCTCAACCTCTCATTGCCTCTCTTACCGCGCACATCTTCATTCAAAAATCATCCACTTCTCATACCTTCACATTCAAAATCATCACCATGGCTGATTCGTCTTCTCATCCAACTACACAAGATCAAGCTGCTGAAGCCGTCATCACTGATGCGCAACCCCTCACCACTATCCCTAGCGCTCCTACAAAGAAGCGTCGAACTAGGGCATCTGCACCACGAAGGAAGACACCTGCCAAATCTAGCAAAGCTGCCTCCTCCACCGCTGTGAACACCAGATCAAAATCAAAAGGTAAATCTTCTACCACTCCTGCTGCTCCAAGAGTAGGACTTAGTATGGATGATCTGTACCTTAAGGACAACCCTTTTGTATCGACTGTTGTTGAACCACATGCTGAACCTTCTGTCACTGAATCTGAAAATGTCGCTGTTGAGAGTACTGTAGCCATGCCCGAAACCCTAGGTTCTGATAATCCTAAGGTAGATGAAAAATTAGTTGGTGATTCTTCGAATTCTCCTATCGAAAAAGATGTTACTACTGATTCTGGTGCAAAGAATGATGTTGATACGGCCGTGTCTGAGACACCTGCTGATTCCCCTGCCACAACAAAGAATGCTGTGACAGATGCTCCCGCATCTTTGTCACAAGCCCGAGAGGAGCCTGATGTGGTAGTTCCTAATATTTCTGGTTCTGTGAGTGTCCCTGAGAGTGAGTCCTCAGAGTCTGAAAATGAAGGGACTGAGACTCAAGATGTTGTAGATGATACTGAGACTGCTATTTTAGACTGTGCTGACACTATTGTTGTTGAGGAAGCTGTGCCTGAAGAAAGACCTCAGGAAGAAACTGGTACTATTGGTGTTGCTCGCAGGACAAGGAGCAAAGCTGACAAAACTGCTGCAATTGTCAGTGAAGGAGAAAAGGATAGGAAGAAGAAAACTGTAAAGGCTGGGAAGAGGCCTGTGTATGGTCCCCCCAAGGCTGGAAGCAAGAAGGTGGCTCAAAGTGGTCACAAGAAGAAGAGCTTAAAAAGAAAAGACCCTCCCTCTAGTGACTCTGAGTTTGAGGTTGCTGAGCCTGAAGCTGCCACATCTGGTGGGGCTTCCAGAAAAACAATGAAGGGTATGAAGATACCTCTGACTATTCCTCCTGCCCCTCTTGATAATGTTTCCTTTCATTTGGAAAATGGTTCCTCTAGGTGGAAGTTCATATACCACAGAAGACTGGGTCTTGAAAGAAATCTTAAAGAAGATGTGTTCAAGTGTCAAAAGCTGGTTGATCTGTTGGAGTTTGCTGGTCTGATGAAGACTGTGAGGAATCTGGGTCCATGCTATGATAAGCTGGTCAGGGAGTTTTTGGTGAATGTTTCTGATGAGTGTGATGACACAAGAAACCCTGAGTATAGGAAGGTTTTTGTTCGTGGTAAGTGTGTCAATTTTTCTCCTATGGTGATCAATGCATACCTTGAGAGGTCTACTGAGGAGACCCCTGAGCTTGAGGTCACTGAGGACACTATCTGCAAGACAATCACTGATAACAAGCTTAGACATTGGCCAAAGCATTTGTCTTCTGCTCAACTGTCTCCTTTGTATGCTGCTTTGAATAGGACTCCAACCACTCACTCAAATTCTGTTGCATCTGGGTTGGCCAAGTTCATTTATGCTGTGGGAACCAAGTCTTCCTTTGATTATGGAGCCTACATCTATTATCAAGTTTTAGAGCATGCTAAATCTTTTGCTATTAAGTTTCCAATTGCTTTTCCTACCCTCCTGTGTGGAATTATTCTTCAGCAGCACCCTGATATTTTGATCAGTAGTGATGAGCCCTGCAAGAGGCCTGGTCCTATGGCTTTGGATTGCAGTTTGCTGTCTGAGACACATGATGCTGATGTAGCTGGTACTTCTGTCCGGACATCTGGTGTGCTCTCCAGAAAGCAAATGATTGCTGATCTTACTGAGACAAGTGTGGCCCTTGAAGCTAGGAAGGTGAAGATTGACAAGATAATTGCAGCTTTGAAGGCTGAAGCAGATGCTGAGGGTGAGCAGGATGAGGAAGAAGGAGGAGATAAGGCTGTTGCTTCTGCTGGTGACTCTGAAGATGCCTCTGAAGATTCTGAGGATTCCTGATTTTCTTGTTTTTGTTCTGACCCCTTTTGATGTTTTTTTTTTGGTGACTGGGCTATGCCCTGAATTTCTTATGCACCTTGTGTGCTTCTGGTCTGTAATATGCACTCTCTGTGGTTACTATGCACTCTTTATGGCTCTATGCACTTTCTATGAGTTTGCCCTATCTGTTGGTTGTCAGAATTTTTGGCTAAAAAGGGGGAGTAGAATTTGATTTATTATCTGTTGCTTGTGTGCTGATTTGAAGCCTCTATTATGTATGGCTACATGTGTTGAGGGGGAGTGTAGTATATGTTGAGGGGGAGTGTAGTATATGTTGAGGGGGAGTTCTGGTACATGCATGTTTTGAGGGGGAGCTCTTAAGTTTCTTTGTGTGTGGAAATTTATTTTTTCCCTTATCTATGTGATTCCACTATATGAGAGTTTATTTCTCTCTGGTTGTTCCTATGAGGCTAGATGTTTGTGTTATCTGGTGCATGCCTCTGATTCTACTTGCAAGCCATCTTTGACTATTTCTCGCTTTGAAGTAATCTCACTCTATGCTACGATTTTTTCTTTCCTTGTTGTGTGCCTGTGTTGACGTGAAGGAATCTTATCTGTGTGTTTCCCAAAGTACTGGCTCTAGAGTGTTTTAGCCAAAAATTTGCCAAAGGGGGAGATTGTAGGGTTTTTGTAGATTGGCTACATTTTGCAAAAACATCTACTAGCCGGATGCTGGGACAGATGTGGTAGCATATGGAACAGCATTACGTGAGTTGTGTTTTCGCGCCAGCTAGCGCTTTATATTTGTATACGCAATCTTCCAAAGATTTGCTTGAAGATTTATTTTCCTCTAGCTTGCTGATCAAGGCGCGTGTATCTGATTGAAGATTTGTTTGAAGTTTTATTTGCCTTGCCATTTGTTCCACAAGATACTGTTCTATATTTGGAAGCTTTTTATTATTTCTAGAAGATCGTTTTTCAGCTGGACCGGTCAATGTCCATGCTCTATTTTGAAGCCCAGACCCGTGGTATCTGAGTACTATATATTCATGAAGGCAAACCCTAGTTGGGTAACTAAAAACCGTGTGTGTTAGCAAAGCGTGTGTTTTAAGGTTTTTAGGGTTTTGTTTGTTAATTGTGAGCCTTGCTTGTATCTCCCTGATTCAAGCTAAGGACTGAGTTTGTTTTGAGTTGTAATTTGTAAGCTGCTCCTAAGCTTTTAAGTACGGAGTGAGTATGTGTTATTAGCGTGTGTTTCTCTTGGTTGTGTTTTATGTTTTGTGTGTTTGATAACAATACTGTGTGTGTTGTTCGTAGGAATTGAGACGGGGTCTCATATCTAGGAGTTCCTAGATAGAGTTGCCACTGGTAGGGTCTAGGAGCAAGGTCAAGTAGTGTGTCTGCGTTGGTCTTTTCACTAGAACTATAATAGTGGAATCATTCCTGGATTGGTATCCCCCAGAGTAGGAGAGTTGCTCCGAACTGGGTTAACAAACTCTCTGTGTACTTTTTATTTCCGCTGTGTTCCTTTTAATTTGCGCTTTGTTACGTTGTGCTATTTTAATTGTAGTTCTGAGTAGACACGCGCTCGGACAGTTGTGCCAACATTGTGCACAGCATATTTCAGTCAGGTTGCCAGGAATTTCATAGTGTATGTCTGTGTGCTAGATTCCAGTCAGATCCTAGAGAATCTCATATGACTGCTGTCAAGAGAATCTTTAGGTATCTGAAAGGAACAACTAATTTGGGACTTCTGTATAAGAAATCTCTGAATTATAAGCTAGTTGGATTCTGTGATGCTGACTATGCAGGGGACAGGATTGAAAGAAAGTCCACCAGTGGAAACTGTCAGTTTATTGGTGAAAATCTGATATCCTGGGCCAGCAAGAGACAAGCAACCATTGCTTTGTCAACAGCAGAAGCAGAATACATCTCAGCTGCAAGTTGTAGCACACAACTGCTCTGGATGAAACATCAATTAGAGGATTATCAGATTCATGCAGATAACATTCCAATTTATTGTGATAACACTGCTGCAATATGTCTGTCTAAAAATCCAATTCTGCATTCTAGAGCCAAGCACATAGAAATAAAACATCATTTTATCAGAGATTATGTTCAGAAGGGTGTTTTAGATATTCAGTTCATTGATACTGATCATCAATGGGCTGACATATTCACAAAACCCCTAACAGAAGAAAGATTCAATTTTATCAAAAAGAATCTGAACATGCACTTTATCTCTTGAAAATGTGCTTGAATCTGAATGAAATCCTTGATTCTGAGTTTATCATAAGCTAAGACTTATCAGACACTCATCTCTTGAGAGTCTGAAGAAAGTTAAGCCTGAAAAACTTCAGAGTCTGAAGGATCAGAACCTGGATTTTCTGACTTTTGAATCTGATAGGAATCTAAAGTTTGGTCAGAATCTGATAAGTATAACCCTGGCAAATGATGATTAAAGCTTTGAAAGTTTATACTCTATCCCTCCCAAAGTCATCAATTTAAAAATGTGTTTTTCTGTTTTGGTATCAATTGCTAAAATTGCTTTAATTTCAATTGGTATCAGTCTGTTTTTAAACTGTTTTAACACAGACACATTTTTCAAATGCTCAATTTGTATCAGACATGTTCAGCTTTTAGAACTGTTTTTCAAATTTGGTATCAGGCTCTGATATAAACCTTCAGTTGGTATATGAACTGAACAATTTTGTTTAAAATAGCTCAGATTTGCTCTGATACTGAACAAGATATACTGAACAACTATGTCTGAACAAAGAATGCTCGGATCAGAAGCTCTGAACTATCTTTTTCTGCTTCTGAATACCATTCAATTGTTAAAATGCAATGTCATATACTCATTTAAAATCAAGTATGCTCTGATGCTCATCCTTGCTGCTTGATTATCTATATGATTGCATAATTATCTCACATGTTTTTCAAACTCTCTCAAAATTCTGAAACCTTTTGAAAGGGGGAGAGATATTTTCAAACTCTCTTAAAAAAAAGGGGAAGAAATTCCTAAAGGGGGAGAAATTTTGTTTTTGAAATCCTTCTTTTCAAAAAAAAAAAAAAACTTTTTGTTGATGACAAAAGGGGGAGAAATATAAAACAAGTATTAAGCTTCTGAGCTCAAAAACATAAGTTAAATTCTGTCAGTAATTAACTTATGAAAGGGGAGTAAAAGGCATTAAGACCTGAGGCTCTGAACATAAGTTAAAGTTCTGATTGAATTTAACTTATGGGAACTGATTTTAACTCTTAGCCTCTGAATTTAATTTTGTGAGATATACATAACTCTTAGTGAGTTAAAATGAATTTAAATAACTTGGATAAGACTCAGGGAGCTTACAAAACTCATCCTGTGGATTATCAGACTTAGGGGGAGAGCTTACAAAACTCAGAATCTGAAGTCAGCAAGTTATTTACAATTCTGAGTGTTAATTTCACTTGATTGTTTTAAGTTGAGTTTAATTAACATGGATAAAATTCAAGGGGAGCTTACAAACCTAACCTTGAGGACTGCCAGACCTAGGGGGAGCTTGCAAACCTCTCCTGAAGTCAGCTTGTTAATTAAACTTAATAACAATTCTGAAATTTTCACATCTGTGATTTAAACTGAACTTAATTAACTTGGATCAGACTCAGGGGGAGCTTACAAACCTCACACCCTGAAGTTAACTTGTTAATTAAGCTAACAACAATTTTCTGATTAATACTTATGTTTGTCATCATCAAAAAGGGGGAGATTGTTGGAACAAAATGTGTTAAACAACTCTCTTCTGAATTAAGGGGGAGATTGTTGAAACATTATGTGTAAACATATCTCTCTTTGTGGTTTTGATGATAACAAAAGTGTTAAATAGAAAATTGGTTATTTGCTAATGCTTTGTTCAAGTGATTTCAGAACCACGTGTTTAATGATTGGAAATTCATAATGGTTATGAAAGAACAAGCTTAGAGCAAGAAAGGAAAGCTTAGAAGCAAGTTGCAAAAGTTGAAAGGAAACTGGGTATGAAGAGTGCTCCTGAATTGGTGCCTCTGAAGTGAGAGTCTGAAGCCTGCGTCTGAAGGCAGCTTCTGATGGGTGCGTCTGAAGAAGTCAACGAAAGTCAACGTCTGAAGACCTGCTTCTGAAGTCTGAGTCTGAAGAAGTGCTTCTGATGTACTGTTCACGCAGAAGCTTCTGAAGGCTGATGTGGCAAGGAAAGCAACTGGTACTGTGCGCATTTAATGCCTGGATGTGTCAGAACAACCCAATGGAACAGTTGTCTCCCTGACTCAAACATTCCCCAGCTTTTAAGGAAAGTAAATTCAAAAATGGCTGCTGCTCTGTTTTCTGGAAAAAGTTCAGCACACAATTGCAGCTAACCTAGCTCTCAACTTGCAACGGCTCTTTTCCTAAAACCTGCAAATCTCAACAGCTCTAATTTCCTCTATAAAAGGAAGAAGAATTGAAGAAGAATTTTGCTAAGACTCTTGGATAAAAATCTGTCTGAAACTTGCTCTGTTTTGCTGTCAAAACTCAAAGTTCACAAACCTCTTAGAAATTCTTTTATCTGTTGTAACTTAGAATTTCTTAAGGTTAAGAGTCTTAACCTGTGTTGTATTAAGAGAACACCTCTGATATTTTATCAAGTGTTCAACCCAAACTTACCTTCTTTGTAAATCAGTTTGGTCTAAGTCTTAGTCTGCGTACTAAGCATTGTAAGTCTCATAACTTAGTGTTTTGAGCAAGCTGTAACCTCATTCCTTTGTGGTCTGAGTCTGAAAGTCTCTTGACTGTGTGTCTTGAGCAGGGAAGCCTCTTGATTTAGTGTCTTGAGCATTAGAAGCCTCTTCCTTTGTGGTTGAGCAATTGGAAGTCTCTTCCTTGGTGGTTGAGCAACTGGAAGTCTCTTCCTTAGTGGTTGATCAATTGTACTCATCTGATTATAGTGGAAATCTCTTGTTGGAAAACAAGGGGACTGGACTACTTCCTACATTGGGAAGGAACCAGTATAAAACTTTGTGTGTCTCTCTTTCCCTCTCTCTTTTCATTTTGATCCGCTGCAATACACTTTGATAATAGCTCAGAACTGATTCATATCAGCTTCTGAACTTAACTTAAGTTTTTGAAAAGAAAGAAACCTAGTTTTTGACTCACACAATTCAACCCCCCCTTCTTGTGTGTGTTTTTCTCACCTTCAGTTTCCACTTTTAGTTTAGACAATGACTAACGGAAAATATACAGAAATGTAAAATACAACTTTGGACAAATATTAGATATCACTTAAAAAGGATAGGTGTAAAAAACATGGAATAATTTTTATCTGCGGCTGGAAATTTTGTTGATACTATCGATACTTGTAAGTTGATTGACCTTGGCGCGACAGGAAGTCAATATACATGGTATAGAAAGGAAGGTGGTCTTCATAAAATTGCTAAAAGGCTTGATAGAGCTTTAGGGGATTCTGATTGGCGTAGATTATTTCCCGAAGCTTATGTGGAGAACTTGGTTAGGTGCTACTCTGATCATAGACCGTTATTGTTGAGAAGCAGAGGTTTTGTTCCAGATAGACAAACTCGTCCATTCCGTTTCCAAGCCGCATGGCTTACTCATGAAGATTTTGACGAAGTCGTTAAGACAGTCTGGGACCGTAATCATGCAGATATAACAACTCGCCTTGACGATGTTCGTAATAAAGCTTTGGTTTTTAATGATGAAGTCTTTGGTAATATCTTCAGAAGAAAAAAGGACCTTGAGTTTCAGATTTGTAAAATTCAAAAGCGACTGGAAATAGTAGATTATGTTTGGCTTAGCCTTCGAGAAGGCGAGCTCCAAAAACAATATAGAGAAGTTCTTCAACAAGAAGAGCTTCTTTGGTTCCAAAAGTCTAGAGAGAAGTGGGTCAAATTTGGAGACATGAATAATAAGTTCTTCCATACTCAAGCTATAGTACGCAGGAAACGCAATAAAATTCATGGTCTTCATCTGGATGATGGTACATGGTGTACAAATGATACTCAACTGCAAACAACGACAATCTCTTTCTACCAAAATCTTTTTCAGGAAGATTGTACTGTGAATCCCTGTAGTTTGCGTGTCCCTTTAATTCCTCAATTATGTGCGCTTGGTATCCGTAGATTAAGCTCTCAAGTCTTGAAAGAGGATGTTAAAGAGACTTTATTTTCCATGCAATCATACAAAGCACCGGGCCCCGATAGTATTCAACCCCTTTTCTTCAAGCATTTTTGGGAAAAGACAAGTGAATCTCTTTGCGAACTCGTGGATATTTCTTTTCGACGTGGCTTCAGAGATGAAGCTCTTGTAGAAACACTTTTAGTTTTGTTTCCGACAGAGAATAATCCAACTCACCTCAAGAATTTCAGGCCCATAAGTTTGTGTAATGTCATTTTCAAAGTAATCACCAAAGTCTTAGTGAACCACATTCGTCCCTTCCTTGATGAACTTGTTAGTCCTTTTCAAAGCAGCTTTATCCCCAGAAGAGGCACAACAAATAATGCTATTATCGCTCATGAAGTTGTTCACTACATGCACACATCCAGGTCCCAAAAAGGTACGCTAGCTCTAAAAATAGACCTTGAGAAAGCTTATGATAGACTAGATTGGTCCTTTCTGGAGCTAACATTACATGACTTTGGTTTCCCCCATCATATTATTGGCTTAATCATGAGTTGTGTTAAGGCTAGCCAATTGGCTATTCTTTGGAATGGTGCTAAGACGAACAAGTTCAAGCCCACCAGAGGCTTGCGACAGGGAGATCGACTCTCCTTATTTGTTTGTCCTCTGTATGGAAAAGTTAGCGATGCATATTCAAGGAAAAGTGGAGGATGGAAGTTGGCGGCCTATTCATATCTCAAAGGATGGCCCGTGTCTTTCCCATCTCCTTTTTGCTGATGATGTTCTCTTATTTTGTGAAGCTAATACACAACAGGTACAAATGGTTATGGATACGCTCAATGAGTTTTGTTCTGCTTCAGGTTTGAAAGTTAATGTGACCAAATCAAGAGCCATGTGTTCCAAGAGGGTGCCAGAGAGGACTAAAAGAGATATTCAGGGTATCTTGTCGATCCGTTTGGTTTCTAACTTGGGCCACTACTTAGGTTTTCCTTTAGTTCAAGGGAGAGTCACAAAGGAAACATACAAGCATATTATTGAGAAAATGCACCATAGGATGGCTTCTTGGAAAGGTAACCTATTAAATAAAGCAGGTAGAGTTTGCTTAGCAAAATCAGTCACAACCTCTATGCCAGTGTATTCTATGCAAATTAACCTTCTCCCGAAAGAATTGTGTGATGATATTGATAAGATTACTAAAAGCTTCATTTGGGGAGGAAATGGAGTAACAAGAAAGTGGAACATGGTTAAATGGACCACCGTTACTTCTCCTAGAAAGTTTGGAGGGTTAGCTATTAGGGATGCTAGAAACACAAATTTACCCTTGCTTGGAAAATTAGTGTGGAGCTTGTTACATGATAGGAACAAACTCTGGGTGCGCTTGTTGAGTGAAAAATATATTAAGAATGGATCTTTATGGAGCAACGAAGCAAAGAGAAGCCCTTATCTGGTTTGGAGAAGTATATTGGAGGCAACTAAAAATCTGGTAGAAGGTTTTAGTTACCGTATTAGTGACGAAAATTCTTCATCCTGGTTTTCTGATTGGACTAGGATGGGGAGATTGTGTCACAAAGTTGATTTTGTCAACATCTCAGATACTCATCTAACACTTAAGGAGGTTGGTTCAACTGGTTGTTGGAACTGGAATGCTTTAATGACCAATGTACCTTCTGATATTGTTCAACTTGTTGACCAACATCCTCCTCCTGTTACCTATAGTGAAGAGCAACACGATATGTGGATATGGAATGACTCTAAGACAAGGGTTTATCCGTGTAAATCTGGCTATGATTGGTTGTTAGCTCGCAATAGAACTTGGAACATTACAAATGATTGGAATTGGGTTTGGAGAATTAAGGCGCCTGCAAAAATCCAACACTTTGTTTGGCTCTGCCTACATGAAGCACTTCCTGTCAACAGTGTTCGAAGAAGGTGCAATCTCACATATAATGTTCTATGTGGTAGTTGCTTTCTAACTAATGAATATGTATTACATTGCTTAAGGGATTGTCACTTTGCGCGAGAGATATGGAAAGCTATTCCTATAAGGTATACTCGACACTTGTTCTCAACATCGATGACTAAAGATTGGATCAAGGAAGGTCTTCAATCTCAACCTCCTCAAGTCTTTCTGTCTGCCTTGTGGTGGGTGTGGAGATGGAGAAATCATAGGATCCTAGGTGACAACCAATGGAAGAAGTATGATGTGCTTAGATACATTCATACTTTGCATGAGGATATAGATCACTATCTGCTTGGCAAAGAAACAAATACAAAAATTAGAAAGGAGGTGTGATGGGAGCCTCCACAACCAGGTCTTGTGAAATTGAATGTTGATGGAAGTTGCAACTCTCATGGAGGGATTGGTGCTGGTGGTCTTATTCGGGACGATAAAGGCAATTGGCTTGTTGGGTTCTCCTCCAATGATGGGCAAGGTGATGTGTTATTTGCTGAGCTTTTTGTAATTTATCATGGTATCACTCTTCTGCTTCAGCATGGGCATTCAAGAGCAATCATAGAATCAGATAGCCTAGATACCATTCAGTTATTGACTCAAAGAAATGAGTTACAGTTTCATGAATACAGTTCATTACTGCTAAGGATTACCAGTTTGATCGACCATGCCCCTAATTTGGTCTTGCATCATATATTTCGATAAGCTAATCTCAGCGCTGATTGGTTGGCAAAATACAGAAATTCTTCCAGTATGGGTGTCACTACATGGTCCTCTCCGCCTTCTGGTCTCTTAGATCAGTTGTTTATGGATACCCTGGGCACTTAGTGTGTCTTTTCTGTTCTTTTCTTTTGATTTTTTTAATTCACCAAAAAAAAAAGATATAGGAACATTTTCAATAGGAGAAATGCAAACACCGGACCTCACTGAGTTGCATAATCACTTGCAGAATCAATTTTTGAAAAATCACTCAAGAGGTTTTTTTTTTAGCAATACTCTAGAGGTTAAACTGGTGAAAATTTTAAATCATGGTTCAATTGATTAAACCACAGTTAAACCAAATGACAATTAAGCAAGTAAATAAAAATTACAAACAAATTAGAACAAATGAACCATTTGCAAGTCAACCATTTCAATTCGGTTTAATTTGATTCAAACAACCAAACTAACTAATCGACTAACTAACCGTTCCCCGTTTATTTAGATAAAGAGTACACACTTTTGATGTGATGGAAAAAGATAGCTCATGCATTTAGATAATTTGTTAGCCTTTTTTGGAATTTTTGTTTTTCCTCTTCTGCTTTACTACTATCCATGTGGATTGGAAAAATCATATTTGTGATTGCTGGGTGTTTTGTTGCTTTTATCGAATCTGCTACTACCTATGAAGCTGCTATGGTGGCTATTGAAACTGTCTTTGCCAAAGGTTGACGTAAAATTTGACTTTAGTGTGACTCTTCTCTTGTTGTACAAGCTTTCAAAGATGAAAAATGCATCTCTTAGAGACTAAAAATTAGATGAGAAAAATACCTTGCAACTTTGTAAGCAGACATAACTTGTAGTTTCCGGCATATATATAGAGAAGGTATTTCTGGTAGAATTTTTACTTGGTAAAATATATCTCTAATGACTCACGTAGCCGACCCTATTTAGTGGGAAAAGACTTGATTGTTGTAAATATATCTCTAAACTATATTACAGACGACTTTTGCCACAATGTGCAAGTTTTTTTTGTGTGCGCGTATTCCGTTAATTTTCTAGTTTGGATTTTGGTTATTGTCTCGCTATATTTGTACTTTCATTTTTTTACAAAAGTCTAAAACAATTTCTATTGCGAGACCTTTTAAAATGAAGTGTGTTATTTGAACAACCATTTACATGACAACTTATGGGACAACTATATATTTACAAAGAAAAGTGATTATTGACACCAAAACCAAAAAAGAAAGTAAAAACATAATATAATTATGAGAGAAAAAATTGTAATAAAAGTTATCATAAATTGGTTGTACAAATATCATTTCTCTTTAAAATAGTTCTTTTACATAAGGCTTTATGAAAATATATAAAACAAGTAAGTTTTGCTAGAGTCATGAGTTGAATCTAGGACAAAGAGAATAAGGGACGCCATGCCTAATGGTGTGGCTAAAATAATAATATCAAAAAAATATACTAAATAAAATTAGAGTTTATGTGCTATTTGTAGTTTTATCTGGGTTAGTTTTATTAGCTCTAACAAATGCTCATTTAAACAAAATAAACCACAACTTCATCTAACATTTCATTCTTCCTATTGCTCTTATCCTTCACTTTTATTTTGTTTTGTTCAAATAGAAATCCTTCATACGCAAAAAATTTTTTGGAAAAAATCTGGTGTGGCTATAGCCTTCATCTTTCTTAACTCAGCTATAAAACCATTCATTATTAGATTGTCATATCATATAATCATAACCAAATTGAAATTTTTTGAGTCCTTTTTTTTAACCAAAATTTTGAGGCTTAAAGTCTTGGCTTGAGTCCGCCTTGTCTAATCGGTATCGTCCTTTCTATTATCATGTTTTGCATCCCACCTTTTGCATAAAAATAAATAAAAATGAAAACCATAATAAAACATGATATAGCTCCGTTGTTAAAAGTTGTACATTTAGTTAAACCAAATGTTGTTACCACCCTATTAAATCAAATATAAGGGGTGTGAACATTGATTTTTCATATTCCAGATCATATTATATATATAAATTCAGTGTTTTCACACGTGAAAAATCATGTGTGAGATCTATATAAAATTCACCTGTATACTATGAATCAACCTATACAACTAATCTAATTATGTATGCAATGCATCCGTCCTGTTTCTTCATGATATACTCTTTCATACTTTTTTTGTGAATCAATCTTTTATATAAATCAAACACAGTACTATCCGTAATTAGTTTATATCTATTTCTATGCTAATAATAAAGGTTAATGGCTGAATGACACTATTTAATCCCATGCGCCACAGATATTTTTAGCAACATTTAATGGCCATGTTTTGCTTTGGCTTTAGATGATAGGCTTGTGATATACTTTTACTATGATATACCATATGTTGGTTTAAATCAGTGTGTATGTGATGGCCAAAAAATGAAAAGGTAAAGAAAGGAGACATATATGAGATGGCCTAATCATGCAATTTTATATATCTATAAAGAAGGGCAAAAAAAATGGGTCCCAAATGAATGATCACACAATTGTATGATTGGCTAAATTACACTACAAGTTGCTCCATCTCATATATCTTCATTAGACCAGTGAATTTTGGCTGGCATGAAAGTATTTGTTACCATGTTAAACGTGAAAAGCCCTAATTTGAAGTGAACGAAATGTAGTATAATGTTTGAGCTCTTATATAAGTTGGTGGTGGCAGGGGAAATTTATGCAATTCATGTGTTCTTCAACTCCATTTACCATTTACCAATTTCAATTTAGATTTATGATTCATTTGCTAGAGTAATTGATTTTACGGTCCATTATTGTAATCATCTTTCTAATTTGTCTTATCACACATGTGAAACATATGCAAAAGATGCAATTTCATTTCATCTCATAGCATTTTATATTAATTTTTAACCAACTTCTTTTATATTTTGATTTTTTTTTAAAAGACATTGATCCAAACTCTTTAACTTAGTTTTGATAATTTATAGACGTGGAGTATTAAGCGTGAATAATAATAAGTCACATGTTTGTGAAAAATGTGAGTGTTTATGAAGGGATTCATATCCCATTTTCTTATGATTTTGAGTGAAAGTTTAGTATTTTAAATAATTTGCATGCTTGCTCTTTGTCGAGTGTGATCCATTGGTCCTATTGTGTTGTGTTTTAAGCTCCCTTCGCGATCCGACAAAGGTGTATCGAAAATGATAATAATAATATTATTATTAAGTCATTATGACAAATGGTCTTGTGATATGTCTCTTTGAGGTATCTTTCGCTTAAGGGGGAGCATCCTTGATGAATGTATGTGCTCATATCATTAAGGAGAAGATTGTTGGAGTATTAATTAAGTATGATTATGTAAGTAAGAAGTCTGATACAAATGAGTGTCAAGCATCATATAAGTAAGAGATACCATATACCCTATGTTTTAAAATTTCAAATGGATAATTGACGTCAAACCCACTTGCGTAATTGTGCTTAGCATAATATGATGATCAAAAGATGTTTTAGACTCCCCTTACGACCCAACAGTAATGTGCACAATAAGTTTCTCTTCATACATTCATCTTGTTGACATATAATTGTCCGCCTTAGAAATTTCTTTTTCATCGCCATCAATTTTTATGGCATTGTTTCTATGGGAATCTAGCAATAGCATTCATAGGACTAAACTCTCTTGAACGTCTTATCAACGTTGATGAACCTTTCCCCTCTAGACAACCAGAATTCACCAGTTTTACAAAAATGCTTTCTAACCCCTTGAGACGACCCTTCAAACCTCCCATTTGATTTCGAGCCAATCTCCGACCCAACCATGCGTCAATGCTAACCTGGGATTTTGGTCTAACCCAAGCTGATGACCGATATCAATATTCGATCAAAATATTTTCTGATCTAATTTGGGTTGTAGCCTCGAATATTGGTATGGGGCAACAACTTGGTAATTTGGACCAGAGTTCCAAATTTTGTAAACTGGAAAACTTAAAAAGAATATAACGATCCAAATTACTCAAAGCATCCTCCACCCCAGTCCTTTTTATCCAAACCTTCCATAATGATCAATTGATCATCCTTAGAAAGTTACTATGCATGCTTCCAAAACTTCTCTTATTCGCAAGAGTAGTTGGTCGGACGACAGTTAATTGTCATTAGAGTAAAATTGTAATTTTCGAATGTCTGGGAGAAATATGAGAAGGCTAATGAGCAATTTTCTCGTCTTATTATTTCCTTCCATAATTGAATTAGCCAACTCCCTCCCACGCCATCTCTCATTAATGAATTTATCACTCAAATCTTTGCCATCATTATGTATCGTGTATTCTTTATTTATTCCTTCGAACATTGAATTAGGGTGCACCAATTTAGCATTTACACCTGAAACATACGCCTTAGAAATTAGAATAAGCATCGCGTAGACAACACTTCGGGCCCGTTTATATTAGCTTATTTTAGAGCTTATATAAAACAACTTATGCGAATAAATAAGTTTTTATGTATTACTCCCTCCGTTCCTTTTTAATTGTCACTTTTGAAGAAATTTTTTGTTCCTTTTTAACTGTCACTTTCAAAGTTTAATGCAACTTTAAATATTGTTTTACCAATATTATCCTTAGTTATTTATTACGGAGAGAGAAATATATGAGATGATATATTAAATGAATAAGGTTATTATAGTAAAAATATAAATTATTGTATCAAAAGTAGTGACATTTATAGTTTGTCTTGGTTTGTGTAAAATGTCAAAATGTGACAATTAAAAAGGAACGGAGGTAGTATTTATAAGTTTTTAAGGTAGTTTATGAAAAAACAGATTATGAAGAAACAATTTTCGTTAGTGAGAGCTTATAAATTAAAATAAAGACTAATTTATTTACATAAGCTATTTTTCATAAGCTTCAATATTTGAACTCTGATACTGAATTTTTAATTTTTTTATTTAGGAAGATAGTGACTTACTTTGTTTTTTGACAAATGGAAGATAGTGACTTATGATAGTTACAAATTGAGATTTTCTTTTTGTCGCCTAAAAAAACGAAATATTTTTGTCTAGTTTTTAGTTCAAAGAATAGGTTTTTTTTTTATAAATCACTTAAAGAAAAACTTCTATTATATATTTTTTAATTTGTATTAAAACATTTTTAAAAAGTACCCAGAATTAAGATTCCACTTCTTAATTCCTGGGAACATTATTTCTGGGTATAAATTTTTCATCCAAGAAACAAACACCCGTTAAATATGTTTTTGGTCTCTACATTTTGAGAGACTTCAAAACCCTACATTTCAAAAAATGTTTTTAAAATCCTTACATTTTTCCACCGTTAACAAAATTGGTCATTGCCGTCTATTTTTGCTGACTGGACAAACGGAACATGCCACATAGACGTAACTAGGAAGCCACATGACCTCATTAATGACATGTCATGCAAAATGTTAAAATCCTAATTTAAATAAAAATTTAATATTTTTTATTTATCACATTTAAAAAATTGTCATGCCGTCTATTTAATATTTTTTATTTATGACAATCCCTCTTCTTCTTCCAAGGTCTCTCTTTACCAACAACACCACCCAACATGATGATCATCATCATCATTATCTCTTTTCCATCATTTTTCAATTTTTCACAAATTAGGGATTTGAAGGTCCTTCTTCATCATGGAACACCTTCTTTCCATTGTTTGACTCCATGATAGTTATCATTTTCAGTTTCACAACCCAACCCTTTTGTTAAATCACAACCTTTTTCTATCTTCTTCACCTTAATCTTGTAAAATATCGGAATTAAAGTTGGAATTTTTGTGAGTAAAGTTTTGGGCAAAGGTGAAATCAGAACTCTTCTTCTTAGTGAGCAACAACACAAATTTGAAGAACCCCAAATTTGGTACTATCTGCATCTCCTAACCGAAAATTTCAAAGAAGAACAAAATTAGATCCTTCCGACACCATTCCAATCCATAACAAGTTCATCTTTCATCGTCCCTCCACTGCGCCGCTGAAATTGACGAGAGCGGGGTCAATAATCATCTAAATTGGGATGTGAGGGGAAGATTTAATGCAGTATTGATGAAGATGGTGATGAGAGTTGAGTTATTTTTGAGAGAATTTTTGGAATTAGGCTTTGGAGGAATTTTTTTATGGAGGATTAATTGACAAGGTTAAAAAGGATTTTTTTAACAAAATGGTTTCTTTATTAATAACTAGCGAAAAGACGGGCATTCGTTTTTCCGCTTTTTTTATTTCGCTAACGTTTAAAAATTATAAACGACGTTTTTTTATGAAATTTTGATTTTGATTAAAACTAAAAATATAAATGTTTGTTGCTTTCAAGTTATAACAAGTCAAACTAACCATCATTATCTATTTCAATGACACCAACAATATAACAAAACAATATAATATAAATTATTTTTTTAATGACACCAACAACAATCTTTATTATAGAAAAAAGTTGCATAAGGGTATAATTGAGATAATGAAAAAGTAAGTATAAATATACTCATCTAGTTTGTTACATTTTTTAAATGATAAAGAAAAAAAACTAGACACACACACAAATATATATATATATATATATATATATACACACACACACACACACACTTATATCGTGTTTGTTACACTTTTATTTTAATATTTGAATTTACTCTTATCGATTTGTTATATGTGATATTTGTATTGCAAGTTGAGGGTAATTTTGAAAAAAAAAAACCAGCTCAAAAAAGGTAAAACATGTTATTTTCTTTATATATAGTATATATAACTTAAGTTTTAATTAAGTTAATTGTAATGTTTATACAAATGCCACGTGTTGACTCGTGTGTCCACACAAGATGCCACTCAGAAAAATATGGGTCCCACAATATGGCACATCAGCATTCTGTTTGCCTTGCCAGTGAAAATAGACAACAGGAACCAATTTTGTTAACGGTGGAAAAATTTAGTGATTTTAAAAACTTTTTTTGAAATGTAAAGATTATTGTTCAAAATTCCTCAAAATGTAGGGACCAAAAACATATTTAACTCAAACATTTATCATTTGAGTCTAATACAAGTATACAAGTGATTGATACACATAGTATACGAGTATTTTAAGCCACAAATTATTTTTTTAGGTCTAATGATTAATTGTTTTTATTACAACAATAAATTTTTGAGAGGTTATTACAACAATACACTAGTGACGTACAATATTAATGAAAGCAAAATAAAAATAATGAATGCCATAATAAAAATATTAATTAATTAATTTAAAATGAATCAAACATTTAGGAGGGAATTTGATGAAAATGTGGGTGTTGCAACAAGCCACATAATAAGTGAGAAATTATCGGTGGTGAAGATCAAAATAGTCCAAAACTAATCAATAATTACATTTAATATTTAATTTAATTAATATGCTGGTGTAAATATGTAAATTTGGACTTATTTGATTTACAACATGAGATCCATTGCTGTCAAGGATTTCCTTTAACTTTTTAATAAAACAAAATTCAATAAAAAACTCTTTTCACATTTTAAAAAGGAATGAAGAGGGCACTCAATAGGTGAAACGTTTTTGTTTGTTTATTTCCTGGATTTTCAGATCGCCAGGAGAACCACATAAGCCGGTCATCATGTCAAGCACCAATGCTTCCATCAGTTATATGGTATTCATTCTAACTATATACTATTACTCTTATTTTATGAATTTGTTAATTTTTTTTTGATTAGACTTATGCTTTCTCCATTTTCTAAGGAATGTGTACTTCGAATTGAAACTTCAGATGGATGGGAAAAATCCATGACTGCAGTTTTGAAAAGCTTTGAAGGTATGTTTACTTGTATTTTACCTTACATATTAGTAAACAATTTGAAACTATAGTGCAAGATTTATATATTTACGGTTTGTTGATATGCAAAACTAATATAATGATCACCCATATTATGAGTTGTATTTACCTAATAGAGTCATGTTATATCGTTCTGTTTAAATAATAACCAAATTAACCGATCGAAAACCCAAAATGTTAACCTTATTATAATTAATTGTGACTACCATGTGTGTTTTAAACCAAAACTCCATGCAATAACCGACTACACACATTCACGCGTTTAGAGGATCTTTGACTGTCTGATCAAGATCTAAACCGAGCTTAAATTACTAAGCTTGTAGTATAAACTAAGCTTGATAGTTTAAACTCGTCTTAGATCTCGATTGAATAATAAAGATCCTCTAATTACGTGACTGCACAGAATCTGGATTCGTGCGATTTTGAATGTAGAATTTCATGTACAACTATATTGAGTATCAACTATGTTTTTAGAAGGCATTTTGAGGGTGTATTCTTTTTCTCTCTTGATGTTTTATTTGCTTTTATAACTTTCAAACTTGTATGGTCTTTATTATCTTTAATAGTTGGAAAATATTGTTGCATTATTTATTATGGAATAATGTTTGATGAACACCTCAATAAATGTTTACATCTTGAGAGAAAACGAGGTAAGAGATAGTAACGGGAAAGATGTGATATGTTGATGATGTGATAAAAAAATCTTCTATACTAGCTAAGGTGTTCAAAACTCAGTCCATTCCTTTAATCCATCTTGACCTGAAAGCAATGAATAGAGTATAACTCGGTCAAAAAATAAAAGATGGACAAAAAATAAAGGACAAAATAGATACATAGTTGAAATAAGTTGGGTTATCCATTCCTGACCGAAATGAGTTTGAGTTTGAGGGCAAAAAAAATGTTTTTTAGTATATTGTATAACTCAGCCAATATCTACTATCTCACACAATGTAATTAATTATGCATTTTTTTATACAATTTGACATATATGCACTTTTTTATATAATGTTACATCTTGATAATATGCTACAATATGATGAAGTATAATAAATTTATGTCATAAAAGTGAAACTCATGAATTGTTAATGGCTACTACTTCTTCAATTGCTATTTCCATTACTCTTTGCTTCATGATATCTTTAATTTTTTTACATATCAATTCGTTTTGCATTTTCCCCTTAATTTGCAAGACAATGCTATTGTTTGGTGAACTGTTTGTCGATTAATTATGAATGAAAGCATGATGATGTCAATAATTTTATGTCCTCTGTTGAAAATAACAAACTTGCTGATTAATTTTTTTCCCAAAAAATATATTTATGCATCGGTGAATGTGACTTGTCTTGGACCAACCCGTATCTCATTGGGTTCGATCGAGTTTTTGGGTCAAGTTTAGATCTAAAACACTGACTCAACCTAACATTAGAGTCGGGATTGGGTTACTTGCAATACGATCTAACCCGTCCTTTGTACATTTCTCTCTATGCCACAAGAACTACTTATATTGCCACGACATGACTTAGTATTTTGTAGAAAAAATGAATATCCCACCACCGGACTAATGGTTTGAATCTCATCAAGATATATTATTATTTAGGGTTTAACCATACTTAAATACAAAATTATCTTATGTGGTGTATCTATTTGGAAAAAGAAGAAAAAAAAACTGTTAATAAGTAATTTGTTGTTTATTACTTTACTCTTTTACCTTTTGGGAGCTGGAGCCAAAATTGCATGCAGTTACAAGCAATGTATTTCTAATCGTCCGATTAAGATAAGACGGGTCAAATTTAAAAAAAATGATACTACATTTTGGACGTTCTATATTAATTGGGCGAACAAAAATGTGTGGGCTGAAGAACTACATGCATTTTTAAATGCATTCAATCCAGATCATATCTTTTGTGACATTTGCAGTAGAATAAAAATTTAAAAATTTATTCTTAATTGTGATTTTTTTCCCTTTTCTTTTTTTGCTAGACTTGCGTTACGAGATTAATCCATCTCTTGGATTTACTTACGTGAAAGGTAAAGTAGACCCACAAAAAATCTTATCGCAGCTAAAGAAGGGTGGTAAACATGCTACAATTGAATGGATTAGTTATGGTTTTCCAAGAGATGATCAAAACCAATTTCAAGGTCAAGCAAGAGGCTATAACAATAATTATTCAACTCCTCAAGACCCATTTTATCATCATGCAAGTTATTCTTATGAACGTAATGCTTATCAATTCAATCATCCTTACCCTAATTGGTACGACATGCCACAAAATGCTCTTCCCTATGGAAATCATAACGTTTTTCAACAGCAACATAGTGGTCACAATATGTATGAAGGTAGCAGCTTCTCAAGTCGATCATATGATTCTCAATGTCCATTGAATTCAAGCTACCATCAATCGGATTCTGGGAATTTTTCACCACCATCAGAAGCCAACAATCAAACAAATGACAAACCTACTCAACCAACTTTTCTCAAGAAACTTGTTGGGAAGTTTTGCTTTAAATGCTAAATAATTTGGTATTGCATATTTCTAACTTATAAATTGAGTTTGCTTCTCTTTTTTTTGATAGCTAAGCTATTATCGTGTGAATATGAATGTGATGGTTGAAGAAACCTTTCCAAGTAAAGAATTATACGGAATAAAATTATATATGCTACTAATCCCTTCCACATTATTTCCACCAAAAGAGTCACTCCCATATTATTTTAACAACTATAATCTAATAAAATAATAAAACAGAATACAATGTTTTTTTTTTTTTTGAGGGGAGAATAAAATACAATGTTGTAAAACACATTCACATACCAAAACCATATAACATTCTAAATCAATAAAAAGGAATGTCCTTAACACAAGATTATGATTTGCCAATGTACACATCAAACTTCAATGTCAATTTCAGACATAACTCTTTTTTTTAATCATCCAGTTCTCAGTGAAAAGAGGTTATGTAACCCAAAATTCGGCGGGGAGATAAGTAAAGTCTAATAAAAAATTGTTTTAATTGCATTGAGCTTAGATTGTCCTGAACGATTGTTCTTTGGTGAAACTCATAAATCACTTAAACCAACTTAATTGGTTAACACTTAACTCATTTCATCCAATCAAACAAAAAAAGATCAAAGATAATAAGAAGTTTATTAAACTATACAACCGATACATTTTAATAACAGAACCAATTTAATAATTAAATACTTAATGAAAAAGCAATAACTCCCCCACCCCATCACTTGCAATTCTCCTTTATTTAAGCCCTTCAACTCCTCCTCCTTATTCATTTAATCCAACACTCACATAAACAATCTTAGAGAACACTTCAAAAACCACTTTAAAAACAAAACTATCAAATAAACAATCTTTTTCACTTCTTGAACAAAACCCAAATCATAAAAATGAAAAATTTGATTCGTCTAGCTGATCATGAAGACTTTCTCTCACGCCGTTGCATTTGGGTCAGTGGACCCATGATCAAAAGCACAAGTCCATCTGACCTAGCAACGACAACATGTCTTAGAGAACAAGGGATACTCTATTCGTTGTTCTCGAAAGAGTTGATTGCATAGCATCATTATGACAACAAAGAACCTACGACAGATTCAAACTTCACCTTCCTAAACAATTATGTCAACTACCTAACCTTCCAATGCCCGAAGATTTCCCTGAATACCCTTCAAAGAAACAGTTCATAAACTATCTTGTAAACTATGCTAACAAATTCAAAATCTCCCCGCAATTCAACGAGTGTGTATGATGAAACCAGTGGATTGTGGAGGGTGAAGACAAAGGAAGTTGAGTAACCACTTCATAACCGCTGATTCAAAAGTTGATATTCCAAATATTTCTCTTGGTAACACATGATCCTGTTAATAAAAAAAAAAGAACAACCCAGTTATTAATCAAAAAAAGAACAACCCAGTTAGATTTTTTCACCCAAAGTTAAAAAACGTGACGGGAAGTAACAACAAGCCACCTACAAATATACTCAAGAAAATAGTGAATAGCCATTTTTCAACACCCTTTAAAGGTTGAAACTTTATTATTTATTTACATTAGAGAAAAAAAGGGTTATGCCTTTTTAAGGTATAGTTTAATGGTGGATGGTTTCAAAGTTGAACTCTTTTTGTTAATTAGGTCATCCTTTTTGGATGGGTCATCCTTTTTTTTATTAACAGGTTCATGTGTTACCAAGAGAAATATTTGGAATATCAACTTTTGAATCAGCGGTTATGAAGTGGTTACTCAACTTCCTTTGTCTTCACCCTCCACAATCCACTGGTTTCATCATATTTAACAGATTGAACACACTCGTTGAATTGCGGGTTGATTTTGAATTTGTTCGAATAGTTTTCAATGTAGTTTATGAACTGTTTCTTTGAAGGGTATTCATGGAAATCTTTAGGCATTGGAAGGTTAGGTAGTTGACATAATTGTTTAGGAAGGTACCCCTTGTTCTCTAAGACATGCTGTCGTTGCTAGGTCAGATGGACTTACGCATATGATCACACGTCCATTGACCCAAATGCAACGGAGTGAGAGATAGTCTTCATGATCAGTCAGCTACACGCAACAAATTTTCCATTTTTATGATTTGGGTTTGTTTAAGAAGTGAAAAAGATTGTTTCTTTGATAGTTTTGTTTTCAAAGTGGTTTTTGAAGTGTTAGAAGTTGAAACTTGAAACGGAGATTTTTTTTGGTTTGTAAGGAATTTGATGAACTTTGGTTTATGGAATTGAGAATATGAGTGTTTGATTGAATGAATAAGGAGTTGAAGGGCTTAAATAGAGGATAATTGCATGTGAAAGGAAATGCTTCATAGTGTGGAAATATTAGAGAAGCAAAATGCCTTTAACTTGGGTCAACATATTGCTAATTTTAAAAACAAAACTGTTGGTTTGGAAAATAAGCGGGAAAATGCTATTTTATCATATGAAGATTTTGTCTTTGGGACAAATTTGAGTACAAAAGTTAGTGAGATCACTAATACGACCGTGGATAGTCAAGAGAAGTTCGGGCTTGTTCAGCCAAATTCGTCTAATATTTTCCAATGAACATTGTACAAGCTGATATGCGTCCAAACATATTTGTATTAAGAAATAAAAGAAAAATTAATGTTAAAGATGACATTAATGATAAAATCATTAAATTAATTTTTATTAAATATTATAATATGGTAGATTAAAAATATGTTGAAATATTACAAATGAAAAATATCTCACTAATAAAAAAAATGGCGTTAACGAGTTTCATCTTATTTATATATCATCGAAGATATTTTTATATAAAACTAAAAATAATGAATATATATTATGTGCATAATTTTTTTTATGTTGAATTGTAATTAGTATATTATAATTATTGTTATTGACAGTTCTTTTTATTGTAATTAGTCAAATCATAATCTTGTGTTATTGACATTTCCTTTTATTGATTTAGAACGTTATATGTTTTGGTATACGAATATTTTATAACATTGTATTCTGTTCTATTATTTTATTAGAATCTAGTCGTTAAAATAATGTGGGAGGGATTGTTTTGGCGGAAATAATGTGGGAGGGATTAGTAGCATAAATATTTTTATAGGGGAATAATTCGTTACTTGGAAAGGTTTCTTTGATCATCACATTCACACTCACAATGGGTTATGTGGTTCCTCTTTTCTTTCTTTTTATAAAAAACTTAAAGTTTTTTTTTCTACAAACAAAGTTAATTAGGTCTCTGACCTTGTGGATGTGAGATCCTTGGGTTGATGACATTGAATGATCTTGGATTAATCTATGTTGGTTGTTCACATTGGCCCGCATTTTCTATTTATAATATGACCTCTCAAAAAAACATATTTGTAGTATGAATGCAATTCAAACTAATACTAATGTGAATGAGGTGAGCTCAACATCGAGAATGAAAGTGATTTTCTTATTTTAAAAAAGAAAAAAATAATTTTATTTATGAAAAAAAGTACACCCAACAAGGATTTTTTTTTTATCAATGAGTACAACTAAGTTATTTTAAAAAGAAACTTTTGTAAAACAAATAAAAATGAAGTTTGGCTTGTTGTGTTTATTCGATGTTGTGTTATATATTATTATATTATAAACATAAAGGACGTATACCATCAAGCCGACTTAGCTCAGTGGTAGAGCGCGTGGCTTTTAACCACGTGGTCGTGGGTTCGATCCCCACAGTCGGCGTTTTAATATTTTTTTTATATTGCAAACTGTGAATAAATTTTTTTCCAAGCGAATATTTTTTATTACTCCTCCTAGCGAGTTGTTTTTCTTTAACTGTTATAGCGAATTATTAATAACCAAAGATAACTCAATTAAAAATAGTTTTTTTAGCGGCTCAATTAAAAAATATCAAACTTTCCTTAAAAAAAAATAAAGAGATAAACTTAATGATTTTTACATCATGGTTTATAATTAGATGACCACAAATCCATCAAAATTAGGCTATGTTTGACCCGACTTTTTTTGGTGTATTAGCTACTTTGAACACAAAGCTAAAAGTAAATGTTTAGAAATAAAGTTAAAGTTGTTTGATCATTTTTTTTTATTTTTTATTTTAAAGCTATTTTGAAGTTAAAAATTGTTTGGTAATTTTTTTTTTATATAAAACTTTGAATTTATTATGAACTATTATAATAAGTAGAAAAATAAATGTTTTTTTTACAAGAGAAAAATAAGTGTTTAAAATATAAAATGTGGAGTGTTTTTGTTGCAACTATAATCTTACTTTGTTTGATTAGTAAAAATTGTCTCATATTGCATTAAATATGTGATCTTTTCTTCTAAACTCCAATTGTTCTTTCAACGACATTTCTCAATAAAAAATTTGCAGGGTTGAATATTTTTTGCATTACTTTATTATCCCACCTAACTTAATAACAATCCAATCTAGTATCAAATAGAGTAGTTAATAGTGGTCGATAGCGGCCGCGGGTAGCATTGAGGCAACGAACCGGTACGGCAATTGTCCTAGCGGTGCGGAATCAAATAGTAACCGCTTCAGCTGCTATAGCGGCCACTATTTTTAAAACCTTTTTAGAGTATTTTAGGTATTTCACAAACCCTAATATTTTTTAACTTTTTCTCTCTTCTCACATGCACCCCAAAACACACTCTTCTATCTTCCAAGTGGAAAACATGACTAAGGGATCTATTCTCTCTTTCTCTGTTCTTTTTTTTCTTCCTCTATTTTCTTTTGTTTTATGGTTTCTCTTGTCTTTTGTTTTTTTGTGTTTTGTTTTATAAATGTTTCATGAGATTTGAGTGTTATATTTAATTTTATATTAAAATATAAGTTTGTTTATATTTTCTTTAAAAAAAAGTTTGTTTATACTTTATAATATTATTCATGTGATTTGTCCAAAAAATAACCAAATATCGGTTAACCGTTATTTATCATACTCTTATACGTTATCATGCTATCCCACTTTTGGGGTCGGCCGCTACACACTGCTATCTGAGATTTTTTTTTTTAACACTGCTATATGGGATTAACTACTATGGTATCAGAAATATTTAAATAGTGTACAAATATTATAATAGGATATATATATATATATATATATATATATATATATATATATATATATATATATATATATATATATACATATTACGTAGATCTAATCAAAATCATAAAATGGAAATTGGACAAAAACCAAAACGAACATCACACAAAGGGTTGTTGTTAGAAATTGAGTTGTAGGTGAGGTTTAGCGTGGGAAATGAGAATTGTTTTCCATGATAGGAAAGTTTAAACATGACCATAGATATATTCATTTTTTATTCTGACGGTTGAGATTTGCCACCTGTTAATTGCAACAACTTTTTGATGGGATCAATCAAACAAAAAACGTGACCCCACGTCAAGATTAAATAAGCTTATATCATTTGAGGAGGAGAGAGAGAAAAATATCTACATTTCAGTATCTTCATTTTCCTGGTTTTCTTCTTCACCTGGGGTTGTTGTTCTCTTTAGTTTTTTTTACTGTATAACATGGTGATTTCAGTCACCCAAAATACAAATTAATTGAATCAATCTTTACCAATGTCACAAAACCTCCAAACAACATTTGAACCATTTTTTCTGTCAACGAAATAGTAAAGGAAAAGAACAAGAGAGTAGAAACAAGTTGGACATAGATCCTCTTTCACTGGCTTTTCACATGCAAAAATGGTGAATTGGTTTTTTGGGTGTTATGGTAGGTTTCTACTCAAAATTAATATTTTAAGAACAAGAAATCAATCTTGCTAGAACCAAGTTGTTAATTCCTCCATGGTAGGTGAAATTGTGATTATGCTTTCTAACAATGATTTTGACATTATTAAAAAATAAATAAATAAACAATGATTCTAATTTCTAATAAACAAAGAGATGACAAGATGAAGAAATCAACAACAGCACGAGGATGAAGAAATCTAAAAAAAAAAATTGACTCAGATATAATGTTTAATTAATTTGTGTTAAGTTTGTTAATTTTTATTTGACCACGTTATCTAATTATTCACACAGAATTGTCATCTTCTAAAATGTGTTAAGTTTTTTCATGGGTTTTGTTATGTTCTGTAAACAATCAATCGATTTTAATGCTTCAGATGTATTACAAAAGGATGTACAATACTGAAGGTGGGTGAGGTGTACTTTATGATGTTGCGAGAAAAGGGGGAGGTGGATTAGTAATGATACAAACAACATTAAAAAACTACACTCAGATTTTTTTTTTGGTACACAACCGGTTGCAACTGACCGTTCTCGAGGAAAAGGGAACTTTCCCATGGTGGGAAAGAAGTCTCATTTCTAAGGCTAAACGGCACCTGAGTTGTATATCATATCATATATAAAACAAGAGAATAATAATAGAAATAAGTATATAGATGAGAACATATAAAAAAAATAGCGAAATAAAATATATAAAACAAAAAGAAGATAATTGTGCCCAGCAGGATTCAAAATCGTGACAAACAAAGTAAGTTCCGTGTAAAGTAGTTTCGAAGAACACTTTTTGTCCAAAGCTCCTTCCATTCAATTTTCTTCATTTAACAACAGTTCTTTTTTTATTAAGTACTTAATTTAAATTGTGTTTGATCTACTTTCTCCTTAAAATTATAGAGAAGTAGAAAAAAAGTTATGTCAAATGGTACCTTAGACTTATATAAAAAAAAAATCCTTAAAATTTATACTAGTCATCTTGCACCTATCTTTGCTATAAAACGCATACCTCACAATCGTCGTCTTACATTCTCTTAGGCTTTAAAAGAGGGTCTTTATCAGGTGATTGTTGAGCCTGGTTCTGAAAGTGTATATGTTCGATTGTTATTGCTTCTTTGTTGTATATACCAGGTATCAAGCCTCAGACTAGGCAGGATTGCAGGTCTGGGAATCATAAGTTCTTGAAACAATATCACATTTTGGGTTGCTTTCCTACATAGAGAGAAGCAGAAGGCCTCACCAAGTTAGTTGATAGTGTGTTAGATGGTTCTAGACAAGATAGTTTGAGTTATGGAGGAGATTATTTTGAGAAGAAAGACAAAATGATGGGGTCATCTGAAGTGGCCCCCCTATAATGAGGATATAATGATTGTTTTGTGGGATAAACACGCGTACAAGTGACATCCCTCCATGCCGACCACCATGTTTTTTTAAGCTCCCTTGTGGCTGAAGTTGTCACTGTTAGGTGCATTAAATCCTTCAAAAAAGGAACATCATGTGGTAGAGATGGTTTAAGGGTCCAACACCTATTAGACGCATTTTTTGGAGAAGGATATGTTTTGTGGTAATCAATCTTTTATGTGCTATCAGTTATGTGGTTAACTTATGGCTAAGAGGAAGATGCACAATGAGAGTTTGGCAAAGTTTATAACTTATGCACCCTTGACATTGTTATTAAAACCTAATGGTGGGATACACCTTTTTACAGCAGGTACTATCTGAAGGCATCTAGAAGGTTACTATGAAAGGATTCAATATAGTACATTTAACACACATTATCCCTAACTAAGTAAAAATGTGTTAAATGTACTATATAAACATCTTTTGAAACTTATACCCTAACATCAAGGAAAACGTTCTTACTCGTGAGACCATCACACCACACTTTCTACTAACAACTAGTATACATGGATGAAGAGAAATAGACATCATCTAAACCATACACCGTATATGTTGTTACGGTAAGAACTCAAATTCTATTCTTTTGTGTAATTTGTTCAAACACCCATGATATTTTTTTGTCAAAGTTTTAAATTTCGTTTGGATTTATGGAACAAAACCGAGCGAAGTGGAACAAAGCTGAATGGAAAAAAGATATTATTTTAATGTTTGAATATTTTATGACGTAATATAATAAATAAATATAAATACGAGTTCATGGTGTAACAAAAAAAACCGAGCTTATGAGAGTGAATAAAGGAAAGCATGTATAGCCATAAAAAGAGAGTTTAAAAGTGGGGAATAAAAACAACAGTTTTACCAATACATGAAGATACAAGAACAAGGAAGAAACACGACCAATTTGAGGTTTTTTTTCTTCTTCCCATTTTAATAAGAAATAAAACATAAAAACAAAATTGAAAGAGGCAAGGACATGAGAGCGACGTGATTGTAAAAGAGGAGAAGGAGAAACCCGGTGAAGATCATAAGTGAGGAGAGAAAAACATGGTATTGGTCAAATAAAAAATAGGGATAAAGACTAATTAATTAAGTTGTTCCATTCTTTTTTTTTAAAGGATTTGTTCCATTCTATTTTACTGATTGAGAGTTGTTCCATTCTTTTTTTTTTTTACCAATGACTAATCTCTATTTAGAACCGGTGTAAATTCTTTCTTTTCAACCAGATTTTTTCACATGCATGAATCAGAAATTGAAATTGTACCCCTGACCACATATTTAAGGGCTCAAATCTCTTACCATTTGAACCAATCTATTGTTGGTGAAAGTTGCTCCATTCTAAACATGACATACCTTTTAAATTGGAGGAAATGAAAAAGACGAGGAGATGAAATTCATTCCACCATGTTCCATTTAATTTATACATACATATCTCAACAAAGTAATCCTTATTTATACCACTCCATTCAATCAATTCAAACAAAACATTGATTTCTATCCAAATCAAAATAAATCGAGCCCTTACCAAAATACTGCCAAACTTGACATATAAACTTTAAATGTTATGATGATATGATCGAGTCTCTGAAGAAAATAGATGGCTTATCTTAAACGACTGTATATAAAAAAAAGACAAGGATTTTTTTTTTTGGTAACAATGACAAAGGATTAATTAGATTCTTTTACTCTATTTCACATATAATCCTTCCGTTCCTTTTATTTTTAAAGTTCTTCTTCGTACATTGTTTTTAAAGCTTAATACAATGTTAAATATTATTTTGTCAATAATATATTTAACTATTTACCGTAGAGAGGAACACTAGCTAGAAAGATACAATAAATTGTTAAATGTACTACAGAAAGAAAAAAACTATTAATTCCACCAAAAGTAATAAAATTTATTGGTTTTCTTATTATGTACAAATAACCATAACAAAATTATATCTAAAATTAATTTTGTCTCAACAAATATTAAATCAATTGATATTAGTATCAATTAGAAAAGTAATATAAAACTAAATTAATTACACTAATTTAATAAATGATTTTCTATTCTAAACAGACTGAAAAAAATAAAATTTTAACCTAAATTTATAAATTTAAGTAAAATACTATTATTAAATCGAGTTTTTGGAGAAAATAAATCCTAGTCATAAAAAATAGCCGTTTAGTTTTTGTAAACAAAATTTATGAATTCTGAACCAAACTAAACCGATAAAAAACGAGTTGGTTTGTTTTAGTTTGTTTTGGATTAAATCTTGAAGTTCATTTGATCATTAATATAGTTTTTATACCTTTAGAGATAGAGATAAATTATACTGTGTCACATATTGTGTCTAAAATTTTGTCTTTAGATAACACAAGTCAAAAAGATGCTACTAGAAGAAAAGGATATATCGTCCAAAGCCTAAGGAGCATATAGTACTTGTACTTCTTTCTGTCTCTCTTCCATTTCTATCAGAGCATGTATCACGTATATGTACCTTTCTCTTATTTTTCTATCTCAATTTCCCCTAATTACAAGCAAAAATGGTTGAAAAAAGTTGATCTCTATCTAGAATCTTAGCTCAATTGATAAAAGAACCGAAATCGTTGGGTTGAACGTGTAGTCGGAGTTTGAACACCAACTCCTTTATTTATGTGTGTAAGTTTTAAAAGCTATTGTAATTTCGTCAATCTACAAAAATTAAAATTGATGTAGTTAATTTAAATTTTAGACCAAATATATCAACTAGTTTTGATCAAATTTTTGCTTATAATCAAGGACGAACGTAATCATTGTTCAAACTTTGAAGTTTTTGTCACTTTTCTAATCAATAATACATCGATGTCCCACAATTTCTCCCATCCACGTTGAACCCCTTTTTCTTCACCTATAAAATATCCTCTCTCGTGTTCCATAGAATTAGGAAATTCTTTCTTTCTTTTCATTCACATGTGCTCGGTATATTCCATTCTCTAACCCATCCCAAAAAGAAATGAGGCTTAACATACGTACACCAGCACTCCCTTCAACCAATACCTACACCCTCAAACTGCACTGTATTATCGATACTCAAACACATAAACTAATCGATAACACTCAAAAATCCACGTTACACTTAGAAAACACGATAAATTTCAAAAACCATAATAATTTCCCATCTTTACACTCATCACCATCATCATCACCTATGGATCCAAAAACTAAAACACTTGGAAAAAGGTGGAAGGAGTACCATGGGATGAGAAATTGGGACGGTTTGCTTGATCCGTTGGACGACATTCTACGTTGTGAAATCCTACGCTATGGCCATTTTGTAGAAGCTACGTATAAATCCTTTGAGTTTGATCCTTCATCTTCCAAGTATGCAAATTGTAGATTTCCCAAAAGCACACTCTTAGAATGTTGTGGTTTACCTAACACGGGGTACAAAGTGACCAAATACCTATATGCCACTTCTGGGATTCAGCTACCAAATTGGATGGATAAGGCACCAAGTTGGGTAGCAACCCAATCAAGCTATATTGGATACGTAGCTGTGTGTGATAACAAGGAAGAAATCAAAAGACTTGGACGGCGTGATGTTGTTATTGCTATTAGAGGAACATGCACATGTTTAGAATGGCTTGAAAACTTTCGTGCCACCCTCACCAACTTTTCTATCCCATGCAACCACAACAATGATGAGATAACCTTTGAGAGAAAAGGTATGGGGACCATGGTGGAAAGTGGATTCTTAAATCTCTATACCTCATCAAATTATCCAAACTCATCATTAGAAAGTTTGCAAAAAATGGTGAAACAAGAGATTTTAAGGATCAACCGAATATACGGTCAAGAAGAATTGAGTTTGACTGTCACCGGCCATAGTTTGGGAGCAGCATTGGCTACGTTGATTGCGTATGATGTCAAGATCACTGTTCCCAAACTAACGGTGACAGTCATCTCGTTTGGTGGGCCTCGTGTAGGCAATAAAAAATTTCGACAACACCTTGAGAAGCAAGGAACAAATGTTTTGCGCATAGTGAACTCGGATGATGTTATTACTAAGCTACCAGGGTTTGTATTTTTTGATGATGCTGCTGGTCTTTCAAGGTGGATACAACAGAGGGTTGATAAGACACAATGGATGTATGCTGAAGTTGGAAAGGAACTTCGATTGTGTAGTAGGGATTCTCCATACCTAGGTAGCACGAACGTTGCCAAATGTCATGAGTTGCACACGTATTTGCATCTTGTCGATGGCTTTGTTAGCTCCAGGTGTCCCTTCCGAGCCTCTGCCAAACGGTTCCTTCGACATTGATAAAACTATCGCAAAGTATAAGAAATAAATTCTCTCTGTATTGTCAAAAAGTAACCAAAAATGGTGATTCATCTGACTATATGATTGTAGGGGCATATATTATTAGGGTTAGGCTAACGAGGACACTTGTTAAGAAAATAAAAGTAGTAGATTTTGTATTAGATTCAACAATATTTTAACTTTTAAAAAGTTAAATTCATCATTTTTCACCATTTTCCAATGCAATATTTCTATTTTTATCCTCTTAACTAATGTTCTAAGAACACTCTTTATCATTTCCAATATTATTATTGCAAGCAATACAACTCGAGTGCATAGAATGGTATAGTCAAACTCAAACAATAGAAATTATAAAAAGAAAAATATTAGATTTAAAATTACTAATGTTCTTCCACTTATATTTTATAAGCATGCAAGGTTTGACCAAGAATAAGGAGGACCAAACCTTTGCTTTAGACCTCCCAAAAAAGGCCTCCAAATAAAAATATTGCTCATCATATGCAAATGGTGTACATAAAAGCTCATTATAAGTTTTCATATAGCACAATTGAGAAAACAATGAACTTTGTAGCCTTGCATTGAGACCTCCGTTTGAATCTTTTGTTACATAATTTATTAACTTTTTCATGCCCAATTCTACTAAAATACAAGACTTGTGAAAATATAAAAATAGCACAGTATAATTTTGATGGGTTAGTTTGACTTTAAAAAAAAAACACAGTAAAAATCCTACACCGAATTTGAGCCATGGTTCCAAATTAGTTAAAACAAAATTCTTTTTCCCCTCTACAATGACTTACAACATGAATTATTCATGTGAGAGTGAGAGGATCCATTTCTAACCATTGGATCAAGTTTAATAGTTGAGATTAAAAGCTCTGTTTTTAGTTAAACACATGACCTATTTTTTCTAGGAAAAATAAAATTATCACGCATGTATGACATTACAAATCAAAATGTCAAATACTTCTTCCTCTCATAAGGTTTTCTAGTTCAAGAGTTTACCTCAACTCGTTTTACCTAGGTAAATTCAACTTGTAATCTCGACTCGTAAACTCGTACGAGTTTACCAAAAATTAAAATTATATAAAAATTATTAGATTTTAATGTCAAACATTAAATTAATCCAATGGTTACAAATGGCTCTTCTCACTCTTCAATATAATTCATTCTCACTAGGAATGTTCCCTAAATATTTGAGCTGATTTGTAGAGGTTAAAATATAAAAATTTAGAATATAGGGTTTTGTTTAATAGTAAATGTTAATCTAATTGCAAATCATCTATTTAGTAGTTCTAGAAATATAAGCTGTATTGACCTGGCTGAAGTTTGATGGAAGTTGGGCTCTAGAGAAAGAAAAAAAAAATCCTATTTCGGCATGATAAGTGGCAGATCCAAGAAAATTGTTCTTCTCCCATACAAAATTGCTCATTCCCACGTGAACTGACTAAAATACCTTCAACGTGAGTTAACTCACGTTGGGTTATAACCTACTTGAGTTAAGTCAGGTAGGGTTCTAACCAACGTGAGTTAAGTCACGTTGGTTATAACCTACATAAGTTAAGTCACGTTGTGTTATAACTTACGTGAGTTAACTCACGTTCGGTAGCACCAACGTGAGTTAAGTCACGTTGAACATGAGTTAAGTCACGTTGGGTTATAACCTACGTAAGTTAAGTCACGTTGCGTTATAACCAACGTGAGTTATCTCACGTTCGGTAGCACCAACGTGAGTTAAGTCACATTGAACATGAGTTAAGTCACGTTGGGTTATAACCTACTTGAGTTAAGTCAGGAAAGGTTATAACCTACTTAACTTGTTCTAGAACTTGTACGACGTACCAAAACTTCATCAGCAAGGAACATTTGTAAACATTTACTATATATTATATCATTCACTAAACATGGTTTAATTTAATTTTACTTGTATGCCTATGAAACAACATACATAATGAGTTCAAGAATCAATACAACTCATGAAAGGGAAGAAAAGAATAATAATGATCGCATAACTGAGATTTTCACTCATAGTAAAAGACACCATTAAGATTTAATTAAAAAACACACAATTTGATTTGTGTTGAGAATATATATTAACCTGAGTAAAAGACACCATTAAGATTTAATTAAAAGAATTCATCTATATTCTTTTTTGACAAAATTAAAATAATTAATCTATTTGAAAATTCATAATTCATTCTTTACCCTTCAATTGGTGATAGTTATAAACCAAGTGGAGAAACCATTCAAAGTAAAAATACAAAGATAGGAGAATTAATAAGGAAAAACAATAGAATATGGTTCATTACTCTTCATTTTTGCTAGTGCTTCTTCTATGTGTTACAATATGCCTCTTCTATGTGGCAACAATACAATATGTTACGAACGTGAGTTAACTCACGTTGGTGTTCGAAACGTGATTTAAATCATGTTGGTTATACTGAACGTGAGTTAACTCACGTTGAGGGTATTTTGGTCGGTTCACGTGGGAGCGAGCAAATTTGTATTGGAGAAGAGCAATTTTCCAGATCCAATTATCTTTGAAGAAGTTTTTTCTAGGCTTTTTTTTTTTGGATAAATTCCTAGGCTTTTCTTATTTTATAAACATCCCTCAACAATTGGTTGCAGCAACGGGAAAATGGATGGACTATTTTTGGAGTTGGAAATGCGATCAGCAAAAGGTTTGTATGCCTAGGAGAGTAACATCTTGCCACAAAATGTATGGGTACCTTGCATAGATCTCGCCAACAAATCTATGCATTTGTGGCTGATGCATGTCTGCATCCTCATTTGATAGTGCTTACACCTAAAAGACGAAGATTTAGGATTAGGGAAATTCCTCTCAACCGATGGTAGGTTAAACGAGCTCAGATATAGCTCAATAATCAAATTTTTCTCGGGTATACTACTAAGGTATACTAATATGAAGACAGCATACTTAATCAAAGTTCAATTGAACTAGACAATTAGACGCTCAACTCGTGCTCTCTGTTTATAACGTCACTAACATAAGAGTTTTTTAGTATGGACCTAAAACTTGTGCTTCTTGTTTCTAGTTCCACATTCACATGTTTAGAACATTTTTTTTATAATGTTCTTAACATTCTTGTAAAAAATCATTCAAAAAAATTAAATATTAAACATAATTAAACTAATTTTTATTTTGTACGGACTAAAATTATACGCTGAAATTTTTTATAAGAACGCAAATAGGCGGCTTTTTTTATGCGAACTAAACACAAAATTCATTATATTTGGAGACTAAAAAGCTTATTTAACCTTAATTTTTTTCCTCTAAAAAAAACTTAATTTTTTTCAATGATTATCTTGCCAAAGAAAAAGAAAAATGAGTATTAATATTCTAAATTGTGTGTTAAAAAATAGTCCTCTTTATTAAAATTGAATATGAAATAAACTTAACAAAACTTGAATAAAAAATGACAAATTCAAAACAAAACAAAAATTGGGCAATGTATAAAATATATGAAAAGGTTGAATCTTTTACCTTTTGTCAAACTGAAATACTTTTATTTTCATATTTAGCAGATACCAAACAATAAGTACTAATATTCAAAAAAATTTCAAAAAGTACTAATAATCCTAATCAATTAATTAATTACTTCTGTAAAAAAACATTTATTTTATTAGATTGTATATGCTAAATTTTCATTATGCTTACATGGTTGGAGCCGTCCATGGCATCGTATATACAGTCGGTTATAACATATTTCATGAGTTTCATTCTTCATTGTAGGATAGCGATGGTCATTGGTCAAACACAAAAAGAGGACTCGTGTTTAAGTCACTATTGAGTTATGTACTCGTGACTGTACTATGTTGTGAGTTAGAACCACAAAGTTATCTACTAGAATCAGTTGCGAGGACCCTAACTTAGGGGGTGCATTTGTTTTGGTGTCTTGTAAATTGTTTCGACTAGGGGTAATCATATTGAGACGTGTTGTATACAAAATGTGAGTACTTCTTCTTTCCGGAATTTGAACATTGATTCCCCACATTGTGGGAGTTTAATCATTTTTGCTAGAGCCGGCTCTCGTTTATAGTGCAAATTATTTTAAGTATATTGTAGGAGTCTAGTATCTTTTGTTAGATTTAACTCCTTATAAAGAGAGTCTTGTATGTTTATGAACGAAGGTAGTAGAATTATAAATTTTAATACATTTTTAATGAAAGTTGCATACCTAAAAAAAAATCTACTACAAAATCTTTAATCAATTGTATTTTGCAAACACTATAATAAAATCCTATACATTTTGTAAGTTATAAACATAAATATATACACGTTGAATAATCAATTTTATGTTTGTGCATTTGCTTTAGTGGTAAAGTCATTATTTTGTGTCCCTTTGGGACCATGTTCTATCCACACATAGCCAATTTAAATAAATAACATTTTGAGTTTTAAACCACACAAATTTGCATGACTCGCTGTCAGCGTACAAAAAGAAGAAAATGTATGTGTTGGTACAAAAAGAAAGGCCTATCTTGCTATAAAAGGAAGAGAGTTGGTGCAAATGAGGTCCATGGTTTGTTTTTTAGGGGGTTCATGATAGATAAAAGATAGAAAATTGGTGTGAAAACAAAAATTGAGGAGGTACACATGAACCCCATGGGCATAAGGTGGCTCCACCACTGACTAGAATTATGCTTGTTACATTTGAAAAAATGTGCAGATTATGGTATATCACTTATCCATCAAATCTTTTTCTTCTAAAAAAACACTAATTAATTAAATTCAGTCCATTCATAATTTTGCAACATATAGTTTGCGGGTTAATAGGTCTTGAATTTCAATTTTGTTATACAATTCTTACAAAAATTTGTTTTAGTCTTGACCCCTAAGTTAAAATTCTAGCTCTGCACTTTTCATGTAATAGTATTGTACTTTAAATAGGGCACAACGCACGAAATGCACCACCTAACAAATATACTTGTGGGGCTTGATAACAAATTTTACATGCAATGTTCATTATTTCATATTACACTTATTAGTTAGACTCATGCATGGACCAAAAATGTGAAAAGGGTACCCTAGTCGGTGGTCTCATAATACGAAGAGAAATTAAGATTTCAGTCAAAGACTTGTAGTTGTACATATTCCAAAAGAGATAATCACTTGTGTTGTGGTGTGTATAGATTATGTGTGTTTTAAAGGTCGTCGTGGCATTTAAGGTTAAAAAACATGGAAATAACATGCATTTTCTTTAACAACGGTTGTTGAATTTAAAAGTTAGTTGTGATTGTGATTGTGATTCGGCCAATACATCTCAATTATGATTTACTTTTTCCTTATGCTAAGGAATGAAATATATCTCTCGGTTGTTGATTCTTCAGCTCAGCGGGGTAGCTAGGAACAAATCCACTGGGGGCCAAATATTTAGTAAAAAGATTACTTTTTAAAAATTAACTAGCAACAAACCCGTGCTAAGCATGGGCCCGTTCCCCGCACGGGTTGAGCGTAAGCGGGAGGCTACGCGTCAAAGCGCATTGCAATGTTATATGCATCGAGAAAAAAAAATTAATGATAAAGCTATCAATGATAAAAGGAGAAATTACATTGACTTCCATTGAGATTTTCTTAAACACAAGCACCCCCCTTTAATTTTTTAAACACTCTAATCTCCCTTCATTTTATCCAATTTTATTTCAATTGCAAATACAAAATTTAATTTCAGTCATTTTGGTTTCATATATCTTGTATCTGTCTTTTCTTTTGACAATTAAGTTGAGCGAGGTTTTTTCCCGCAACGGAGAAAAAACAACAACAATTGTCTTTACCACCAAATAGAATCAAACACCGACAATTACATAAGATAGTAAAAGAGAATATAGAAATGAGAAGGGTTTTGGTGGATGGACATTGTGGTTGACTAATGAAAAGGAAATAGTATTTGATATATCCATTTTATTATGTTAGAGTTCCAAATTTTATTACGTTAGACTTTCAAAATTAAACCACCTTCATAGAGGAACAGTGAGTGATCTCTTAAGTTTGAAAAATCACCAAATTGCAAAATGATAAGAAAAAATGGTCAAAAATTATGACAGTTCATGCTTGTATTAGGAACTGAATTGCTAAAAAAATAAAATTAACAAAAGGTAAACGGAGTTAAATTATAAGGGAGTTGCTTGTTAATTTGATAACAAAATAAGGGAGATTTGTGTTTAGTTAAAAATATAGGGGGTGTTTGTGTTATTTAAGAAGACCTTAAGGGAGGTTAGTGTAACTTATCAATGATAAAATCATTGAAATAGTTATTATTAAACATTATAAAGTGTGGTAGACTCGTTAATGATAAAGATGTCGTTAATGATAAAGATGTCGTTATGAGTTTATATTATTTAGTGACTTATTGATCATTTATCCGGTGTTTTTTAAAGTCATACTTCTAAATGATATAATAATTAATAATCCACAACAATGTAAAAAATTATTTCATAATATGACATTAAGATAAACAAAAAAAAAAGGCAAATTATTTTTACGAAAGAAGCAATCTTAACAATGTGTAATTTTCTGAATGGTAGTTTTTTTTTACAAATGAAAAGTAGTGGTATGTCTTGTAATAAATATTAATCCCGTGTATAATTTACAAAGGAGAAATATTTTGTAACTTTCTCAAAAATATTTTATTTTGTGATTATCAATCAGATATAATCGAATAAATTTAGATGCAAAAGTATGTATCAATGAGAAATAGTCATGTGTTTTTTCTTTTTTATTTTCTCACTTAAAATATTGTTCTTCCGTTTTGTTAAGTATCAACGATAATTGTTTCTTCCATATACTTTTTATATTATTGATAAGTGAAATGTATTTATTAATATTTTTTATACTAAATATTTAAACAATTGTCATTTTTTATTGGATTACTTAAAAAAAAACTTATAGGAAGGTAGTTCTATTACATCCTAAAAAAGAAAAACTCATAGGGATGTAGTTCTATTGCATCAAATAGACTCAGTGTGAGTTAAAAATACATGAAAATCATAAAAATCATTTTTGTAAATATAAATTAAATATAACTTTCGTTTTTATAGAAAAAATGATTTTGACATTCAATAATTTAGAGATTTTATAAAATAACATGATAAATTTTGTGTTAGTTTATCGTAATAACAATCACCTATTTGAAAAGATAATTTAATTTGTTTGGATACAACGATATAATATAAATTTTTTGTTATAAAATTATCTTCATCTTTGAATATTTATTTTCTCCCCCCTATAAAAAATATATTTTTTTGAAAATGTACTCTAATATCTTTTCATTTGAAGTTGTTTTTAGATTTTTTTTGTTGATCCTGGATAAAAAAAAATATAATAAACATATATAATTCTCTTTAAAGTGATTTTTTTTCAAAAGTTATAACAAACCTCATAGGGCCCGTTTGTTAGGAGTCTAAATAAAAATGATTTTGACATTTAATAATTTTGAGATTATTTTTTTAGAAATTTTATAAAAAAAAAAAACATAATCTAATTTGTGTTTGTTTATCGTAAGAAAATCATTTTGTTTAAATTTTTTTAGTTTGTTTAGATACAATTATATAAAAGGAATTTTTGTTACAAAAGACACAAAATAGTAAATATATGCGAGATGGGGCAAAATTGTGTTTTTGCTTGTCATTAACTTTCATAATTGGAGAATATATTTAGTTTGTTTAGATACAATTGTATAAAAAAATTGTCACAAAATCATCTCAATCTTTTAACTGTCTCTCTTCGAAATATGATTATTTGTTACAAAAGATACAAAATGGTTAAAATATGCCGAAGTGTCAAATGATTATGATGTGGCAAAATTGTGTTTTTGCTAATCATTAATTTCATATTAGAGAAGGAAAAATTGTGTTTTTGTTGTTCATAGAGAATGGATAATTTAGAGATTTTTTTGAAAAAAATAAGAATCTGTTTTGTGTCCTTCAAAAAAAAAAAGAATCTGTTTTGTGTTTTAATAAAATCATATTTTTTTTAATAATTTAGTTTGTTTAGATACAACTATATAAAATAATTTTTTTTTGTTACAAAATCAACTCGATCTTTTGAGAGTTACTTGTGGGGCTTGATAACAAATTTTACATGCAATGTTCATTATTTCATATTACACTTATTAGTTAGACTCATGCATGGACCAAAAATGTGAAAAGGGTACCCTAGTCGGTGGTCTCATAATACGAAGAGAAATTAAGATTTCAGTCAAAGACTTGTAGTTGTACATATTCCAAAAGAGATAATCACTTGTGTTGTGGTGTGTATAGATTATGTGTGTTTTAAAGGTCGTCGTGGCATTTAAGGTTAAAAAACATGGAAATAACATGCATTTTCTTTAACAACGGTTGTTGAATTTAAAAGTTAGTTGTGATTGTGATTGTGATTCGGCCAATACATCTCAATTATGATTTACTTTTTCCTTATGCTAAGGAATGAAATATATCTCTCGGTTGTTGATTCTTCAGCTCAGCGGGGTAGCTAGGAACAAATCCACGGGGGGCCAAATCTTTATCACTTATATATAAATCCTAGGCAGTCTGATAAACACTTTTGCAACCCCAGACCAAGTTCTGGTAGATCACAACCATTACCACTAGATCACTAAAGTTTTTTGTGACTTATAGTTGCTTTCATTTTATTTATCTAGCACAAATGCGAGTTCACTTTAAGTCATTCTCACAACCCTGAATTCCAACATCATTTGAACACGAATTGAAGTCATTCACACACATCATGTCATTCAACTTTATTTTCACCGCCGCCGGTGACCCCAATAACAACATCCCGCCACCGTTGCAACTGCCACTTCAACAACACATGCCGCCGTAACTGCCACCGCCGGAAAATCACTTTCTCTCACTGATCCACACACATCACGCCGCCGCCGCAACTGCCACCTCACCAACAACTGACTGCCGTAAATGTCATTGCCGATAACTCGTTTTCTCTCACCGATTCACACCATCTTTCATCGAATTGACAAAAAATTATGACCAATGTTGATATTGATTGTCTGAATTTTGTTAATTTCGAATCCTTGACATTAGGGTTTGAAAATTATTGATTTTGTTATGTGATTGTGTGAATTTTAGCTTTTTCTTCATTATTCTTTTTTTCATACTAAATGTTAAGTACCACATGCTTTCAATTCACAACTCTTACCACCAAGGTACTGATGTTTTTTATGACATGTGATTGTTTCAATGTTGTGTATTCAACACAAATCTCGGGTCCTCTTTCTTTCAATCTCACAATTCCTAAATCATTTCTCACTCACTTTCATCTCTCTCACCATCTTGCAATTGAACCTAATAACCATAACACCACCCTTTTTGACGAACCTAATTAATTTTTATGAAAAAAAAAATATGCAAGGAATTGAATCAGATAACACATGAAAATGTCATTTTTTTTAAGTCACTAACGCCATTGCAATTCCTTTTTTGATAGTAGTTCATTTTCATTATTAGCGGTTCCTTTTTATTATTATTATTTTTTATTTCAATTACCACGTAACGATCCTTTTTTTTTCTTTCGGTTATTACTTTTCATTATTTTTTCTTTCGATTAATAGCTTCTGCGGTTAGGATCAATTTCTTGGTGCTAGCTTTTGTATATATTTTTTCTTTTGATTTGTCATTTTTATTGCAACCCATCTTTTATTTTTGTTACTTTTTGAGATAGTTTGATAACATAATACTGAATATAACTATAAAAGTAATAATATAGTCATTTGATAGTTATATATGAAGCTATACAAAACTCGTGCATCACACGAGTTAGAGTCTAGTATATAGAAAAAAGATTACTTTTTAAAAATTAACTAGCAACAAACCCTAAGCACGGGTTCGTGCTCCGCATGGGTTGAGCGTCGAAGCGGGAGGCTACACGTCAAAGCGCATTGCAATGTTATATGCATCGAAAAAAAAGAAAAAATTAATGATAAAGCTAACAATGATAAAAGGGAAAATTACATTAACTTCCATTAAGATTTTCTTAAACATAAGCACCCCCTTTAATTTTTTAAACACACTAATCTCCCTTCATTTTATCCAATTTTATTTCAATTGCAAATAAAAAATTTAATTTCAGTCATTTTGGTTTCATATATCTTGTATCTGTCTTCTCTTTTGACAATTAAGTTAACCGAGGTTTTTTCCCCGCAATGGAGAAAAAACAACAACAATTGTTTTTACCACCAAATGGAATCAAACACCGACAATTACATAAGATAGTAAAAGAGGATATAGAAATGAGAAGGATTTTGGTGGATGGACATTGTAGTTGACTAAGGAAAAGGAAATAGTATTTGATATATCCATTTTATTACGTTAGAGTTCCAAATTTTATTACGTTAGACTTTCAAAATTAAACCACCTTCGTAGAAGAACAGTGAGTGATCTCTTAAGTTTGAAAAATCACCAAATTGCAAAATGATAAGAAAAAATGGTCAAAAATTATGGCAGTTCATGCTTGTATCAGGAACAGAATTGCTAAAAAAATAAAATTAACAAAGGGTAAACGGTGTTAAATTAATTATAAGGGAGCTGCTTGTTAATTTGATAACAAAATAAGGGAGATTTGTGTTTAGTTAAAAATATAGGGGGTGTTTGTGTTATTTAAGAAGACCTTAAGGGAGGTTAGTGTAATTTATCAATGATAAAATCATTGAAATAGTTATTATTAAACATTATAAAGTGGTAGACTCATTAATGATAAAGATGTCGTTAATGATAAAGATGTCGTTATGAGTTTATATTATTTTGTGACTTATTGATCATTTATCCGGTGTTTTTTAAAGTCATACTTCTAAATGATATAATAATTAATAATTCACAACAATGTAAAAAATTATTTCATAATATGACATTAAGATAAACAAAAAAAAAAGGCAAATTATTTTTACGAAAGAAGCAATCTTAACAATGTGTAATTTTCTGAATGGTAGTTTTTTTTTACAAATGAAAAGTAGTTGTATGTCTTGTAATAAATATTAATCCCGTGTATAATTTACAAAGTAGAAATATTTTGTAACTTTCTCAAAAATATTTTATTTTGTGTTTATCAATCAGATATAATCGAATAAATTTAGATGCAATAGTATGTATCAATGAGAAATAGTCATGTGTTTTTCTTTTTTATTTTCTCACTTAAAATATTGTTCCTTCGTTTTGTTAAGTATCAACGATAATTGTTTCTTCCATATACTTTTTATATTATTGATAAGTGAAATGTATTTATTAATATTTTTTATACTAAATATTTAAACAATTGTCATTTTTTATTGGATTACTTAAAAAAACTCATAGGAAGGTAGTTCTATTGCATCCTAAAAAAGAAAAACTCATAGGGATGTAGTTCTATTGCATCAAATAGACTCAGTGTGAGTTAAAAACACATGAAAATCATAAAAATCATTTTTGTAAATATAAATTAAATATAACTTTCGTTTTTATAGAAAAAATGATTTTGGCATTCAATAATTTAGAGATTTTATAAAATAACATGATAAATTTTGTGTTAGTTTATCGTAATAACAATCACTTATTTGAAAAGATAATTTAATTTGTTTTGATACAACGACATAATATGAATTTTTTGTTATAAAATTATCTTCATCTTTGGATATTTATTTTCTCCCCCCTATAAAAAAATATATTTTTTTGAAAAGGTACTCTAATATCTTTTCATTTGAAGTTGTTTTTAGATTTTTTTGTTGATCCTGGATAAAAAAAAATAATAAACATATATAATTCTCTTTAAAGTGATTTTTTTTCAAAAGTTATAACAAACCTCATAGGGCCCGTTTGTTAGGAGTCTAAATAAAAATGATTTTGACATTCAATAATTTTGAGATTATTTTTTTAGAAATTTTATAAAAAAAACATAATATAATTTGTGTTTGTTTATCGTAAGAAAATCATTTTGTTTAAATTTTTTTAGTTTGTTTAGATACAATTATATAAAAGGAATTTTTGTTACAAAAGACACAAAATAGTAAATATATGTGAGATGGGGCAAAATTGTGTTTTTGCTTGTCACTAACTTTCATAATTGAAGAATATATTTAGTTTGTTTAGATACAATTGTATAAAAAAAATTGTCACAAAATCGTCTCAATCTTTTAACAGTCTCTCTTCGAAATATGATTATTTGTTACAAATGACACAAAATGGTTAAAATATGCCGAAGTGTCAAATGATTATGATGTGGCAAATTTTTTTTTTTGCTAATCATTAATTTCATATAAGAGAAGGAAAAATTGTGTTTTTGTTGTTCATAGAGAATGGATAATTTAGAGATTTTTTTGAAAAAAATAAGAATTTGTTTTGTGTTTTAATAAAATCATATTTTTTTAATAATTTAGTTTGTTTAGATACAATTATATAAAATAATTTTTTTTTGTTACAAATCAACTCGATCTTTTGAGAGTTACTATTTTCTAACTCAATCTTTTGAGTGTTATTTTCTCTCTCCCTGAAATATGATTTTTTGTTACAAAAGACACAAAAATGTTAAAATATGCTGAGATGTCAAATTATTAGGATAGGGCAAAATTGTTTTATTGTTGGTCATTGATAAGTGCCTAAAAGTTGTTATATTTTGGTACAATTTAGGGCACTTATGATTACTTGTTGTACAAGTTACCTTAGGATTAGAGCGTAATTGTGTTAGAAATGCAATATTTGTGATCATAATCCTTACCCCATGTGATTATGCAGGAAATACATGCTTGGACCTGATTGATGCAAAAGATTGAAGCTTTTCTTGATGCCATCGCTACAAGCGCAGAAGCCATCGCTAGTAGCGAGGATAGGCAGGGATTTCCAGTGTTTCATCGCTTGAAGCGCAGCCTCCATCGCTAGAAGCGAGCTTAGGCAGGGATTTACAAGGGTTCATCGCTTGAAGCGATGAACCGGACGCTTGAAGCGAGCCTAGGCAGGGAATTTCAAAGATCCATCGCTTGTAGCGACAGACCTTGTCGCTACAGAGACCAGAGGGGCGGTTTAATGCTGATGGTGACGTGGAGCTCTATGATTGGCCAGTTGACTTTCTCGCTACAAGCGACAGACTGGTCGCTTGTAGCGAGCGTACATTTTCTCAGCATATTTATAGATTTGTAAGCTCATTTCTGAAAGAGATAGTTTTTTCTGAGTTTTAATATTTTCCAGAGCTAAAAATACTTGTTATCTTTGAGAGAGAATAGGCATAGAGGGAGAAAAACTTCAAATAGCAATTTGATTTGGATTGAAGAAGGCATTAAGAAGCTTTGAGACATCAGCTCTCATATATCTTCATCTTCCTTTCTTATTTTGCAATAGTTGTCATGACAATGATCAACTAATCTCCTTTGTTGGGATTAATAGGTAATCAATCTTTCCATGTTGTAAACTTTTGGTTATTAAATATATGATTCTAGCATTTTTATATACCATTGAATTTCTTCTTGCTTTTCAATCTTATGTTTGATTTAAATGTTGTTGAAAAAGACTTTTGAATCTAGGTTTAGAATGATTTTCTATCAAGATAAGAAATTCTAGAAATGGGATTTGGTTTTGATAATTACATTATAGTATTGGATCGTAAAGCTTTTGAATCGTTTAATAGATTGAGAAATCATCGATTAAACGATACAATCGATCTCACGACGTCATTTGGGAAATCAATGTCGTTGTTGAGCAATACGTAATAATGTCATATATAAGAAAAAGCTAGAATCCGTATTTATGATCAATCGAATACAAACGATGTTTGATTGATGAACGTTAATCCTAACACCTTCTATGTCCTATTACTCTACTATTTATTTATTATCACTTACATATAAATGTTAAGTAGTCTGATTACATGAATCCCTAACCCTAATGCAACCCTAACACCCAAAATGACACATTTCTCCCTAACTTTTCTTTTGAAATTATGAAAAAAAAATCCTTGCTGAGAGTTGAACCACAGACCAACTTCTAATAGGTCACAGCTGTAACCACTGGATCACTAATGGTTTTTGTGACTTATAATTGCTTTTATTTTATATATATCTACGGCAATTATAAAAAGGGGGGTTTGAATGAAGGAATTAAGTAGTGTTTTAATTAAATCTAAAATATTTTTATGCACAATCTAATATATTTTGGTTTGTGATATGAAATATATTTTAATACTCAATAATATATTTTTATACTGAAAATTGAAGAGTAAACCCGTTAAATAGTTATGAGAGAAACCTAGCTCAGTTAAAAGGTTATAAATAGAGAATTAGAGTTACAACAAACAAGAAAAGATTAGAGATCAAAGGAAAACTAGGGTTGTGGAGAGAAGAAGCAAGGAGACAAGTGAGAAGAACCTGGAGAGAGATTTTACCGTAGGAATATCAAATTCTGCAAACCAAAGGTAAGGGGGAGTCTCTATTCATCATTATATATAAGTTATTAACATATCCTTTTTATTATTATTATTATTTTTCTTTCGATTACCACATAACAGTTCCAGCTTTTACATTTAAGACCAATTTCTTGGTGCAAGCTTTTATATATATTTTTTATTTTGATTTGTCATTTTTATTGTTGTCCATCTTTTGTTTTTGCTGTTTTTTAAGGTAGTTTGATAACATAATATTGAATATAATTATAAAAGTAATAATATAGCAAATTTGATAATTATATATGAAGCTCTACAAAACCCGTGCATCGCTCGGGTTAGAGTCTAGTGTTTTTAAAATGATGAGTAGTGTAGTATAAAACAAATGGTTAAACTCTAACTTAAGACGATAATCGACGTTGAACGGTTTATGATATCACATTAATCCCTGTGGAACGATATAAAAACGATACTTACTTTTGACTAACATCAGTCATTAACTTTCATAATTAGAGAATATTATAAGAAAACTTGTTTTGTTTGGAATTAAGATTAAGTTAGTTTATTCTTTCAAAAAAAGATTAAGTTTGTGTGAAAATTTGTTTTGATTGGATTAAGATTAAGTTTGTTTGTTCTTTCAAAAAAAAAGATTAAGTTTTTTTTGAAAAAAAAATATTTATTTTAATTTGTTTTTTAGGAGAGAAAAAATAGGGGGCGGTTGAACCAAAAGACACAAAATGATATAATTTTGATGACGTGTCAAAAAATTAAGAAAGGGTAAAATTGAAATTTTGGTATTCATTAAGTTTCATAGTTAGAGAGTAGATATATTAAATTAACTTATGAAAAAAAAAACATGATAATTTTACTTATATAAATGTAATTTCTAACAACAAAAAATGACAATAACTATTAAAAAATGTTGAGTTCAATTGTGCTTTAAAGAGTCATATTTATCAAGAAGTGTCATTTGTAAGAAACTCATTGTTAACAAAACTCTCTTTATAGTTATTGAAGAGACTAGAAGTATCAAAATAAAATGAAATAAATTAATCAACTATGTAATATATAGGCTTATTCAAGCCACCGGTCCCTTGACTTACTTGTTTGTCTCAAAATGGTCACCTAGCTTTTATTTGTCTCAAATTGGTCCCCTAAGTTTCCATTTGTTACATGTTTAAGTCTTTTCTATTAGTTTCCATGAGAAAATGTTAAGTTATGACCTCAGACTCCGACCTCAGACTCTGACTTCAGACTCAAGTCACTAACGTTTTCTCATGGAAACTAACAGAAAGGACTTAAACATGTAATAGATGGAAACTTAGGGGACCAATTTGAGACAAATAAAAGTTAGGGGATCATTTTGAGACAAACAATTAAGTTAAGGGACCGGTGGCTTGAATAAGCCTAATATATATTTAGAGTAGCTAAATACATGTTATTGAGGTGGCAAAGTATAAAACGTACATACTTATTAAAACAAAATAATAAAAAAAATTGGGGTAGCCAAAGCTACCCCATGCTACTACTAGCAACCGCCCCTGCTTCAGCCCTTCTGAAAGAGTGTTAAGTATGACAAATGATTTTGAGAACTAAAACGCCGTGAAAATCATAATTAGTAAAACCTATAGGTTAAAACAATATGTAAATGCGAGTAATTTAAGTACATGTGAAAAATAAAGAGGACAGAAAGGAAATGAATTTTCATCCTTTGGTTGCCATTAGAGTTGTCAAAATGGGTCAGGTCCACCGGACCGGTCCATCGGCCCTATATTTTAGTGTGGGCTGGGGCGTTAAAAAAGCATGAAAAAAATGACCCTATCTTTTTGGGTCAACCCGTCGGACCTGTATTTTACATGGTCTGGGATGGGCTGGACCACTGGGCTTACGGGTCGGCCCTTTAAGAATACTAAAAAAAATAGTTTTGTTATGTAAGATTGAATTATTTTATTACGGGATAATAGTCAGTTTGATCCTTGAATGTGTAATGAGTAGTCACAATGGTCTCGAAGGTTGCACTTTGTGAGTTGTGATAAACACTCTATTCTTTTGCGTTGATGTTTTTGTGCTATTTATCCCTTATGGATGTTGATTTAATAGATGTTTTAGGCTTAATTACATTTTTGGTCCCTTAAATATTTTTCAGGTTTCATATTGGTCCCCTAATTAATAAAAATAATGTTTTGGTCCCTTCTCTGTTAGTCACTTTTGGTCCCTTCCGTTAGTTTGAAAACTAGAAACAGGAAAAAGGAACAAACCCTAAACCAGAAAGAAGCATTTAAGGGACCAAAGTGACTAACAGAGAAGGATTTAAAGGACCAAAAACATTACTTTTATTAATTAGGGGACCAATATGAAACCTGAAAAATATTTAAGGGACCAAATGTAATTAAGCCTAACGTTTTTTAACACAAACTAACGGAAGGGACCAAAGTGACTAACAGAGAAGGATTTAAGGGACCAAAACGTTACTTTTATTAATTAGGTGTGCAATATGAAACCTGAACAATATTTAAGGGACCAAAAGTGTAATTAAGCCGATGTTTTATATATCATTTAACTAAGCTTATGATCACATGTGATTTATTTGATGTATAAAAATTTTGTGATATGTTTTTATTAAAAAATGTGATGTGTAGCTGTATTGTCATTGCATTTTTTTCTAAAAAAAATAAAATAAAATAATACTTTTTGAAAAACGGGTCGGACTGACCCATCGGATCATGTAGCCCACTACTAATTGGGTTGGACTCAATTTTAGGAGCTCATGAATCAAGTGGGTTGACCATCTCTAGCCTATTTATATGAGTTGGCCCACCGAACCGAGGCGGACTGTTCGGAACCGTGTAGAAAAAGCAAGGACACTCATCCAACATATAAGTCATCAGATAAAGCCAATTAAATTTTAAAATTTAAAATATGCTAAAGCAAAAGGCACTGCAAATAATTACTCCCTCCGTCCCAAAATATAAACGAAAATTGGTCAACAAAAGTTAATGTATTTGGTTCAAAATTTGTGTCAAATACATCAACTTATGTTGACTCATTTTTGCTTATATTTTGGGACGGAGTAGTAATTAAGAAACATATAGATACAACAATAATGGCACTTTTTTTTAGGGCAACAATAATGACATAGAAGTAGAACATATTTTTTAAATGTAATCACACAAACTCATCAAGTTTACTCTCACATAAGACAAGGGGAGTAATAATAAACAGGCATGTATGGTTGGTGTTTTGGGTTTCTATTAATTACATCTGTCTCTTGTGAAATTAACTTGAATGACAGTTCTAACAAAAATCAAACATTTTCTAGGCCATCACCTCCAAACTCACTATGACCAACTAGTGGAGCCAATTCTTTGTTACAACAACAACAAGAAGAAGCATCCTCAACCTCAAAAACATAGTGACTAACCCATAAAACTGCATGCACCAAAACTAAAGGCACAGCACAAGCTAAAGTAACTGCAAGACGAATACCTGCATCAGTCAAAATCAATTGCACTATTGTTGCAAACACTAACACACACAATACAAACCTTTTATCAACTTTTCTATGCAGCACAACATTGTTGGGACATGCTCTTAGTAGTAAATGGTAAATGGTTATCACATATGTCATTATAACCAACAGAATCAATGATGTTTTGTGATGAGGGATGAGGATTATAAAGAGTATGATCCACACAAAAAGTGTGTAATATAGTGCAAGATTTTCGATGTTTCTTATGACGCGAATCGCTGCAGCTTCTGATGTTAAAGGAATGCTAAAGGGCCAGTAAATTTTGAAATCAGTGTAGAGCTTTTCATGAGGTTTTTTTGGTTGGTATGTTTCAGAAATTGATGAAGGTGTTGTTGATGTGGTTTGTGTTCTATGTGTTGTTCCATGAATTGCCATAACACACTTGAAGTGATTAAAGCTCAATTGAAGGAATTGAAAGAAGAAAAAAATAACATCCCCTATAGAAGATTATTACAAGTGAGATGAGAGCATTTAGTTTATTGAATGTGAATGTGTACGTGATTTATACATGTATAGAATTTTCGATATTTTTTGTTCATATACAGACAAAAGACCGTTTGTGAAGGAAATTTCATAATGAACAAAATCCAATATATTGGAACCTTCTTTGAAGTTTCTAATGTTTGCTTTCATTCAATTTTATGGGTCCACATGACTGCATTCAAAATTTCAAATTAGTGTACTATAATTCACCTAAGAAAATTACAATTTAACGTTTTGGTTAATACCAACATAAAGGAAAAAATGCTACATGTTTGTAATGAGTCACTGCATTTTTTTTTTGACATAAACAAACGGTGAAGGAGAATGATCAGCAGAATGTTCGTTCATTCCAGCCCCCAAGATACGCAGGTTGATATAATTCACATTAATTAGGCTATAATTTAAAAAAAAAAAAAAAAACGAAAACAATAACTCTAGAGGTAGTTAGCTAAACCAGCACATAATATTATTCATTTGAATAAAACTCAAACTATTGAATTGATAATGTTATTAGATTTAGTTGCGATTTAATATAGTGTCATTATCAATAGTGTTTGGATTTGGAGAGTTGGTAACACAACTCATCCTCGGAAAAAAGAACTTGAATTTAATTCTTGAAGTAATCCATTTAAAATGTAGTCCAACCTTGTGTAAAAATTTAGATGTTAGGTTATCAACTCAAAGATTAGTCTCATGATGAGTCCAAATGGTCTAACAAAATCAACTTAAACTAACAAAATCAGAAAAACTTGCCAAAATGGAAAAAATACTAATTAATAACTTCATGAAAAGCATCTAGATTATGGATGGAGACACTAGATCATGGATATCTATATAAACTCTGCTATTAATAAAACTACCCTAAACTATATTTTCGAACTGAAAAGGATTCACCTATTGTTGTGACTAAACTGAAATACATAATAATGCACCTCATCTATAGTAAAATTTACTGATAATAATGTAAATACAGTACAAAGAAGATTAAGGAATCCAAACTAAAAGAACTCAAAGTCAAGATATTTACCACCCCCAGACTTCATCTCATTATTACCACCAACCATCTTATTACTATTGCTCCCAACCCCAACAGTATTTTCAACAGCTTCAAACTTAGCCGGTAGTTCACTTTCCATCGGCCTTGGAATTTCCGGTGGTGTGCTGCACCTAATCAACGCCCAGTTCACGCCTTCAAAGAAAGGGTGCTGTTTGAGTTCAGTCGCACCCCTCTTCACTCCAAGACGGTTCTGTGGCTCTTTCGCAAGCAAACCTCGGATCAGATCACGGCTTGCATAACTCGTAGCCGGCGACTCAGGAAACTTGAGCTGCTGCCCAACTACATTGAACAGCGTAGCTCGGTTTCCTGATCCTTTGAAAGGCGTTTTACCATACAATAACTCGTGCAAGAAAATTCCGAATGTCCACCAATCAACTGCACTTCCATGACCTTCTCCTTTGATAATTTCAGGGGCGAGATACTCATGAGTACCAACGAAGGACATCGACCGAGCTGTTGTAGGCTCAGCAAGAAGTTCCGGAAGTGAATCAGTTGATAGGCCAGGATCAGATTTAGGCTTCCGTGACTTCTTATTTTTCTGAGAAAAAAGCTTTGGCATAAAACAGGCAGGCTGGATGCATACCGATGTAGGCTCGATGCAAGCAGGCTGGACACAAAATGCACCGGCCCGTTTTGAAGGTTCGCTGTCGTGAGTTCTGATAAGGGTAGGTGAAACAACGCACCTAAGAGAAAGGTCGAAATCTGAGAGCATTATGTGACCGTCTTCTCGGACTAGAACGTTTTCGGGTTTAAGGTCTCGATAAACAACTCCGAGCATGTGAAGATATTCAATTGCCAACAGGACCTCTGCAGCATAAAAGCTACATACAGAGAATGTCAGCTATTTTAGTCTACACAGGAAAGGAAAAGGTATATTTCTCAAAACTACACCATAAATACGAAAACACACACACACACACACACATATATATAGGACAATCAATATAAATGATAAATTACTGCATCTTCCCACTGTTTCAGATTTAAAAAATAACAATTCTCGATTTTATTTAACAACCCTGCATTCCATGTAAAACCAACTACATATATAATGGTTACAATCCCAATAAATTAATATATCACTGTATGAGGACAAGAAATTTTATTTAAGTTGGTTAGTACAAGCAGATCATATGATTTCATAGATGTCTTGATTAATAAATTTGACCAATAAAATATTCAGTTATTCAGCACGCCCAGTTTAGAAACTAATTTTTCTTTTTTTTTTATCAGGAAACTACTTTTCCCTTTTCATCCTTGCATAGCCCTTGCCTTCATCCATTTGATAGAATAAACTTAGGCTAAATACACTTCTTAAAGCAATGAAAATTTACTAGGTCATTAAAAAAAATTTATACTTTGAAGAGCTGAAAAGGAGCGTGCAAAAGACTAAGTGCTAAATATAAGTGAAGCACTATTTTATTACTCAGCAAGGAAATCAGATATAATAAGGATTTACTATATCTATTAGAAATGCATATGACAGGATACTATAGATCCCCTGTTCACTAATTTCCTATTAAATTCAATTAAAGTAAAGGTGCATAGAGGACCAAAAATAGGATATTTTCACTTCAGGAGATCAGAAGCAAGATGAAAAAGGAAAAATAAGCACTTATGTACTTTTCCTCATTTTATAGTCTACATATTTTCGGAGGAAACCATGCCCTAAACTTTTAATGGACCCACTAAAAATTACTACATTGGAAACTCTTATTATAGATATTGACATCTTAACTTCATTGATTGAGAATAGGATGCATCAATCACATTGGATTTGTTTAAATGAAATGAAGCTACTAAATGCATACACATATCAGGGAATCATTCCTTTGGTAAGAAGCTATATGTAGGGTCAAACCCTCTATGCGTAAATTGCAACAAAATGAAAGTAAGGTACAATTTCATTCATCTTCCATTCTTGTAAAGTGGTCATTAATCAACAGAGATTTGTTATTCAATCACTGATTTTGAGAAGGAATCACAGGAAACATAAAATCAAAACAGCTTTGCCTTTGCCTATTGTCAAAACATACAAGTCTCATCAATGCAAGGCATTAGAGAAATCGGTAATTAGAAAACAATGTTCATCTACTTCTTAATGGTTAATGAAAATAACTCATACTTGTAATATTTAGTGTCTATTTGAGGTGTAACAGATTAAGAAATTTCGCCTACGTGAGAAATCATAAAAGCAACTCAATTAAACATCACACTTCCCTCTTTGGTTTATTTTCTTTTAAAGCCTGACAAATCTTCAAAATTGAAAACGTATGGAAAATGAAAACATGATTCACAAAAAACAAATTTTTGTGATGGAAAGCATTCAAAGCAATTAACAAACAGTTTTGTATATTTGTACAGACGAACATACCGTGCAGCATACTCTGAGAAATGTTTCCCTGGTTGCCGTTGCCTTAAAGCATGCAGATCTCCGCCCGGACAGTACTCCATTACCAAACATGAGAATCTGTCGGTCTCAAAATGTGTATACAGCATAGGTAGAAATGGATGGTCCAGCAACTGCAATATCTCCCTTTCTGTCTGCGCTCTAATCAGCTTCTTTCTGGCAGATAGGGATGCCTTGTCCATAACTTTCATTGCAAAATAACACCGAGTTGCACTCAACTCGGAGAGATACACGCTTCCGATATCACCACAACCAAGTCGTCTGAGTAACTTAAAATGACTCATGCCCAAATTTCCATCCCGTGCTCGGACGGCAAGGATAGCCTTCCACCTAGGGTCATTTCCTTTATGTGGTTTACTGGCACTACCAGTGATGTTACTCCAGTTGCTGTCATCGCTGAGGCCACTGCTATCACTTGCTCGACTAGCACTAGTTTTTGCACTCTCAAGTGAATCCCCTCTAACATTTCCTTTAATACTATCACAATTCCTGTCTATACTAAGCATGCCATCACTAGTGAATGCATCACTGCGATATGTACTCGCACAACTATTAGCAATGCTCATTGTTCTAACAACACTGGTGCTATCAATGCTACTGTGTGGACTGACATTTCCACTTGGAGGCAAAGAAGAATCCCAAACACAATCGTTCTCCTCAGAACGCGGGGGAGGTAGAGAGTTCTCGGTATTCTGCGATGCACGAGCACCTGAAAACGGTAAGGCTGAGTTCCGCATGTCATTTGATTCCTCAGCCATACTTTCTGCAGGAGAAACAACAGCTAGGATTGGTTTCTTAGTGAGATTACGAATCGAAAGATCTTCTAGGAAAGGACCCTTCAAGGACATGCTCTTCATTAAGCATCCAGCCTCAGATTTGTTCTGACCTATTGGTACATAAACTGTTCTCATGAGATCAGTATCAACAGGTTCTGGGGGGTGACTAGCACCAGCAAATGAACTTGGATCAGTTTCCCCAAAAGAATCACTGCTGCTCTTCAACATCTCGATATCAGGCAAGAGTTCTGTGTGGTCTGGTAAAGAGGCTTTTCCTTTTGGTGTTCTTGTAGGTGCAGCGGAGACAGGTTCTTGAAAGGATCTTGTATTGAATCCTGTATCTTCTCTTACCAAAAGAATTCTTGCATTCGACAACTGAGCCACTTCTCTACTGGAGGCCAGACATGTCATAGGGCCATCCCGTGCTTTTGAAAACTGATTCAATTCTCTTGCTGAAACCGCACGGGCACATGGAACATCCTCCCCCATTAGTCTCTGACCAGCTTCTCTTATTACAGCTTTGTGTGCATCAGATACCTCAACTAGAACTGGTAAGGTCCGAGGAAGTACCTTTGTCTCTGCAACCCTCTCCATATCTCAATATATTACATATAATCAAATAAAAACTACTTAATGTTCCTGCAAATAAATAACCAATTATCAATAATCAACAAGATGTAATTCAAACAATTATAAATATACATGTAACTAGCTAACACAAGTTTCATCAAAGGCATCAGCAATTCTATAAAAAGCTAAAAAGAAGATTGAAGACCCAATTTAGTCCTTGGCAATTTTCTCGCGGCCTAATTTAGTCCCCGACAAAAAACAATACCAAACTAGTCCCTGCCTCCCTGGCATTTTAAAAATGGGGACAAATTAGTCTTTCTGTTGAGTCGGGGATTAATTTGTCCTCCGTATAAAATGTTTGGGACTAATTTGGGTATTATTTTTTATAAGGGACTAAATTGGGTCATATGAGAATTGTCAGGGACCAAATTGAGTCTTCACTCCAAAAGGAGTATGGAATGAAACAAACAAGATGCCATGCTTTTCTTAGTAGTGTGGCTTTTGAAAGCACAAACACCATTATAAATTAATCAACATAGAAATGAAAGATACAGAAAACTCAATTAGGAGCTAGAAGTATAGGGCATCAAAATCATAGACACCATCAACCACAAGCCTTGTGTAAAATCTATTTCCCAATACTGATAAAGCTCAAGATACAAAGCAGCTCAAATTATACAAATTGTTGGAAATTAATATGAACTAGGAAAAAACAGGTAATCATAGCATATGTTATGAAATGGTGAAATGTATAATTCAGCTTTATTAGCATATATAATCAATCAAAACCTCGCTGACCCATCAACCATAGTACCTCAAAATACAAACCTTTGAGCAATAAACCTCGACTTTTGAGGAAATAAGAAACATACAGACACAACACTACAAAGCAAAAGGAAACAAAAAGAAGAACCCTAATAAAAAAAGGCTATAAGAGCCTGCAAAATCAACAATGTCATAATGCAAAATTCACTACACTCTCTTCCATTACCATTGCAAAAATATCACCTAAAACACTTCAAAAAAAAAATAATAACTGCCATAACAAAACAAAACCAAAAAAGTTAATCAAAGAGAGATCTAGGCACCCAACAGGAAAATAACAAGGATAAACAAACCTATGAAGCACTGCCATAGAGACGGACACAACACTGACACGACTAGTAATTTAAGAAAAATGAAATAATTGAACGTAATCACGTATATCGGTGTCTAGGTATCTGACACCAGACGCAACTTTGATCAGAAGCATCGGTGCTACAGAGAAACAAACAAATAAATCATATAATAGGAAGAAGTAAAAGAGACCCACGATTGAAATGAAGAAGATAAATAATAGGTATCGCTTTGTTTTGAAAACCTCAACTCATAGCATCATGAATGTTCCATCCACCACACTTTGAAGGTGTGAAACAAACAAGAAAAACAAAGTATGAAAAAGGAACAGTTTCTTGGTACTAAAAGTGTGGTCATAGGAGGAGGAGAAGATAGTACTATTAGTAATGTTTTGCTTTTTTGCTTTCTCTACTCTCTATTTTGTTTTCTTTCATTTTTGATTTGAATGATGATAGTTGTGGTTGTGGGACAAAATAGAGGGAATGTGGGTCCCATTATGTTCCTTCTTTGAGGTACATTGCTTTTCAAAGATGGTGCCGTGGTGGGACTCAAAATGTGAATATGAATGAAACAACACACAAAAGTGAGTGTGATTGTATTTGCAACTCAACTCAACTCAACTCTCCCACCCATCCTAAGGATCTGATTTTTATGAAAACAGATGATAATAATTTTTAGATGAATTTTCTTCTCCTGTTATCTTTTGGAATAAAAAAATATAAGAGAAAATTGTTTTAAAAGTTATTTTAAAATGGTTATACAATTATCATTTTTCTTTTATGAAATGGGTTGCTATATATGACTCTGAATTTGCTCGGTTCATCATGCTGTATTTATTGTTCTTTTATAAGAAAAATAGACGCAAGTGAAAGATAAGATAGTCTCATTTTAATAAGGGAATTGTTAACGTGTGTTTTTGGGATATAAGTTAAGAAACCAAATGTGAAAGTTTTTTTTCAAAAATCGTGCATTCAATGTCTTAAAAGTTTAAAAAGTTATTTTTTCAATCACTATTATTTATTTTATACGTATAGTAAAGATGAATATATTAATGTTTAACAAAACCAAGCAATTTAACTTAAGTGGTTAATAAATTCCACCAAGTGATGAATTGTTCAGAAGAATCTAAATTTTATTTTTGGGTAGAACAATTATTAGTTAGGTTTTACTTATCTTTTGGCGGTCGAACTACATATTATCAATGTCTCTTTCTCCCGAGAACATGAGGGATACACCACAAAAAAGTTTAATTGTCTCTTTCTCTTATTTAGGTTTTTTTTCTAAAGTGAAATTATTTAATATAACACTTATATAATAATAGTATAGAAAGAGTTGTAAAGTGTACAATTATTCAAAAAAAAAAAGGTAATGTGTACAAAAAAGTTTGCTTGTTTGAGTTATTTATTTCCACAGTTTTAGCCTTTAGGACTTAGGTGATGGTAAAGCGTGAGCAGCCAAGCAGGGGCTCACATGCTCCAACCTATTGCTGACCCGTCAATGAAAAACGAGAAGAGGTAACCCTCTACCTTATTTTAGGGATAGTAAGTGTGAGCCAATTTCTTTTTGTTTTCTTTTGTAAATATATTTGATTATGATGTTGATTAAGAATAATTGAAATTGATGCAATGTGTAATGTTGTTTAATAAATCAATCTTATGTAAATAAGTATTATAGAATTTGAGATCAGGGAGTATACTTCTCCTCGAGGTTTCAGTTTGATTTCTCCTGATATCAATTTAGGTGGACTAATTTAGTTTCTTCAAAAAGTATTATAGAATTTCTCTAAAATGGATGTTGGATATTACATGAAGGGCGAGGAATCTCCCGTTGTAAGATTGGGAATTGGCATTTTTAAGGTTAAGGGTATCTTTAGTTTTGAGGTGACAATATTTGATTTTGAATGAATCGATTTTATAAAATTGATTATATCTAAAAAAATCAATTGAAGGTAAAGTGGTTTGTATTTGAGTGCATTTATATAAAAATGAGTTGAGCATTAAATTAATTTTAAAATCAAAAGGTACAAATCATAGGTTTAAGTGAATCAATTTTAGAGTCAAATTTAATTCTATTTAAAAGCAACTAAACATGTGAAAATCAATGCTCCACCTCTTGAATTAATTTTGGCTCCTCCAAAAATGAAATCAAACATACATCTTGTGTTTTAGACTACAAAGCATAGTTTGATGTAGAATTCATTACACATATTTGGCTCCCCTGTGTATTGATAGTAAGCATGGCGAGAAATTACAAAATGTTTTTAGGCTATGTTTAGATTGATGGAATATGATGGAGTGGGATAGAATGAAATGGTAAATAATTGAGTTCCATTGTTTGGATTTTCAAAAAGTGAATGGAATAGAATGGAACACAATGGAATCATATCATCCCATTCCATCAAATTCTTCAATTTTTCTTTCCCCCAATTTAGGGTGTATCCAACAGAACGAAACTTTATGATTAAATTATTACTATTTTACCCCTATATCTATAACTTTACGCCTTCTTCTTCAACCCCTTCATATTCGATACTTCTTCTTCTCATTTATTATTATTTTTTTGATACCCTCTTCTTCACCTTTCTTCTTACGATAAAAAGAAAAAAAAAATTGTGCACTGCTTCATTTATTCATCTTCCTGGAACATTCCTTCTTTGCCAGCAAAGTAAACCCATCAATTATTAATTTGTATGTGTGATGCTATTTTCATGCTACTGCTATCATCCTCCTGGAACATTCCTGGGTATTTTTTTATTTTATTTTTCGTTAAACGAAATAAGATTTTAGTAATAGTATTTTTTTAATAATATATTGTACATAATAATAGTGTTTTTCAAATAAGCGTAAAAATGGAATTAAAATGGTATAATTCATTCCGTTCCGTCTACTTTTCAAACAATTGAATGGAAACATTTCATAAAATATCCAAACAATGGAATGGAATCTCTATCTCATTTCGCTCTGTTCCACCCCATTCCATTCCGTTTCATTCCGCACTACTCTGTTATGTTCCATCAATCCAAACAGAGCATTGGGGTATAAGTACTCATAGAGGGATTTTGTACACTTTTATATATAGCTTTGTCTTTTTAATTTGCATTCTATTGTAGTTACAAATATTATATTTGTTTCACTTGGTAAAAAAAATATTTGTTTTAAAATGAATGTCGTCTTCGGTTTTGAATGTAGTATTAATTATTTTTTAATTAAGTAGTCTAGTGGATAAAACTCATCACCTTTTAAGATGAATAAATGGGGTGTCCAGGGTTCGAACCACGGCCACTGCATACAATAATGAACTGTTTCTGCCAACTGAATTATGCTCGTAGGGACGTATTAATTATTATTTTTAGTCGTAGTCTTTAATTAATTAATTTATGTGCAATATTACTCTCAACAAATATTATATTCTCCTTTGTATTTATGATATTGGAAAAATTATTATTCACTTTCTTTTATTTATTGTATTTTTAATATGTGTGTAAAAATCTTAAACGGTATTCATTTTTTAAAATGCTACGGAATTAGCATAGGGGTGACCCTGGGTATGGCAGGCGCGTCAGGGCACCATTTTTTTAGGAGCACCAAAATTATTATTTTTACTTCGTAATAGTATTATATACACTACCGAAAAGACGGACACTCACGTGTCCGTCTTTCCGCTCTTTTTATTGCGCTAAAGTTTGGAAATTATGAACGGTGTTTTCTATGAAATTTTGATTTTGATTAAAAGTATAAATATAAATGATTGTTGCTTTCAAATTATAACAAACCAAACTAACCTTGTTTATCTATTTCAATGACACCAAGAATATAACAAAAAAATATAATATAAATTCTTATCTTTTTAATGATACCAACAACAATCATTATTATAGAAAAAATTGTTTTAGAGTATAATTAAGATAATGAAAAAGTCAGCCCAAAATCTTATATATATACTCGATCTAGTTTGTTACATTTTTTAAAGCATAAAGGAAAAAAAACTTGACATATATTCATATTGTGTTTGTTACATTTTTTTAATTTGAATTTACTCCCATCAATTATCTTTTTTAAAGAATAAAGGATAAGGAAAAAAATGATATATTGGGCAATAAAGATTGAATTTGTTGCACTTTTTTTAATATTTGAATTTACTCATATCTATTTGTTATATGTGTTATTTGTATTTAAAGTTGAAGGTAATTAGGGAAAGAGAAAAAATCATCCCAAAAGAGGCAAAATGGGTTATTTTCTTTATACATAGTATAAATATATTTTTTTCTTAACTCGATTTGATTAATTATATTTAAAATATTTTTAAATAACCTTGATTATGAATTAATCTTTTACAACAAAAAATGCAAGAAGAAAATCATTCAAATAATTAAAAGGGCACAACTTTAATGATTCATCCATAACACATAAAATCTTAGAACCGACTTTGACTTAACAAGAGTCATTTTACCACCTTGTTCATAAGTTTTCCTTTCTAACCAGCTAGCTTGTTATTGATCTAAAGGATAAAATAAAATCTATATCAAATATCATATGCGGTCATTTAAGTTAGATATTTATAAAAAGTTAAGAGTCGTTTTTTTTTTGTTATAAACATCAAAAGTGTGCTGGAACTCCATGATGCCCCTAAATGAGTCACCCTTGCTCTTGAAACATTCTTAGATTTAAAGAACTTGAACCATTTATTATATTTATCAATTTACACCTTTAAGTTATGTTGTTGACATCTTACCAATAACTTGTCATGTCAGAAAAAAAAATCCTATGTGTCACCCTTGAAAACTCTTCTAATAAGATTATCTACGATGGTTTCAATTTTCAACACCCTCTTTTTCTTTTCCCAACACTCCACATCATATTCTCTCTTTTTCACCTAATAATTCAACACTCGTTCAATTTTTACACTCTCCAATGATTTTTTTAAAAACATTCAACACTCTACCCCACCACTTTTTATTTCATATTCTTATTTAATTTTATATTTTTGTTTTTATGATTACATAAAATTACAATTATCGATTATAATTAAATTAAAATAATAAACACTTAACAATTTATCTTTTAAATTTTTTTAAAAACCAAATTTAATTAAATAATTTATTTTTATTTTCTTATCTTATATTATTAATAAAAAGGTTCATCTTCAATTAAATAAACTCTAGAAACAACAATAGTCATTATCAAAACAAGAAGATTATTATTGAGATAATTGTTAGAAGAATTCTGGGTCTTGAAATGATTATTATTGGGATCCATTTCACTAAAAAGAAGATTAAAACTTCAAAAGAAAAGGTAATAGAAAGATAATAATATTAAGATAGTGAAAAACTTCGTTTTTTTTTTCTGTATCCAAATTAAATGAAACAAGATTCTATTTATAGACAAAAAAAATCATGAATTTTGGTAAAAAAAATTTTAAAAAATCATTTGCAAAGAAATAATTGAGTTCAAATAATTAGGATGAGATAAAATTTTGCAAATAAAATCAGTCATTCATTCTGCGCTGCGTGGCATTTTCGAGACCTACCAGAACAATTTTCAACATGTTAAAAGTATTCAACACCAATCCACTTTCAACAAAGTGTCAGCACTCCATTGCATGACATTAAACATGTTGAAAATGAATTTCAACATGCCATTGTAAGTGGTCTAACAAATTTCCATACTTACCTCACAAACATGCCACCACTGCATTATGTCTATTTCTTACCTTACCATTTTTTATCGGAAATCTTAACAAGTGCATTCGAAGCATTCTTAAGAACAATAAATAGTAAGTATTTATAAAAAAACGTGTAATCAATAAATTGGAAATTGAAACATTTAACTTTTTTAAAAAATAATTGTTTATTTTGAACTGCTTAAAAAGTGATTCGAAGACACTTGTTAACAAAACTCTTTATTTATTTATTATTTATTACTACTATTATTATCTACCTTTTGTAACGAGCAACTCACATTTAATATCCACATACACTCTCTGGTCACTATTATAAGCAAAAATTTACTTTTTAGGTTCATTTAGTAAATGATGTATGCAGTTTATTATATATACCATATACATCATTTATTGAATGAACTTAAAAAGTGAATTTTTATTTATAATAGTGACCGAATGATATATATGTTACATCTGTTTTGCATCACTTTCATCAGTTAGACAAACATTACAGCTCATTATGTAGTAAACATCTCCCCTTAATTATTCACCGTTTTAAACGACTGTCTTCTGTTACTCCCTCTGTTCCATTTTAAGTGTTTCTTTTTTAGAAATTTTTTGTTTCTATTTAACTGTCACTTTCAAAGTTCAATGTAATATTAAATGTTGTTTTACCAATATTACCCTTAGTTATTAATTACAGAGAGAAAAATATATGAAATAAGATATTAAATGAATGAGGCTATTATTGGAAAAAGATAAATTATTATATCAAAAGTAGTAACATTTATTGATGGTTTTGGTTTGTGTAAAATGTCAAAAAGTGATAATTAAAAAGGAACGGAGGTCGTATTACTTTTAACTATACATGTTGAAAATGTAGCAAGGACTAGAGCTCACATATTTTAAATGTGGAAAAGTTTGGTGTCTGGAGTTAGAACCCCGACTACTGCATATAATATGCAATATCTCTACCAATCGAGTTAAGTTGATTGTTCCGAAACGGTGGTCATGGAATCACCAAAATACCAAATTCCTAAAATCAAGCAAGATTATGTGGCCGGTGCAAGAACAATGTTCATCCATTTCCTACTCTTATTTCATATATCCATCCAATGGTTTCATAGAAGAGAAAAAGTGATCTGGATGTCCCTCAAATCCAACGCCAGAGACAAGAAGCTGTAAACCTCAAATTTTCATCTATCCAATGCCAGCAATAAAGGAGAAAAAGTGTGACAAAATCGGCATTCATCACCAAGGTTATTGAAGTTGAAGGTCGGGTGTTGTGGTGTTTACCGCTACTACGACAATGCGGGGAACTGAAAACATTCCACCGGTAGTATTGAAGATGTTCATAGGGAATCCTCACAGACAGTCGACCCGGTTAGGAAGTCTATCTTGTATGCAAGAGTCTCTAACCAAACACAATTTTTTTATGACACTCATAATCTCTGCACTGCCGTCATTAATTCATCATTGAAATCATTGTGAAAACGCAAATTTCACAACTCTTGGTTAGTTATTATCGGGTTGATATTTGAGGGATTCTTCAATTACTTATTATCGGGTTGATATTAGGGACAGAATGAGTAGAAGAAGGGAAGAAAGACTCGTCAACACAAGTCGAAAGAGGAAGAAGAGAGGAAAAGTACATGAAGCATCAACTGTGATTTTCGGGGTGAAGAATGAGTGAGGCGAGCTCTCCTTTTATAGGGAGAGTTTGTAAGCAATTTTGTTGGATTAAGCAGATTAACTTAATCATTAAGCAATATGCGGATCTGTTTTCACGCGAGTGGATATATCTGAAACCTTCTAGATATTTTGTTGGATCGGATTGTAACGAAACTTATTCGTTAAGAAAGTGCTTTCTGATAATGATTAAATTAACAAAAATTAATTAATATAAAAAATATATTTCTTTTTTGACCATGACCCAAGCCCAGCCGGACGGCGGCGTCATCGCGTGTGTGATATATATATATATATATTCGTAAGCGTTCACCCGTTCGTAAAGTGCTTACCCAAGGACACACCATTGGAGGTCGCCTCCTCTTATATAAACATTACTAGTGGGTATGTCATATCTAATGGTGGACATTTTTCAATTCATACTAACACTAGTTTTTTTTCTAAGGGACATGTATTTATTATTTCCAACTTCGACTCAAATTCAATTAGTATTCCAACATTTACAATACTTATAAACTATAATATTACCTTCAAATTTGATAAACAATATACTCATTGCAACCGCGCAACGTACAGGTCAAAGTCTAGTTAGATATTAATTTTCATTCGAGAAGCCAGACATAAAGAATTTAAAACCTCTTTGATAAGTCTAATTTGAGAAGAGGTAGCCTTTGTAAACAAAGACAATCACCTTGTTAAAAACACGTCTTGTGGATCATGAGCGGATAAATTTTTACATTAAGCTCTGAGCAATCATTTCAATACATTCCAACCCAATATAGTAATCGCCTAGACATTTTAGGTTTCCCCTTATGACCCACGTCTCAACATGTTTTGTGGTTGAAATTAAATGATATATCTTCTACCATGTGTGTGCGTATACATAACATTAATTAAAGGGCACACTGGAATTAAAAAAATATATTTAAATGTGTGTCAATTTATTTGAAGGAAAAAGTTGTTTGTTTAAAAAAAAATCTACGTTTGATTCCTTAGCATGTGTATTTAGAATGCTTGTTAGTACATATATATCATTGCAAAGCTAATTGACCATTTGCAAATTGATAAAATATTTCAGATCAGAACAGCTTATGAAGTGCAGGCCAAAAATCCTTCAATTCAGCAGAATACTAGTATAGTTGGAGATGTTTGAGAGAGGAGTTCAATTCCCGACTCACGTGTATGAAAAAAATTCAGTTGAGAGAAGAACTCACCTTGTGTGTCCCATAAGTTTCTTCACATAGATTAGTCACTTATAAGCGACAGTGAAAATTTCGTATCAATATTACGACATCCAAAAAAAGGCCCCCATAATGTCCCATGTGAATTCTTAACTAGCTTTTTTTTTTCTTTTTAATTTTGTCCTAGAAGTCGTATAAAGGCCTCAAATTTTTAGAAGAAAATTAAAAAATATTTAGAGGAGTATTTTTGAAATTTTACTAAATAAATGATTGTTTATATAAAAAAAATAATTGTATGGAATGGAACATATGAATTTGACATTGTAATTTGTGTGTCTGATAGGATTTTCTACTGCATATAATGCAACTATGTTTTTCATGAACGCGTCCTTTGCAGCGTGAGGTTAAATCCAAAAGGGATAGTGTTACGTTTTACTCTAAAGTATAGATTCATCTTCTTGGGTTACCTCCACATTGTTGAACAACAATCATAGCAAAATAAAAAAAAATTGCTCTTTCCACAAACAAAATTGCTCATTTCCGAAGAAATTCACCAAAATACCCTTGCGTGACTTAAGTCACGCTCGGTACATCAGCGTGACTTAGTGTGAGTTAAGTCACGCTCGGTACATACCAACGTGACTTAAGTCACGATGCGTTCTGTTATAGAAACAGAACGGCCAGAACACAGAACCATTGTGTTCCAAAGCCAAAGTTGCGATTTTTATCACCTACAAGTGCGATTTTCATCAAACTCAACCAAATCAACATCAACTTCTACCTCAAAATCAAGTAAGTGTTTATTATCCTATTGCATTGACATTTTCTGGTTTAATTTTTTTTTTTTGGAGAAATTTAACATTTTTAGGTTTTTAAAAATTTGGTTTGCATGTTAACTCTTAGGATTTTTAATGATGAATTAAGTTAGGAATTGTAGTTTAGATGTTGTTTAGAGTAAGTTTGACTTTGACTCCAATGTGGTAGTTTAGGGTTTAGAAATTGTTAGGTTTTATGTTGATTGAATGTTGCACTCTAGGTGTTTGATAAAATGTCTCAAAGAAAATTTGTTTGATTTTTGCATTGTTAATGATGAAATTAGTTAGAAATTGGATTGTTAATGTTGATTATAGTGAGTTTGAGTGCAATGTGGAAGGTTTAGGGTTTAGTTAGAAATTGGATTGTTAATGTTGATTATAGTGAGATTAAATTGTTATTTTTGCATTGATTTGTGCTTTTAAAAATGTTGTGTAGATATGTCTGAGAGACCAGACAAGCTTAGAGGAGATAGAGAGAGCATGACCAGTAGTGCACGAGCCGAAAAGACGGTTGCGCGCCCTGCTACTCGAAGGAGACAGGGCGTTAGGAGACAGTATGATGTGGGAACGTCGTCCCAGACGGGTGCGTCCCATATAGTGGACCCCACTCAGCATCAGCAACAACATGAGGAGTATCAGCCCCAGTACGACCAGACGGCTCAGCAGCAGGAGGGTGAGGCCCAACATCGGGCTCAGGAGGAGGCCACGCCACAAAGTTTTCCTGGGGACCCTACTGACTTGTCGCTTCTACCGAATTTCGGTAGACATGTGGCATGCAGGCTTTGGAGCGATGCACAAGTAAGTATAATTGTTTAATTTTATTTAATTACGCATCAATTGATATGTTTATTTTAATTTAATTTTACGATTTAATTTTTATGTTAAAATATTTTAATTATGCGTCAATTTTAATTATGCATCAATTTAATTACGCATCAATTTTAATTACGCGTAAAGTGTTTAATGTTTATTTTAATTATTGTTTTTTTACGATTGAATTGTTATTTTTTTTAGTTATTGAAATGTTTATATTTTTAACGGTTTGTTGTTTGTTTAATTTTTTGTATTTCAGTTTCAGATGACGCATAAGCTGACCGCTATTTTGCACGGGAAGAAGATTAGGAAACTGACACTTCCGACACAAGAACATGTCTGGTTCTGGCAGCGAGTGAATGCATCTGGTCTTGCACCCTCCTTCATACTAGGTACGAGAACATCAGTTATGCCCTCATCACCGCCTTCTCAGAGAGATGGCAGGAGGAGACCAGCAACTTCCATCTGTCCGTTGGGGAGATGACTGTCACACTCGATAATGTGGCGTGTCTTCTACACATCCCCATCGAAGGGAGGCTCCTGGATGAGGAGGATATATGATACGAGGGAGGTATCCAGCTGCTGCAGGAGGGTCTGGGTTTGACGGAGGATGCGGCTAATGACGAGACAAAAAAGTAGTGGGGTGGGTGTATTAATATAACTAACCTGAGGAAACATTATGACACACTCTTGCATAAGTGCAATGAGTTGGAGCATCCTGCTGATGATGAGGAGGAGGATCAGGTGACGGTTAGGAAGAAGTGCATTAGGACGTTTTTGTTGTACTTGGTTGGCATCACTATTTTCCCCAACAAGAACAGCAGAAGCGTTCAGCTGTTGTGGCTGGAAATGCTTGAGGATTTGGACACGGTGCACGAGTGGTCCGGCGGGATGACACTTGCTTGGCTCTACCACCAGCTTTCTCTTGCAATGATCCCGGACATTAACGCTTGTGATGCTTAAATATTTGTTTGTATGGATGGATATTGGCGCATTTCAAGAATATCTATCCGAGGAAGCTAAATCCGGACTACAATGTTGCTTCACCGCTTGTAGCTAGATGGAGTCCGCCCAGGGGTCATGCTGATACTGCACACTACCGTGGCCTGATTGATCTGATGGTCAATGTTGATGTGATCTGGAGGTCGTACGAGGATCGGCGGGACATCATTCCTTTCCAGGATATTTGCTGGTACTCCGGTTGGATCATGGCTAGCAAGATGACTATGTGCCTTCACTTGCCGAAGCGGGTTCTCAGGCAGTACGAACATGTGCAGACCGTCCCCAGATCTCCTACTGATATTCAGGCTCTTCAGGATCAGGTACTTATTGTGGCCTTTCAGGACTTTCTGCTTCATGTCCTTCCACAGGCGCTTTGGGGTCGGCCAACTTCAGCGACTAGGCAGTGAAGGTGTCATGATGGGTACATTAGATGGTTCTACAGTGTATCTCATCCCATCATGAGCGACCCTGATGTCGTTGCTGAGGACGCGGCTCCTGTCCCTCCTTATGAGAAGGTTATTGTTCAACAGCAGTGGGCCAGACAAGTTCCCGACTCACTGCAGATTATTGTGAACATCAGAGCCAGAGTGGACAATGCAATGGGTTGTCCTGATGTGTTTGGGAATCCAGTCGTTGCCGGTCTTTTCTAGGGGCCCCAGTCGGAGTATCTCATTTTGCTGGAGCAGGGGGTTACCCGGAGGAAGACTAGGAGTCATAGTCCAGCGGAGTAGGGTCTTGTGACTGATGTAATTTTGTATATTTTTAGTTATTTTTTTATGACATGGATGTATTATATTTACACTCACGCCTTTACGCATTTTTATGACATTTTGGTACATTTTTGGTTTTATTTTTCCGTATTATAACTTTGATTGAATTTGCGTATTTTAACTTTGAATGAATGAATGATTGAATTATTGATTGAATGGATGAAAAATGGATGAAAATGGAATAATGAATGACTGAAGGAATGGATGAATGAAAACAGGGAGAAATGGTGCATTCTGCCTGTTCTATTTACTGACACAAACAGAGTGTGACTTAAGTCACACTGGTGTATAACCTGCGTGACTTTAGTCACGCTCGGTAGATGTCAGCATGACTTAAGTTACGTTGCCGTCTTTTATAACCCAGGCAGAACCTCACTTCTCCATTTCACTTCTCAAATCTCTAAAAAATCTCCTAAATCATCCAACCTCAAATTTCTTCAACTTCAAATCACTCACCACTCCAATAACAAGTAAGTTTTCATAATCAAGTACCATTGTCATTTTATGTTTATATGTTACATTTTTCCTCTTAAATTAGAAACTTTTAAGTTTTAGGGTTTGTTTAAATTTTGATTTTTTTTTGGCAAGAAATGATAGAATGTTTACATGTAAATGACTTATGTTGCTTAAATGTTTAGATGTTTGCATTTTTATGTTTTAGTTTTTAGTTTTAGGGTTTATGTATAATTTGTACTCCAAGTGTTTGATGAAATGTTTGAATGAGTTTTTCATTGATTGTTTTTAATTTCTTATGGTGTAGATCTGAAACAATGGACAATTTGTTCAACGCTCAAGTATGCTTCAACGGTGGAAACCCTAATTTTTTCAAGGTTCGGGACGATGTCACGTTAAAAGAATTGAATGATCAACTTGAAGAAATCAACCAACGACTCAACCACGGAGACACAAGGAGGGTGGAATATGTTTGGTACGAACGTCCATTGTTCGACTCAGAGGGGAGATTGACGTTCAGTCGACTGGAATTAACGAACGACGACATGATGAGCATGTTCTCGATATTTGCTCAGCACAACATGATCCCCATCGGGATGGATGCTACATTGTTGAGGTCGCCTGAAGATATTCTCAAGAGTTTGATTCGGCCGGATGAAGATGTTTAGGTAGTATTATTATGTTGTGTCATTATTTTGTTAGATTTTAGTTTAATTTTGGTTAGTTTGCTGAAGATGTTGGCATTGAAGTGTCTTTTACTTAGCGTAAAGGTTTGCAAGTCTCTTTGAAAACTCAAAAGAATGAAGAGAACACAACATGTATTCTGTCGAATCAGCTATATAGGTTCTCACATCGAAGTCTTTCGTATAAGATGAGTGTGACAAAGTAGAATGCAATTCTAAGATGTTGTTTTGTGTTTGATCATGCTCCTCTGTCAATTGAAACTTGTCAGTTGACAGGGCAGTAGGATTAAGTTCAAAAGATATATATTGGAATGCATTCCTTTTTGTCATGATTCATCCTATATGAAGGATTTGATGTGATAACTTATATAGTTGATTCGGTAGAATACATATGTTGTGTTCTCTTCATTCTTTTGAGTTTTGAAAGAGACTTGCAAATTTTTACACTAAGTATAAGACGCTTCAATGCCAACATTTTCGGCAAACTTTCAAGAATTTAATTTAAATCCAACATCATGATGATACCACATATTTAGGGAGAATGTAATGTAACGTAACGCTTCGTTTATTTGAACGGAGATGAAATTATAACTAAATAAATTTGTCGTATTCTATTAATTTTGGAATTTATTATGCATACTTGTGTGTTTTTAGTTATTATTTATTTTGAATCATGAATGAATTGTTGTTATTGATGTTTCTAAGACATTACATGCTTTTAAAAAATGAACATAACATATTGTATGTTTGGGGTCTTAAAAAAATATTATATTTATGCAAAATTGGTGAAAACAAAACTTACCTAAAACAAGCGTGATATAAGTCACGTGTACACAGCGTGAGTTAACTCACGTTGATATATATCGAGCGTGACATCAATCACGCTAGAGGTATTTTCATCAGTTTGTATGGAAGCGGGCAATTTTGTTTGGGAGAAGAGAAATTTCCAAATAAAAAAGAGAGGAGATAGAGTGGGAGAGATGCTGGAAACATGAAGAAGATGAAGATGACCCTTATCTTTCATATTTCATAATTTCATTTTTAAATAATTAATTACTGAACATTTTAATGATAATAGAAAACAATAAAAGTAATTTAAAGTTTTTTTTAAAAATAAGAAATGGTGACTTGCGTTCTCATAGACATCATATTGTATCATTCTTATGTCACATTAGCTTAAAATATTTCACATCATTTTATTTTGTGTCAAAATTTGGGGTGGGCAAAATTTTAGAAATTTTACAATAAGAGAATTAAAATTGTAAAACTAAAAATGAATGACCAAAATAGGAGATTTAAAATTTCAATTAAGACTAAATAAATAATCATCTTTTTTAGTCTAAATAAATAATCAACTTTATAGTAACGTACATTGCTCTTTAGGCACCCAAAAAAAAGCCAGAACGATGATTAACTATTGTTCAACATCAAATGGCAATTAACTGTCGTTCAAACACTTCTTAAACTGATTAAGCATTTTTGAAATTGATTTAACTGGTGTAAAAAGTTTGTAGAAGGACAATTAATTGTTGTTCTGCGTATTTTGCGTATATATGAGTAATTGTTAGATGTCTAAAGAACAATCTTCTAATGTAACTAATAAGTTTGACCCATACAAAGTTTAGGCCCATTAGGCAAAACCTTGTTCCACACTTGCATTGAAAGAAAGAAAAGAAAGTTGTTGTTCCCACATCAGCATTTGCTATGAAACACCAGAAAATTACACATTTACCCCCAACCACAGTTAACTGCCGTCGGATCTACGCTTTAAAAATGCCACAACGGCAGTTAACTGCCGCTAAACAAGGCTTAGCGGTAGTTAACTACTGTCGGGTAAGTTTTTTAACAATTTCAAAAGTGAAAACAACAACTTTCGAAAGAAAAAGAAAAACATGTAAAGGATTGCTTACTCACACCCAAGAGGCCAACACCCTTTATTGACCAAATATTAAGTTTTTTTTTCCACTCAGACAACCGTTCTGAAGAATGCATCTAAAAAACCATTAAATTCATAAATTTGAATGTAAACTTCGAAGTTTGTTGAGGACTAAATTGACTACTTATTCTTTTTTTATTATCAAAGCAAGATGGAAAATCATTTTCAAAAAAAGAATCCAAAAAAATTTCTATCATAAATAATGGATTTAAATCATAAAGAATTTTTATACTATTAGATAATGATGATAATTCTATTGTTACAAAAATTTAACCTTTATTATATTTGTTTAACCTAAATATAATCTAGGTTGTTAGCCGAACAATTGAGTTAAGGGTTCGTTGATGCTCATATAGTTGGATGAAAGATCATTTAAACTAGAGATAGCTGATGCGAGTTAGTTGGATCTTTCTCAGATTCAGAGTGTCTCATAAAGATCATGGGGGTGTCAGAATTGATTTAAAGTGCATGGAGCTGACAATTTGGCCTCAAAGAATCGTGTTTCACGCTTTTTAGGCTACATTCATGACTAATAGAATTATGTGCTCAGTCTCATTGTCTACAAATACCACTTGTGAATTTTGCCTTAGATACATTCAATCAAACTATATTATTTTACTCACACTTTACCTTTGTCTGTTTGCTTTTCATTTTACTTATGTTTTTCTTATCTTAGTAGTTCTAAAAAAAAAACCAAATATCTGTACTTAACACTCTTTTGAGGAGTTAAGGTGCTCACTATCAAGAGATAGAGTTTCTTCCTTAGTGTAATCGTTTGAAGAAAAGAAAATCATTATTGAAAGCAATTAACCGAACCACTAGCTAACTTTCATTTTCAACAATAGTATCTTTTTAAAGTCTTACGAATAATTGTTTGTGATTGACTGAAAGTGTAATCAAAATTATCCACAATGACCATAATAACAAGTGTAATACACGATGAACCCAAAATCTGAGGTGATGAATTGTAGCATAGTATTTTTCTTTTCTTTCTAATTTAGTATTATGAATTACGGTTTGGTACCAACTTGGTGTAACACAAACGATAGATAATTGAGTCTCTTAATTATTTGGTCTTTGATCGGTGTTATGGTGCATAGAAAAAATATATCTTGGGAGAGGTTAGCTTGTTAGAAAAATTACAATTACCTCGAGAAATTAATCTTCTCAAGAGATAAACCTTTGTTTACCAAAACAAAATGACGGTTTAATTGTTGTGTAGAAGAACATTAAATTGCCAACATGTGAAGAATGTCACTCACCCCTGGAAACCTTAGTCAGCCCAGATGCAATCATATAAATTGAACTATTTGAGAGCTTATGAAAATAACTTAATATGTGGAGATCCAATATTCAACTTAAAAGAAAATATACAAGTTGTATAGAATTATTTTAAGACAAAATGTTCCGTAGTAATACATTTATATTTACATGTCAAAAGGAACAATAATTTCACATTCAGTAAAGCTTTTCTTGCCAATTTTAATTAGATATTACTCTTCAACTATACAACATTTTTAGATATAAATAAAATTAAATTATAGACCCTCTGCTGAGACAGGTCTCTCTACCAGTATTATCATTAAAAGTGTGTTATTTGAACAACCATTTGTGTGACAACTTTTGAGACAACCATGAATTTACAAAGAAATGTAGATATTGACACGGAAACCAAAAAAATAGAGAAAAAAATAAAAACATAATGTGAATATGAGAGAGAAAGTTGTCACAAAATAGTTATACAAGTATCATTTCTCTTATTATTATAACAAAACATAGATTACTATTTCAACTGTTGGTACTTGAAATTGAACTCATTAAATCTGGTATAAAATACAACCTGTCACTATACCCTATATGATATATATAGTTCAGCATTCAAGTGTTAGCTCAGAATGTTTCAAAAAAAAAAAAAGTGTTAGCTCAGAAGAAACAAAAATTACTAGCTATAAACAAGGCAGTGATAACACCAAATCTGTATCTAAATTGTAAGTGATGACAGTTTCCAGATGAAGATTGACTATGTGATGTGATAGAGGACCACATTTCCAATTGTATAAAAACTATAATAAATGTTTTTTTTTTCTGAGAGGACTTTATAATAAATGTTAACAGTATATAAAATAAATACTTTGCAACTTGCACAATGCACATATCAAATCTTCCATATGTCATGTGCTATGTCGAAACTTTCTACTTTCAATTGTAAGGCTTGTTGAATTGAATCCATTTGTGCCCACATTAGCTGTCACCCTCAATTAGAGGAGCACAATAGCTTCTTTTTTCAGTAAGTGAAAATAACAGAAAATGGATGTTTGTGAAAACATCTCACAGACTGACTCATTTGACCCTACCATTTAGCTTCACGTTGGTAACATTCTAAACTATTTAGTGCCACACATAACAGAATTAGGCATGTTTTGATAAACAACTTAATTAAGCAGTTATAATGTAGGTGTTTATATATAATCTAGTTTCGTAATAAAAGATAAAATAAAGTCAAACTGTTTTTATATAAGTTATAATTTGTTTCCGTGAACAATCCTATGCAGCTTATGAAAATAAGGTAAAAACAGCTGATGAATATGTCAAAAGTTATTTCCATAAACTCTCTCAAACAGTCTCACGAGTGTTTATGTCCATAGATAAGATTAAATTAGTCAATTCAACAGACCCTTATAATTATAATAATTACCTATTTAAACAATGAAATATGGTAATCTCATCCAAACATAGTAGTGTTTGTATATCAACTTACAATGATGCAAAAAATTAAATCCTTTACTCTTAGTGTGGGAATATGAACACATGATATTAATAAGCAAAAGGTGATAATGAAATCTGAAATCACATTGCCTATAAAATTATAATTTATTGATATTTGAAATTTGCAATTCTCTGATACAATAAACCAAGAAATTTTCCTGTACAATAAGAAAATTCCCTTTTCCCGACAAAATAAGTGGAGAGCCACAAAATTCCTTCGTATTTACATTTCAAAATATAATAACTCGAAATAGTACGAGCAATAAGAGCTTGCCGCCAAAAAAATTCCCAGCCCTTATAAAAAAGAACTTCGATTCCAAGCATATAACAAATAAAATTATGATATATTATACCTACTTGATTGCATAGGAACGAGTACACACCGAATCAAGAGCCTCGGTGAACAAGGAAGAAAAACTGGTCAACGCCTGAAAGACTCCAGGCAAACCTGTCTGTAGATTGTTGAGTGTCATTGCCCTAGTTACCTCTACAGCTTTTGAATGCTTCGTCATTTCATCTTCAACACGTCTTTGGCAGGTTGCTAGTTCCAACTTTTTCTCAGCAAGTGGATCGCGTGCATCCAATCCTTGTCCGTTATCAGGTGCGCTGTCAGGAAGGCCAATCCCTACCATAGAATACGAGCTGTAAAACTTTCTTTCTAAATTCCGTACGGACGAAGCCTTTCTCTCGAGTTCCTTTGAAGCATTTTCGGTTCGCTTCTTTATCTTGAGCTCTTCAGCTTGCTTGGAAGATATGACATGGACAACGTTGATGAAGCTCTTGATGGCTTCTGATGCAACTGTGTCGGGAACGCGGTCAAGTGCAAGCTTCCAGTCATCAAAAAACATGTATGCGTCGGAGTGTTCCATCCTGTTGTTGATGTTATCATTATCGACTGGAATAAGGCTGAGCTTAAACCAGCCGTGTAGGGAGAGAATGAAGTCCCGTTGAAATTTGATGAGGCGACAAAAACTGGAGTGCCAAGCCGAGACAGCTGATTCAAGGTCACGAGTTGCCTGCCTGTGCAGTTCAGAAGTTGACTCACCTCCTGATCTATTCACGAGGCCGCGAACTTGCTGCACTATGTTGCTTTGGACTTCATGGTACTGATGCATTGATCTCCACATGTACATCATTCTACATTTATCATATTACAAATACACAAACATAAGAAGAGAATCCGTGAGATAAATAAAAATTGCATTACAAGCTCGTAAAATTTAATTTGTAAACATTAAAACATTTAAAAATTAAAGTATAGTAAACTTTCCAAGAAAATAAAAATATCAATCAGTAGATCACAATCACATTCTAGTTTGGATTTTGAAGAATTTTACATGCAAGATCTATGTATATTTCAACAGTGCATTACCAGAATCATGTTTTTATAAAAAGCTAATGAATGGTATATTCTAACTGATCATAACTTTATAAAAGTCAATTACAAATACATTACATAAACAATAGCAAGCAAAATGCTCCATCATTAACAGATGAATAACAGTAACAGAAATAATTGATCTATTTTATTAAATTTATAGCAACCAGGCAAATAATTAATAAACATCCAATGAGTGTTTTGTACCGTAGTTACTTAGTTTAACATACTACCTAACCTAACCTAACCCATGAATAAATTATTTTTGTTGAAATAAAACCAAAGGAGACAAAATAACATTTTGACAGGTGCAGTGGTGGCCCAGGATTTGAATATAAAAGGAAATAACAGTTGGACAGTTTGCTACCTAGAGGCACATGCCATTACACTGCTTAAGAGGCAGGTAAGCATATGAGAGAGGTAAGCCATAATACTTTCAACTACCACCCAAAATATTCTTTAACATTATATAAGTGAGGGAAAACAAGACTTTGAAAAAATGATCAACCTTTATAACATATTAAATTTAAGTCCTCACTCTTGAGAGTGAGAATTTCTCCTAATCTACTCTCCTTTTAAATGTGCCACACTACTTCAATAGCAAGGATTTTTTAGTTATTAACGTTAGCTCTTTTCTTTCTTTTTTGACAAAATTAACGTCAACTCTTGGTAACTATTTAATTTAAAATTAAAATTTACAGATATCTCTTTCACGATTTCAAATATTTTTCCTTTAATTGATATGTTTAGGTTTTAAAAATACCGTGCAATGCACATGATACTAGATAGTTTTCAGTTAACGGTCTTTCAAATGCATTGTTACTAGTTATTTTACATCTCAAAATCACCACATTCCACCATCTTTTACACAAGTTCAACCATAAATATCCTAGAAGCAAGCAACAGTATGATCCTAAATAAGGGTAACATAACTAGTGAAGTCTCAAAATCAGTTAGTTCATAAAGGGGGACAACAAGATCAAAATAGACAGGATTTCTTTCAGTCCAATATTATTGAAAATTTTGGGGCCCCCAATGAATCAATTAAAGTTCATTCATTTAAAGTAGTAAGGGCAACTGTTTAGTGGGCTCCCATATGCCTGAATTGTTTTCAATTTAGAAGAATGTTGATCACAACAGTTCCTTGTTAAATAATGATTAAATGGTATAGGCCTGGTTTGGATAAACAACTTAAATAAGTGCTTATGTATAAGCTATTTATATAACAAAAAATAAAATAAAGTCAAGTTGTTTTCATAAGCTATCCTGAAGAGTTTATGGACATGTCGTAAGTTGAATCCATAAACTCTTCCAAAAAGTTTTACAGATGTTTATACCAGTAGATAAGCTCAATAAGTCAATCCAAACATGTCCTTAATCCCATTATACATGAACTTAATTATTTATCAGTCCCCAAAATAAAACAATGCAGTAAAACAATTGAACAAGAGACATACGTACCCATGACAGAGCTCCACAAGCTGAGGAACAAGATCAGAGTCTCTAAGACCAATAATAGCGGTCGAGGTGGTAGACACAGCTTGTGATGTAACAACAATTAGCGACTGCAACCTATTTATGGCAGACTTGGTTTTGAATATCTTAGCTTCATCGTCTCCTTTGTATTCCTGATTCTGCAGGGCTGATAATTTCTTTTCATGTTCAATCTTCACACCTTCTCTAGTCTATATTCAAGAACAATTTGTAAAATATGTTAACATAAATACTTGCTTTGCAAATCATATGGTTTTAGGCGTTTAGCTAAAATAAAAGCAACACTGCAACAGAACCACATGATTTCAGTTTGGTAAAAAGCTATGAAGCCCGGATACTCCAAAACAGAGACGTACCCGTATCGGATACGTATCGGATACCGATACTCCACGGATACTCGCGGATACGTACCCACAAAGTATCGGAATTAATTATTTTTAATTTTTAAAAAATATTTTATCTGATACTTATAGGATACTCCATAGATACACTATGATACTTATAAGATACTTCACAGGTACGTATCCTAGAAAAGATGAAGGGTAAATAAGTGAGACAATGTTGTAAAAATTCAGTAGATATGTATATGATTCAATTTTAGATATGCATCATTAGAATTGTTTCTCGATGAACCACTTAAAATTATATATAATATAGTTTATAAGAAAACTTTACATACATATAATAATGAAGGGTAATCAATGCTTATTTTCTTTAAGAATTTTACACACATATAAGTTTTAGTATAAAAATTTTGTTAACGTATCTTAGCCGTATCGTATCCTAAATTTAAAAAATTCCGCGTATCCACGTACCCGTATCGTATCGTACCCGCACCCGTATCCGTATCCGGGCTTCATAGGTAAAAAGGAAGCTAAGTTGGACACAACATTTATGTGATCAAGCATTCGTGATCATTATCCTAGGCAATAGTTTTTCCTTTTAGTTTGGTATGTCGGAAAGCAACCTGCTTTTTTTGGTAACTATAACCATCTATACAAGAGAAATAATTTGCACTTCATCAACAACCAGTTATAAGACCCCATTTATATTGAACATCAATCACATGTTGGACAACATTTGAAGAAATTGGATAAGTCCTAATCAGTTAATTGCTTTGTCTTGTTTGTTCCTCCCTTCTTAATTGCTATTTTCCCTTCCAGTCAACAAAAGTCAGTTTGTCTCATTGGAGATATGGTAAGAAGGGTGACGGTATTCAATTATTTCACACGCAATGAATTATCAATATTCAAGATCACATAACTAATACTAACACGGGCAAGAAGCTATGATTTATACTAATGTTATCATTTAGCTTCATTCAAGGGCACTCAAATCATTTTGACATAAGATAAATACAATTCTATCATGCTTTGCATAATAACCTAATACATGTTCAATATTCATGTGAATGCTTATAATAAACTGTGCCTAACTATAAATTGCTCCGAGATTTATATGAGCAGAATAAGGCTGAAAGTTTGTGCACATCATTAGTGTGATAATTCGCTCAAATTTATGATTTTTTTTTTTCAGTCTTATCCTAGTTTATTGTTATTTCCACCAAAATGAATAAGAAAATAGTAAAGTCAAATGAACTTATACCTTTCTAGAAATTGAAAATATTTAGTAACTTTGTCAATCCTTATGCATAATCTTCAACAACAATTACTATTTCTCAAGGGAGGGAATTTGAGTGTAGGAATACAAGACAAGTAGGTGGATCTAACAATAATGAAATGATGAAACTGAGTAAATGTGAAAAGACATTAAGTTATAGCATTATTATTATTATTATTATTATTATAAAATAAATCCAGAATAAAAAAGGTTGGCCGGTTGGTCCCAACACAACATTAGGGGCTATTTTGGTCAATACACAATGTAAGAAAAAAGGGGTAGGAGGAGGAGGAGGTCATTTTCACACTAAATAAACAGTCAAATACTGCGGTGACCTTACGCTACCAAAGTCCAACATCACTCTACACTACACTGCATAGCTTCACTCATTTCATTTTCATTTCCTTCACCTTTTCATTGTCTCAAAAAATTATAATATAATTTAATTTTCTAAAGAGGGAAGAACACAAATATTCTTCAAAATAACAAAGAAAAGACTTAGATATTAAGCAAAAAAACATTACCTTAACTTCTTCATAGAGCTTCTTCTCCCAAGCCAAAAGCCGTTCTAAACTGGAGCAAAGACTCTTCAGACCGCCCGGTTCATCTAACGAAGCGGCGTCAAGCCGGTACTTAACTGCCAACGGCGGTTTTGATGTCCAAGTTGAACTCAGGCTGCTCAATAAGCTATTTGAGTGATACACAGTTTCTGCAAACAAAAATCAAATAGTCAGATTCAACTCTATCCAAACATACCCATAATCCCCAAAGCATTGTTTGGTCGTTAAAAACAACAAAAGCAATTACTTTTATCTGACCCAGAAACAACTTGACACAAATATCTGAAAAAATTAGAGTACAAATCAAATTCTTTCACATATCAAACATAAATACTAAAAAAATAAATCAAAATTGTCCAATTCAAAGCAATTAAAATTTGCATAGAGTTTCTTAAGAATCAAATCAAATACCAGAAAACTTTAAACTCAGAATGAATTGTAATCAAAGAAACATGAATAAAATTAAGAGAATGAACAAAGTTGAAGATTAGTACTCACTTCTCAATTGCCTGAAACTTCGATCAAGCTGTGCTTTACTAATCTCAAGCATGTCAGAAACCTGATCTCCAGCAACAGCAGCTTTATCAAAATTCTCCTTAATTGAATCCACAATCTCCTTCAAATCTCTATGCCTCACCACCATCTTCATCTCCATCACCCCTTCACCCGTAGACGACGACGCCAAATCCTCTGATTTCCCCACCGCCGCCACATATCCTTTCGCAGCAGACGATGACCCGAAATTCGACCTAGTCCCAATCTCAGACCTTGACTCAACATCACCATCAACCCCATCATCATCATCTTCTTCTTCTTCCTCTGAAGAAGTAGTTGTGCTGTAATGATCTCCCCATTCACTACACTCAACTTCCTCTCTCTCAGTCTCAGTATGTTCCTCCAAATGATGATTACCATGACCATGATTATGATTCTTCTGAACCATGGCTAATTTTTCATTGAAATAATCATATTCTGATCTCTCAGGATCAAATCCTTCAACTTCATGTGCTGTTGGATTAACATAATGTTGTTGTTGTTGATGTTGATATGCTTCTGTCTTTGTTTGAGGTTGTTTTTGTTGCTGTTGAGGTTGTTGTCGGGAATATGAAACATCACTGTTTCTTGACTTAAAAGAGAACTGTGAAGTAGAATCTTCATTTTCACGTTCATGTTCATGTTCTCTGTCAAAGTAATCAGAACCAGGTGGCGGTGGTGGAGGAGGGTAGAAATTTTCCCAGTTCCAAACTGAAGAAGTTTGAGAAGGTGTTGAAGAGTATGTAGAATGTGCTGTAGGGAAGAAATTCGAAGCAAAGTTATCGCTTCTTGGAGTAGAACAAGGACTTGAATCGGAGAGAATGTGAGGGAGTTTTGGTGGCGGTGGTTTACGGCGGCGTTGGTGGTGGTTTGTTGAAGGTGTAGTTGAAGCAGAGAGTATGTGAGGGAGTTTTGAAGATGCTATTGTGGGTGACGCCGGAGGAGGAGGACGGTGGAAGGAAGAGGGTGGTGGTGGTTGAGGTTGCGGTGGTGGTGGGTGGTGAAAGGTGGTGGTAGTGGTTGTTGGGGTGGTGGTGGTTTTGTGGTTGATGAAAACAGCGGGGGTGTTATCAGAAACGGAGAGAGGTTCACCGGAGGCGAAAGTGGAGAGGGCGGTGCCGGTGAGACGGAGGGAACGGCAGTAGTCGGAGTGAGCAGCTGCGAGGTGGTGACGAGCGTAGACAGCTTCTTTCATGAGACGGCGACGATCTTTACACCGTCGCACTGTGTCTTCGTTTTCTAGCTTGGACGCTGCGCAACCCATTGGAACTAATTTAAACGGTGGCGCGTGTGGGTTTACGTTAACGCGCGTGGGTTTTGTGTGTTTTTTAAGGTGGAAGTGAAAGAAGGTACATGGTACTGGTGTTTGAAGTGTTTTTTGAGTTTGAGTGTTTGCCTTGGTTTTGTGCGTTTTACTATCTACCAAGTGCCACTGTCCTAGTTGCTTTCTTCTTCTTTTCTTCTACTACATGTTTTCTTTGTATTCGGTGGATTTATTTATGGGTCTTGCTGCCCAGTATCCTAACGGTATTAGTTAAGAAATTTTGTCTTAAAAATATAAGTTTTTATTTTTGTTTTATCAATAATTACGCCATTTTTTATATAAATTATTAATTTTAATACTTTAATCAATGTCTCAAGGACACTTATTATCATTCTCATGTATTTATTGTCATAAATAAAACAAAGCCATGATGCTTGATGAATAGAGAAATAATATTCTTTCGATGGTGTAATCATTTTCTGCTTCATTTTATTTTACTTGAAGTTTCAAACTTTCTAAAAAGAGTAACGATACTTGTATGAGAAAAGTATTAGAGATTTTACTTAGGCATACTTGGACATTAAAAACTTTAGGGTTAATTTATCCTCCATTCATATTCTACAAAGCTTAAAGCTTAGGGGATTAATTTTTATAGTTGTACATAAAGATATTCGATTTACATTAAAAAAAATATTAGAACTTTTAATTCGATTTACATTGACGGTGTAAAATTTTTACACATGTAATTATCCTAATCAAATTATAAGAGTGACATTTTAAAGTGATTTGATTAGTGTATCCGTAAAAAATCACACCGGTGCATGCAAGTTAAATCATTTTAATTCTTTAAAAAAAAAGTTAAATCATTTTAAAAATAAAATATTACAGCTTTAGGCAAAAAGAAATATTATTTGAGCTTCATACAGAGATTATTGCCGCCAAATTTAATTTTTATTTTTATTTTTAGTGCAGATTGTTACCGCCAATTTGATGTTTTCCATTTTACGGATTTGTATGTTTTTTTTGTTATTACCTACTATGGTCACGCGGTCAAATTCATAGTTATTTTATTACTAAGTTTTATCTAAACAAAAATGGAGATTAGTTAATCTCACAAAACAAGGACGAGTAGTGTAAGTAGTTACTGGTTAAAATAGTATGCATTTTGAATTATAGTTTCAAAACTATATATAGTAATAGAATAAAGAGAAATGATATTTGTACGACCATTTTGTGACAACTTTCTCTTTCATACTCACATTATGTTTTTACTTTATCTCTCTATTGTTTTAGTTTTCATGTCAATACATATTTTTCTTTGTAAAATTATGGTTGTCCCAAAAGTTATACACAAATGGTTATTCAAATAACACACCTCTAGAATAAATGGGAGAATAGAAATTATGTGCAGAAGTTGGGGTTCGAACCCCGAATTCTTAACTTCTCTACACATAATGTGTGTGAATCTAGTCGCTAGACTACTTGACAAAAAAAATGAATAAATGGATCCAAGGCATGGTTGGATAATGGGGTCCTGCCACCAAAGTTTAATGACACAAATATTGTCTTGTTGCAAAAAGAGGATTTCCAAAGTTTGATGAAGGATTAGAGATCTGTTTCGTTGTGTAACTTTTGTACAAAATATTTTCTAAAATGATGGCAAACAGGTTAAAGAGTGTCCTCCATAAATGTGTATTGAGTAATAAGTCGACTTTTGTTAAAGGTCGACCAGTAGTTGATAATGCTCTTGTGGCTTTTGAGGTTATTCTTCAAATGAAAATAAAAAAAAATAAGGACAAGCTGGGTGATGTTGCTCATAAGATTGATTTCAGCAAAACTTATGACTGGTTAACTAGGGTATGTTTGTGGTGTCATGAGTGATATGGGTTTCAGTGACAAGTGGATTAAGTGGGTCATGATGTGTGTAGAGTCGATTGTGTATTTCGTTCAAGTGAATTATGATATGAAAATAGTGGGCATGTGCACTGGTGATCTGAAAATAGAGGTCTGAGACAAGGTGTCCCTCATTCGCCTTATTCCTTTCTTCTGTGTATGGAGGGCGTATCAGCTGTTGATTAGATGATCTGCACTAGCTAACCAATATCTTCCCCTTCCCGAGGGTTTTGTAAGTAAAGACAATAAACTCGAGATTTGCCCACAATATGTGGTTGAGTAACAAGGGCAGAACATAACAGTGTCACCCTATGGACGTCCCAAATTTGGTGAAATAGTAGGCTTCGAGTGAACCTCACTACTCTAGTATGCCTATAACTAAGTAACTCAAACATCATGTAGTGGTAGGTTACACGCCTAGTGAACATCGTCGTTTCGTTTGTGACCGACATCATACTCCCGCTCGTTTTCCTCCGCATCACATTACTCAATCTTCATGGTTGTCCCTAGGGATCTCCCTAGTGTATATGGTAAATGCATCAAAATATTGTCTACCATCTCCTTGCTCTAATATCTCCTTCACAAAATCTAAAACAAGACAAATATATAAGTGTAAAGAAAACAAAGGGGCTAATTCACAATTATATCATAAAATATGTTAGGAATATTTAAAATGTATAAATAATATACCATACACATGTAAGTACAAAAAGTCAATCAACTTCGTTATGATGGTTCTTAAGTCAATCACAATTTGTCCAATGTTGCTCTGAATGCATGTGAGACATGGCCAACTTATATATGATGCCACAAACATTCCTATTATACTTCACAAACGTCAATTGACTTGACTTCTCATAAAGTTTAGATGTTATAAGTTAATTAAGTCTGAATTTGGTTAGGAAAATCTATTATAGTACTCCCTCCGATTCTTAATATAAGAAAAAATTTATTTTATACGTTCATTGAATAACTAATATATTTAGTTTATATTATAGATCAATATAGTTGATTTTCTCATGCAATGCAATGCAAAATCATCTCTGAATTCCAACTTTGCTAGCATAATATCATCTCTGAATTCCAACTTTGCTGGCATAATATCAATAATAATATCTTCACATGGATATGACAAAAAATCAGCCTTGTGAGCCCATACATGCGACAATTGTCTTACATATGAATCCCGGTACTCACTTTCATGGAATCATGGAAACTCGACCCTCAATTAGGCATGGCAATGGGGCGGGGTGGGGACGGGTTTTACCTTCCTGTCCCCATACCCTACTCTCATATACTTACCCGCTACCCTACCCATATCCAGCGGAGATGAGAAATTGAATCTCATCCCCATCCTCGACGGGTTCGGGTATCCCCGCACATCCCCATCCCCACAGTGGATAATTTTTTTTAATAAAAAAAACATTTTTTAGTCCCAAGCGCTAGGGATGGCAATTGTACCCAGGCCCGATGGGCACCCGCAAAAAATACCCATAATGGGTAGGGTAAAACTCCGCTTTCACGGGTCCGGGCTTGGGTCCAGGTAATTACCCGCAAATTTAAATGGGTATGGGCGCGGGTAAGGGTACTATACTGCTCAGTCCCGCAACCCGCATATACATATTTGTATAATATGATAAATTATTTATTTATTTTTGTTGTATAATTAATTAATTTATTTATTTATTTAAGCCTAAACCTAAACCTAAAAACTACTTAATACAGTAACCGCTTCCTCCTACTAGTGTACAATTTTCGAGGGATATTTTGGATGTTTTTATTTGGCTAAATACTATGATTCTTGCTATTTTATGAGTTTATTGGAAAATTGTGGACCACAGTTTTATTTCAATTGTGATGTTTATATTGTATTTTCATAGTTAAAGTGCGGGTAATGGGTACGGATATGGGCACTTAGGTGCCCATAGGGTATGAGGAAGGGCATTAAAGTTGTTGCCCACGAGGTTACGTGCTCGGGTATGGGTATTGTTTACAAACACGGGTATGGGGAAGAGCACTGTAGTACCTTATCCATAGGGTACCCATTGCCATCCCTACCGAGCGCAATGTTGTAATGCATTATCCAGCAAAGAGATGTTGGAGATCGATGGATATGGTGAAGGAGAAGAAAGAGACCAAAAGTGTTAGATATGAAAGGATAAAAGAGAGAACTATGATAAGTGACTGTCATCTGAAAGACTGAGACTCTGACTGTGTGAGTAAAATGATTTACAGTTTGGTTTCTATTTATATAAAAGGGGTAATAAATTGATTTTCTACATTCGGGACGAGTTTGAGTATGGGCTCGGGGTGGGTACCTATATCCCCGTTAAAACGGGAAAAACCCAAACTCATACCCAAACACAGTCAAAACGGGTAAAATCCGTCAAATTGGATTTTGTTCGGGCGGGTACCCGCATATATGGGTTTTGTTGTCCATGCCTAATATCAACATATAATCCTAAGTCATAAACCTATCATATCCATTCCATAGTATTATTCTCATATCATATTTTAATGCACACCATATAAAAAGTTAGATAGAGTAATAAATGAATTTGATCCTTAAATGTTTATGCATGATGTCACTATAGTTCTTAGATATGTTGAAAATTGTAACAAAAAAAAACATATATATTTGTGTTGCTTTTGTTAGTAATTTTATCACTAAATGAACTAACAGAAGGTACAGTGAAATTCTGGCACAATAGATTCCAGATGTTGAACGTAATAATCCAACGCAGTAAAACAGAGTGAAACAGAGGAACAATAACAGACAGAAAATAACAGACTGCAAGTAAAAGGCACAGGATATTTGTTAACCCAGTTCGGTGACAAACACACCTACGTCTGGAGGCTACCAAGCCAGGAAGGAAATCCACTAGTGTAGTCCAAGTTCTAAGTTCTCAGCAAACTCCCAGTTTACAACTTATCACCTAGCTACTACCCGTATTGACTTCAACCTAGGAACTCCTAGACCTGAGATCCCATCTCACTTCTCCTCAAACAATCACTGCCCCAGTGATCTTAAACTCTAATAACAATCAAAGTAGGAGACACACTCCAAATACACAAACATCACTCTTGCTTAAAAGCTTATGAGTGATTCACAATTACAACTCGACTAAAACAAACCAACTATAAGCTTTTGATATTCAATAGCAGCAATAGAGTGGTATACAAAACAGAGCACACGGCTCCACCAGTAACAGACTCAAAACCTAAGAATACTCTATCAATGATGGCCTTTGTTGAGTTGATTTTCTTCAATAACAGCGCCCTCTGTTTATAGCCTTCAGCAGCAACATATATTTGATCCAAATATTCTTCAAAGATATATTTCCAAAATTCTTATTTAGAAATATATTCCACAATATTCTTCAGAAATATATTTTCCAAAGATCTCTTTGAAAATATATTCACAAATAAAAGTATCCAATCTTCAAAATATATCTCACGAAAATAACCTTCCTTTTAGAAACATACGCAGCTTGGAGAATTCTTCAATTAAATCTTCTAAAGATCAGGTGAGAAAATAAATAGCTCAAAGGCACGAAAAACAGGAGCACAGTAAACCAGCTTCTAAAGGTACTTCTGAAGAAGTGCGTCTGAAGTTCTGCGTCTGAACATTCAGCTACTGAAGGTTGCTTCTGCGTCTGAACATTCAGCGTCTAAAGGTTGCTTCTGAAGGTTCAGCTTCTGAACAGTGCTTCTGAAGGTTCAGCTTCTGAACAGTGCTTCTGAAGTTCTGCTTCTGAAGACGTTCAGCTTCTGAAGTTCTGCTTCTGAGGTCCAGCTTCTGAAGACGCACATCTTGCTTGTATATTTGATTTTAGCAAACATGAAGCCAACAACCAAATATACAACAATCACCCCCTTTGGCAAATTTTTGGCTAAAATCAATCTGAGAACAAAGGCAAGATCTTCACTCATCAAAGTACGCAACCATGAAGAAATTAAACGTAGCAACCAAAAATCAACAGAGTCAGCAACGGCACATACACTACGTTTCCACACATACACTCCCCCTGAAACATAACATTCAGGAACAAAACGAAGCACTCCCCCTGAAACAGATCAGCTTCTGACAGGAAACACATATACTCCCCCTGAAACAGAGACTCCCCCTGAAACAGATCAGCTATGTATTGCGAAATGCTTGTATTGCTTCTGAACAGAACTACAGAAATGCTTGCTTCTGACACACTTATCTCCCCCTTTTTAGCCAAACAATTTTGACAAAACAACCATGCAATCACCAAGAGCAGAAAAACAAAGAAACAACAGAGGTTACAAACCATATGCACACAAGCAGAGGAACAACAAAGGGAACATGCCCAGAAATCTGCAACACAATTCAAACTCACACCACAGATGAAAAGAACGTATAAGAGCTTTCATCCACAAACCCATAACCATAAAGGCACCATAGAGTCATACCACACACAAAGTCTTCACAGAGGAAACAAAAACAAGAGAACACAACTGCAGAGTATAGTACAAAAATGCAGACCAGAAGCACAAAATGAAATCCAGGACATAGTCCAAAAAATTGACAGTCTTCAGACTCAGCATCAGAAGCTGCTTAGTCTTCATTAGGATCAGTATCATCTTCATCACCTTCAGCACACTGCAAGGCTTCTTTAGCCAACTCTCTTTCCACAGCAAGCCTTCTTTGGAGCACATACTTCCCCTGGTTACGTTCTCAACAGCATGGAAGGACGTTTTGTCAATGGGTGCTTCAGGCACATTCAGAGGAATCTTCTTCCCAGTAATCCTCTTCTGAACATAGGGCATGATGTCTTGAACATCTTGCTCAACATCATCCTCGGACTCACTAGGATCCACTTCCTTTCCTTTTAGTGCCTTCTTCTTTGGGACTGGGACCACCACCTTGCTCCAGCCTTTAGATGGTCCAACAACAGCACTCTTCTTAGCAACATGAATAGGCCTGCTGGCAGCAGCAACAGCCTTTCCTTTCCTATTCTTCAGCCTCTTGCCAACACTTTCACATTTTGGTTTCCATTCCTTCGTGACATTGATTACAACAGGTTCAGATTTTCTTTGTTGAAGGTGTTAGGGGTATCCATACAACTTGAAACAGAATGACTTTATGTGCCCCTTTCTACCACAGTAATGACATATCCAAGGATGAGATGCCCTCCTGCTCTTAGATCCCTGAGGTTTGTTCTGATGTTCCAACTTAGGTTTGCTCATCATTGGAGCATATGTTCCAACAGCTACAATGAACCTTTTAGCTGGATTTTGTTGTTTGTTCTTCAAGGTCCTATCATCAAACCCTATTCCATTTAGTTTCCCTTGGTTCTGACTCTCCAATATCTCTTCTACCACATCAATACCAGAGTTCATCATTCTCACTTGCTTCTTCATATGTTCAAGTTGAGAGTTCAGTTGGGTTACCTCATCTTTGAGATCAGAAATTTGCTCTAAGTGTTCACTTCTTTCAGCATGCAGTTGACTGATAGTCTTCTTCTGATTTTCTAATAACTTGCAAACTTCTTCATTTCTGAGGTATAGTTCTTTGTAAGAGGTAGACAATTCTCCATCACTTGACTCAGTATCAGATGGTGCTTCAGAACCTGATGGTGCTTCTGAAGCCTCAGAACCTGATGGTACTTCTGAAGCCTTAACTTTATCATCAGACATACATCTACCAGTTAAAGCATTGACATACTTAGCAGACTCATTCTCCACTTCTCCTTCTGAGTCATCTTTATCAGACCAAGACACAACCAAACTTTTCTTCTGTTTCTTGAGGTACGTTGTACATTCTGTCCTAATGTGGTCATATCCTTCACACTCATGACACTGAACACATTTGGATTGATTGCTTTTCTCATCAGTTCTTGTCTTCTTCAAGTCATTTGGTTTGTATCTTTGTCAGTCTGCTTCAGAATCTTGTTAAACTGTCTACCAAGCATCACAAGAGCTTCTTATGTGCTATCATCATCCACATCATCAACATCTGCTACAAAAGCAACACCTTTCCCCTTCTTATCAGTTCTGTTGTTGAAGGCTATTTCAAAATTCTGAAGAGACCTTATCAATTCCTCAACCTTCATACTCCATGTGCTTCCTCAATGGCAGTTACCTTCATGTCAAATCTCTTAGGAAGAGACCTGAGTATTTTTCTCACAAGCTTCTCATCACACATTCTTTCTCCAAGAGAATCAAATGAGTTGGCCATGTCCAGAACGTTCATATAGAAGTCTTGTATATTTTCATCCTCCAACATTTTGAGATTTTCAAACTTGGTGGTGAGAAGTTGAAGTCTGGACATTTTTACCTTGGATGTGCCTTCATGAGTAGTTTTGAGAATCTCCCATGCATCCTTAGGTACAGTGCACTGCTTGATCAGTCTGAACATATTTTTGTCCACTCCATTGAATATACCATTCAAAGCCTTGGAGTTTCCAAGAGCTAATTCATCTTCTACCTTGGACCACTCTTCTTCTGGTTTCAGATCAGCTGTCTTCTTTCCATCTTTGTCAAGCACAACAGGATGTTCCCAACCCTTCCGAACTGCTTTCCAGGTTTTACTGTTTATAGACTTAAGGAAAGCATTGATGCGTGATTTCCAATAGTCATAGTTGGAACCATCCAACAGAGGTGGTCTGTTCACAAATCCTCCTTCTTTATCCATTATGCCAGAAGATAACTTCCCTGGAGCTCACCCTAAAACAGGCAGGGTGCCTGCTCTGATGCCAATTGAAATTCTGGCACAATAGATTCCAGATGCTGAACGTAATAATCCAACGCAGTAAAACAGAGTGAAACAGAGGAACAATAACAGACAGAAAGTAAAAGGCACATGATATTTGTTAACCCAGTTCGGTGACAAACACACCTACGTCTGGAGGCTACCAAGTCAGGAAGGAAATCCAATAGCGTAGTCCTAGTTCTAAGTTCTCAGCACACTCTCAGTTTACAACTTATCACCTAGCTACTACCCGTATTGACTTCAACCTAGGAACTCCTAGACTTGAGATCCCATCTCACTTCCCCTCAAACAATCACTGCCCCAGTGATCTTAAACTCTAATAACAATCAAAGTAGGAGACACACTCCAAATACACAAATTTCACTCTTGCTTAAAAGCTTATGAGTGATTCACAATTACAACTCGACTAAAACAAACCAACTCTAAGCTTTTGATATTCAATAGCAGCGCCCTCTATTTATAGCCTTCAGCAGCAACATATATTTGATCCAAATATTCTTCAAAAATATATTTCCAAAAATCTTCTTAGAAATATATTCCACAATATTCTTCAAAAATATATTTTCCAAAGATCTCTTTGAAAATATATTCACAAATAAAAGTATCCAATCTTCAAAATATATCTCACGAAAATAACCTTCCTTCTAGAAACATACGCAGCTTGGAGAATTCTTCAATTAAATCTTCGAAAGATCATGTGAGAAAATAAACAGCTCCAAGGCACGAAAAACAGGAGCACAATAAACCAGCTTCTGAAGGTACTTCTGAAGAAGTGCGTCTGAAGTTCTGCGTCTGAACATTCAGCTTCTGAAGGTTGCTTCTGCATTCTGAAGTTCTGCGTCTGAACATTCAGCGTCTGAAGGTTGCTTCTGAAGGTTCAGCTTCTGAACAGTGCTTCTGAAGGTTCAGCTTCTGAACAGTGCTTCTGAAGTTCTGCTTCTGAAGACGTTCAACTTCTGAAGTTCTGCTTCTGAGGTCCAGCTTCTGAAGACGCACATCTTGCTTGTATATTTGATTTTAGCAAACATGAAGCCAACAACCAAATATCCAACAATACGTTTGAGAATAATGCTAACTAACGAAAGATACATTTGATGACAAAGTTGACTAGAGAAAGAGATGTTCAAATATGTTTTTATACTTTTAACACTTGCATAGACTATAGTGACAATGCCACACACATTCAAGGTTCATAACGACGATAATCAGTTAGATAATATTATATTATCATATCATATGTTTAGGGAGGAAAAATAATAATATATTATGATATAATTATATAAAAAAATTATTTATTTTATTACATTTTTTTTACTATTTTAATATTTTTAAATTTCATTTTTTGTAATTTTATTTTAGGTAAGTAGTCTAGTAGTTAGAAATCCACATTTTAAGGTGAATAAATGAGATGTCTGGATTTCGAACTCTGACCTCTACATATATTGTGCAATGTCCCTGTCAATTGAACTAAGCTCGCAAAGTTAATTTTTAATTTTATAAATCATATAAAATGACAAAGGTAGCCTCGTGACAAATTACACAAATGATTTTAATATAATGGTTGTAACTGTTATTTTAAACTTTGTTAGATTTATATTAATATTTTTGAAATTTAAAAATTATATAAATTGTCAAAAGTACCCTTGTAACAAAATTGTGTCTAATTTTTAAAATTAGATTGAATTTTCTACCAAATTAAACTAACAATCTAACAACATTTTCAAAGAAGTGATAAAATTTTGAGACTATTGAATGCCCATCCAATGCCTTCTGTCAGAGGAATTCAGAGATGGCTTTGCATTGCATTGCATGAGAAAGTCAACTATATATACATAAAATATTTTCATCAAATCTTGCCAATAATCTAGTTTAGATTATAGTAGTTAACAGGCACAGCCCATACATAAATTGCTTTTTTATTTCAAATGGTCATATCATGAAAAGATTAGACATGATCCTTAGTTGAGATTAAGATTATAAAATCATATGAGCTAGAGAGTAGAGACTGAGATTAATCTTTGTTGGATAAATAGGAAAATATTCTATGCGTAAAAGTTTTTTTTAAAAAAGTCAAACTAACTCATTAAAATTGACATCAGAGGTAATCAAACATGAAACCTTGAGAAACTGCACTCTAAGTTGAAAGCCAACATCACCATATCAATTCAAGTGAGTTATTATTCTATGCGTAAAAGTTAAAATAATTTTCTATAAACTTAAAAATATTGATTTAGTTCTGCATGTTAATTTGTTAAGTCATAGCTGTAAACCTTTCCTCTCAAGAAAACGTTATAAGTAAACTAAATTTTAGAAAAGTATAAAGGGTAAATACATTAAAGATTATTATGCAATGTATAAAACAATTTTACACTAGCCTTCAAAAAGCCATTATTTTACCAATCATCCCACTTATGAAAGAGTGGTTAGAAATTAGTAGTGTGATGTAGAAATTAATATCTTACCCCGGTAATGTATGATCATTAATCTTTAATCTTTTCTCCTATATTATAAAATTTATTTATTCATTTAGAACAAGTCAAGAAAACGGAGGACAAAAAGGAAAGAAAAAGGAAGAAAAAAAAACAAAAAATACACGACCTCGATCTTGAATTGGTCATCATCAAATTTATTTTCTTTCAAGACAAGAAATTATTGAATAAAGTTACTGATAGCTTAAATTCTTTAGAGCAATCCTCCAACCCACATAAGAAGGCAACTAATGTATATCACTATCATGATTGCATGGCAAGGCAACCACATATCTTACAAAGCACTTTTTTTTTTCTGTTTGCTGATTGGTTCACAATTACAAATACAACAAAAGATGCCTTGCTGTTCGAAGCTGTAGTCCCACGTGACTAATATAACTCCATTCTCTATTGGATGCCGTGGAATTTCCTATCTTACAATATATTTTATTAATTTTATAATGCAAATTAGGGTTGAATAGATTTTTTATCCGTATGATATTTTGAAATTTTTGTTTTATATTGCTATAAAAAAAATGTTTTTAGCTTTTACGATTAACAAAAATGATACTTTTTTAGGCCTCATGAGCCTCTTATTATAGACTACAATCATACAAAGTTTGCATTTTTAGGGACTAAAAACAATAATATGCTTATTGTGTGTTTGGACTATGAAAGTTCAGATACGTGATACGGATGCTGGTACGATACAATACGGGAACGCAGAATTTTGAAAATTTAGGATACGATACGGCTAAGATACGTTAACAAAAATTTTATACTAAAACATATATGCATGTAAAATACTTGAAGAAAACCAGCATTGATTACACTTTATTATTATATTATTATAAAAGTCACAATTTTTTAAAAATAATACATGTGGTCAAAATAAAAAAATGTGAAGTTTTCTTATAAAATTGAATCATATACATTTCCACTGAATTTTCACAACATTGTCTCACTTTTTTACTCTTCACCTTTTATAAGATACATATCTTTGAAGTATCTTATAAGTATCCTTGTGTATATGCGGAATATCATATAGGTATCCGATCAAATATTTTTTAAAATTAAAATAATTAATTCCGATACTTTGTGGGTACGTATCCGCGAGTATCCGTGGAGTATTGGTATCTGATACAGGTGCGTCTCCATTTTGGAGTATCCGAGCTTCATAGGTGTTTGGTTTGGTGTCATGCTTTGCAAAATCACCGCAAAAACCGACGTTAACGTTAAAGCTCCCCTTTATAGCTTCTTTTTTTAATGATAAAATGTCTTGTAAACGTGCGGTGGCGGTGAAAAGTGTTGAAGTATAATTCATATTCTGATATTAGTTAGTTGTGGATAAATCCAACTATGTTTGTTGGTTAGTTAGTTAGTTAGTAACTAACTAGTTAGTTAATTGGTTAGTGGCTTGTAGTGCAATTAACTCCACTTAGCCTATAAGTACTTAGTTTTTTGTATTCAGTTAACACACCTAATATCACTCATATCTCTCACATTCAATAATAGAGTTTAATAATTCCTTTGTAGTTTCCTCTCTAAAATGTGAGTGTGTGGAGATCATTCTGATCTCAGTACAGAACGTTCTGAAGTATCCACAACATTCTAATCTTTCTCTCAATTTTGTATGTGCATGTTCTATCAGTGGCATTAGAGCCTTTGGTTCATGATCCATGGGGTTTCAAGCATAACTTCCGCAAAGAGATTGCAATTCATTATCAACCGAGCAACAAGGCTGGTGGTAATGGTTTATGCAAAGGATATTAACACTTGGTTATTGATACATGTGGTGTCAATAGTGGTTTTTGAAAAGGAGTTTTCTCAAGTCAAGAATTGTGAGAAGTGGGTAGTAAGGATACAAGAAATCTTTGGTTTGCAGAGTTTTCTAGAAAAGATCCAAAGTGGTATCCAAAAAGAGGAAGAGAAGGCTTCCTATGAGAAATCCATGAAATGAGATTAAAAAGGATCTTTTCAAGATCCATGAGAGTGTGGATGAAGTGAATTCAAAAGAAAGAGATAATAAGGCTCTGTTTTTGGTCCATAAATGTATGGATAAGGTGAATTCATATTGGATTTCTTCTACCAAAAGTGTAGATTCTTCTACCCAAAGTGCAAATAAGGCGTGTAAAGCTCAAAGATGAGCTGTTTCAAACACAGCTCAACAAGGAGCTGAAGAAGAATGATGTAATTAGGAGAGAAACATAGAGATGGAGGGGAAACAGAATGAAAGCCAAGAAAATGATTCAGAAACCGATTATGAAGAACAAGGTTCCAAAGTTTATTCTTGTTTATATTTAATTTTAAGTATTGTTTGGTTTTATGAAGAATTGCGATGGGGTCGCAATGTTCAACGAATAATTCATGTTATGAAGTTTCGTTGTTGTTCACTTGAAAATTCGGTCTTGGTTGTGATGTTTACGACAAGGAGGTTCAAGAATGCAAGAAAGAAGGGTTCTATCACTACCAAGAGAGTTAGATCGAATTATGCATCAAGAATTAATATGGGTGTTGTTGTTTCAAGTGATGAAGGTGATTGTGTGATAAAGACGTTCAAGTGGATCACACGATCAGCTATGAAGCCTTTTGTTCAGTCAGATGAGGAAATAGTGACTGAGTTAGCACAAGGTGTTGATTTTATGCGTGGAATTTATGACATATTCAAGTTATCAAAGTGTGTCCAAATTACTTGTTTCATTGAAGTATTAAGTTTGAAATACGTGATTTTCTATGTGAGGAAACATGACAATACAACAGAAAATTCAGGTTCTGTCTATTACAGAAGGTTAATGGAAATTCTGGCTGAAGTTTAAAATGTTAATAAGTTCATAATGTTACTGAAGTTTCAGAAATACTGTAAGGATTTGAGCATAAAGTTCTGTTTTCTACAATAGTTAGAAGCAAGAGATGCTGATTCAGATTCATTGTCATAAGCACTAGTAGATTCTGGAGAATCAAGCTAGTAGCAGTATGAATGATGCAGCAAGGCTTGAGAAGAAAAAGCCTCGTGATTTTAGTTTTGTTCCAAGTTAAGATGTTAGTAGAATCTGAATTAAGGGGGTGTGTTGAAGTGTAATTCATATTCTAATGTTAGTTAGTTGTGGATAAATCCAACTATGTTTTTTGGTTAGTGGCTTGTAGTGCAAGTAACTCCACTTAGCCTATAAGTACTTAGTTTTTGTATTCAGTTAACACACTTAATATCACTCATATTTCTCTCATTCAATAATAAAGAGTTTAATCATTTCTTTGTAGTTTCCTCTCTAAAGTGTGAGTGTGTGGAGATCATTCTGATCTCAGTACAGAACGTTCTGAAGTATCCAAAACATTTTAATATTTCTCTCAATTATGTATGTGCATGTTCTATCAAAAAGAAGCCAAACCAAACATACATTTACACAAACTAAAATAAAAATTTGTCAATTCTAGAGCAGTTGAAGTAGGTATAGTGGAAGGGTGAAATCAAGATCAACATCCACACTATGAAGTCGTGAATGTATTTCCTCTTCCTTCTTTTATTTTTGATGTGAGATTTCTAAATACTTGCTTAAAGTGAATTAAACATATAATTCAAAAATATATAAAAATAAGCCTGATTGGTTCATTTTCACTTCTAAAACCAACCCCTTGAGTACGATCTTACATGTTGTACTTTCTCATATTGTTATCGTTTTCCAACTTTTTTATCATCTTATTATTTATCAAAAGATGAAATGTGTGCACGACAAAGCATAGCAAGGAAATTGTTGCAAGTAGTATGCATGAATATTCCACCAATAAATTGAACCTTTTGTAGTAAAGCAAAGGATAAAAAGAAATAGTGGTCGAAGAGAAAGGCAGAAAATTCAAGACAAGTGAAAGACCCTTTCAAATCTATCACCATCTTTCCTACTCACAAAATCTTGTTTCACCCAAACCCTTTCCACTTAAAGACACACCACATGCACTCTTTTTTTTTCGTATATGTTCAATGATCTAAATATTTTTAAAGTAAAAAAAGAAAAAGTTAACTTTGTATTGCTTTCTACCGTTAAATAATGTTAACGGTGTGAATTAAAGGGCCTTTATTTGTTTTTGCTTTGGACTTTCCGATTGGAACAAGCATGGAACCCCACGCAGCTTTGATCCCTTGAGAGAGTATCCAATTCTTCACAAAAACATAGTGACATTTCTATCAAAATATTCTTTATTTTGATTACTTTTAAACAAAAAAAAATTACAATTAAAGGGTTCATTTTTTTATTTCGTCCTTCGAAATTTTTCCCTCCTTTTTTGCTACATAGTTTCATGTCAATAAGATAAGATAAGATGACTATGTTTCTTTACCTGATGTTATTCTAAAGTTATGAAGCATAGGACCTTGCAAGTGACATGAAATGAAGAATTGTATATCCCCACATACTTCACGTACAATTTTATTTTTGACACATATAGTTTGAAATTCGCTGAAAGATTCATGCAAATACAATTATTCAGTCAATGAATTAAACAATCAAGAAATGTAATAATACAATTTTATATAGAAAGATAAATTTTGACGAATGGAAGGCCTTTTATAGTTAGAATCGCTATGTTGATGACATTTTGTGGTCACAGTTGTTATTTTTCTATAATCAAAAGAATCAATTGAAAATGAGTGCAATGGTACTTCTAGTACAATGGTACTTCCACAGTACCTATCTAACATATATGGAGTCTTAGACGAAATTTAAGATGAAGCTTTTTTAAGTCCATAAAATCAATCAATTTAATCTTTATTATGATAATATTTATTTTAGATACAGTTTTATTAATTAAAGTTTTGAAAATAATAGGATATGAGAATTTTTACAAAGTAAAAATATTATGCTTTTAAAGACTTAAAAAGATTGATTGCCTTGGTGGTCTAACTATTACACATAAGTAAGCAAGCCCAACATTATGTGTATTAAAATTAGTAACATTTAGATTTTAGATCAACTAACTCCACTAGATTAGTTAACACCCATTTCTCACTCCAAATGTGATGTGATGCTACATTAAACCTTGAAACGTTGCACTGTAGTTGTGGTGCGGTGGGTTTAGGTTAGGCAGAGTGAAATGAAAGGGTTGGATGTGAAGAATATATTATGCATCCAATGGTTATAAATTACGGTCCACTCAGTGACCACATGTAAGGTAGTCCAACCAAAGTAGAGTGTACCCAAAAGATAAATATGAAGTGTGACGGTGGTTCCACTACAGCACTATTAGTACACAGTTTTGTGTGTTAATGTGTACTAGCTTAGTCGGCACCTAGAAAACAGTTCATCTGAGTGACCAAAGTGTACTGTACTTTCTCTTGTCAAAAGCATTCAAGGGTTATTTGAATTGAATTATTTGAGCTTCTCTTATTGTCAAAAATTTGTTAAACGGTTTGAAACAGCTTATAACTAGTACAAAAAAACGACTTTATATCTTATATTATAAAAAATAACTCATACATAGACATTTGTATAAAAAACGCTAATATTATAAATAAATTAAATTGTTTATCTAAACATGATCTAAATCTCTTTGATTTTTAAAATAGTGCATTTTCAAGAGTCATGTTCACGAAAAGTTTTTCTGCTAAAAGGAGTCATTAAAAAATTAATCTTATTAATTGAAATGTATTTTATTTTTTTGAAGGATTGAAATGTATTTTACAGATAATACTCTTTAATTGAGTGAAATATTTAAGACCACCAAATGTGAATATATTTTCCCCCTTATATTTGAGACGGCATGCCACATGGTGTATAATTAAACAGTAGAAGACTCTGTCCATTGGAATCATGTGAAGCATTAAACATACCCCTTTGCTGCTAATAACGGTTTTTCCTTGTTCTTTTCTCTTCAAGCTTACCATGTCAGTCTTTTATTGTCAAGTAAAATCCTGATTTGAGATTCCCCTATTAACCAAGTTCTCACTCAATGTCTAAATTTAGATAGATTAAAGTCAAGTTTTGACTAACCCGTCGAACGAGGTACCTTTAAGTACAGTGCCATTGATCAGTCTTAGCCACATTGAAAACAAAAACACTAACCTTTTTTGAAGCAAAAAACACTAACCTATCTTCACAATATAATACACTGTTCATTCACACAAAAGAAAGGAAACAAAAAGTGCATGGTAAAGAATGCCAAAATATAAAGAATGTGTCTGTATTGAAAAACAATAAACAACGAGTACTATATTTCATATATCTTCCACATGGACATAACCCTACACAGGCCTTATAGGATGATGATTTATCAATCTGTCGGTGATGTGTGGGATCCACCACGTTTTCTTTGCCAAACAGCTAGCAGAAAAAGGCAAGTATCTTTGCTTTGTGGGAAACAAACAATACACGAGGTAGTCCATAGTCCATACACACACAAAACCAATCATCTATTTGGCTAAATTCTGATACAATATGAAACAAGTTTCTGAGAAACCTTTTCAACAGACAACAACATCCCCAGCAGAGTGAACTGGCACATGCAATTGAGAAGAAAAATATAGTATATCTATATATGCTATGGGAGTGTGTGTATCCGAGTGTGTGTATCCTCGTTCTTCATGAGGAAGGAAGTACACTGTTGTTGTTATTAAGAAAACCAAAATCCCCAAAAAGGCCCTGCGTCATGGAAGAAAACAAAACAGAAGAGCACTTATTAACTGTTGTCCTCTAAAACTTCAATAATACATGCAAATAGGAGAAATGCAATAAATATACTCCGACCCACCAAACATCATATTATATTTTCGTGTTGGAGTTAATAGGAGAAACAGAAACCTCCCCCCCTCAAAAACAAAATCATCATGTTTTTATGTGAGAGCTAGAAATGGAAATTTAAAGTACTTTGACTTTCAATTCCAATCCAGGAAAGAATACGCATGATCAATTTATTTGCAGATTGATGTGATTCATTGATTTGCAATGCTATACCCGTCTCATAAAGTAAATACAGAAAGAATTACCAACTTAATACATGACAGATCAATAATGATCAAAATCATACCATTGCATCATTGATTGCATAAGCCACACAGTAGTGCTCCTGAAATTAAATGGCACGGATAGAATATTCAGATACTAGTGGAATAAACAAAAGAGGAGCTCTTCATTATCTATAACAAAGTATGTAGTGATTGTTGGTCATGTCACTAATTAATTACTTGCATTAAGTTGGTCATGTCAACTCTGCTCTAGGACCACCCATCAAAGCCCCAGCAAAGTGTATAGAATTAGAACAGGCTAATCAAAAAAGAAAAAGTGTATAGAACAGAATTCAGACACTTTTCATAACAAATGGACTCACCTGCATCATGTACCACTCTTCAAATTCATCAAACAATTCCAGACGTTCAATCCTAAACAGTAAAGTATCACCAATTAGTTTATCTTGATATTACTTACAAAAGAAACAGGTTGCCAACCATATTTAAATTAGAAACAAAAAAGAGCATTTAGGGGGATTATCAGGGATGAACAACCTTTAACATGAAGATATAAACTTTAGTACCCGATGGCAATTAAATAGTTTCATCTGACAATGATAAGATATTGGTAAAACATAATGATTTGTAATGGTTAAAATCTTGATGGGAATTAAAAACTAGACAAGGCTTCCCTCTATGAAAAGCAAGCATCAAGAGAAAGCATCTATTGTAGATGCTACTCAGGCGAGCTAATGGGGGACCATCACCCTTCCCCTCTTAAGAAATTTGATTAATATTACTATATTATTATTCTTGTACACTACTCTTATCACACCGCTCCCACCTCATCGCTCCATTTGTATTCCTACTACGTGCTAACATTTATGTATATTAATGTTTTAGTAATTCAACTCAACATCAAATTGAAAGACGTGGAATATAGGTTTTTACTGCTGATGAAAAAAGAAAGGTAAAGAGAAAAAATTACACACTGATGTAAAGTACCAAAACAACAACCAAATAATAGTAAAATACCAAAGTAAATGTTAAATGATTTAAAAAAGATTGTCACATCGTTAATGTATCAAATTATATCACACCAATATACATGCGAAAATAGTTAGTGCTATATTCTCTCTTTTCCTTCCCTACTTAAATCCATAAAATGTCAACATGATAAACACTGCCATCCTTTGTGACTTGTTTCATAAATATTCCACCAGTAAGTCCCCTAAAATCTGGAGCTCTAATTTATTTCCATCACTACTTTCCTCCTTCCTGTTAGAAGATTTTAATCTTATTAGCAATTGGATTTGGCTTGTGTTAGTAGTGTAAGCACTTGACCTAATTATCACACTACAAGCTCGACTCCTGTGCGTCTTAGATTTATGCAAATACAACAAAGGTGGCTGTGTTTTTCGGCATAGACAGCAATGAACGGTGGCTAGTACAAGCTGATACAACAACGGTGTTGTGTTTTTCGGCATAGACAGCAATGAACAAAGGCTAGTACATGCTGACAGTGACCAGTGATCTTGTGAGTTGTTACAGCTCTCACAAACAGATTTCAGCTTTTGGTTGTACACTTTTTTGAGTTTGCAGGTTTTGGGAGGTCAAGTGCATGCTGGTTGCATACATCCTAAGTTTGGCCTTTGCCTCGACACACCATTCATGGTCAAGCCCAGCTCCATTACCTACATTTGCCATTTCCCCACAGCTGTTTGGCTCCCTTGGGCTGTTTTTTGTGTTGAGTGATCAAATCTTGCATGTTCTAAGTTCGTATGTCCATCAGGTTTGACGCCTTTGGACTTTCTCCCGCCGCTCTTAAAAGCGGTTATCACTAGTTTGTCACTATTTCAGTTTTTCCTATTCTATGGCACATTTCCGATGCTAGCATAGAAGGAGAAAGCATGAAGATGTTTGTCAAGATGTCCTTTTGCATTAAGGAATCATGCCCATGGTCTGCTAACTTGTTCAACAGAGGATCAATCCATCGGTGATTTTCTTGACAGGCTAATCACACTGGTACCGACTCATGCTGGCTATGACTCACCCCAGCCCCATCTTTTCCCTAGAGATATAGCATGGCCACTGTCTTTGTCCCAGGCTGCTGTTTTTTGTCCAAGATGCAGTCTGGTCATGTCTGTAGTCCCAGAAGCAGCCCAGCCATCTCTGGTCCAAGATTATTTTATTATCTTATAAAACTTAACTGTAACATAAGAGCTTAAGGCTTAATAAGCTTTAAGGAAAGAGTTACGATGTATAGAAAATATATCATAATACCGCTATTGTTTCTTAAAGAATTTAGTGTAATTAGACAATCTCTTGGAATAGTTTCCAGATTTCAATTTATATCCTTATTTTTCTCTCTGTTCATTTAGAGTCAAGATTTGGAATAAATAAGGGTTATATGTTTTCATTTTGCATGACACATATCCAATCAATAAATAAGAGAATGTTGTTCATGGTCTCTTCCATCACACTTTTTCCTCTTTCAATGACTCCCCCTAAATCTCTATAGTATTTAACGGGGAACTTTGTTAAACCGTGCTAAACTATTTTTAAGCTTCTAATAATTTTTACTAACTTTGTTAAACAATGCTAAACTATTTTTAAGCTTAAAATAAATATTACCAACTTCATGACAACTCTAGATAGAGATGCGTCAGTTGGTATAATTATAATGCTCCACAGAATGATATGTGTGTGTGCGCGTGCGTGTGGGAGTCTGTGCGCGCGTTGGACAGTATATTATGACACTATTTGACTAGAAACAACAGAAGGACCGCACATGACTAAGACGATAACACAATTTTAGCATAAAAAAATTAGCACAAACGAAAGACTTATAAAAATTAACACACAACATTCCAGGTAAGATTAGGAATAATACCTGCGTCTTTCTTGGGCATCAACAAAATCATTATAAACTCTCAGCATGTTCCATGCAACAGACTTCTGCTACCCATGAGAGAAAAAAGTATCGTAAGAGTATGCATATGTTAGTGATAGAATAAATATAAATTACAACTACATGATTATTCACAAAAATGAAACATCAGTGTCAATAGTAGGATTTGAAAATAGGGAAAAAGAGAAAAATCAGATAACAGCAATGTGAATCTTTATGATTAATATAATTTTAATATTGAGAATTATAAGAATGTAGATTAGATTTGGAGAATTTATCCAAACCCTCCAAAATCAGCCTCCATTGCAATTTTTTAATTCCCCCAAATTAGACGGATTTTGTATTATGAAGAAAAATAAACTCTCCAAAGCCCTCCCCTCCCAAAGCCTTTCATTCTTTCCACTTCATGTTTCACTTTTTTTCAAAGCCCTCCCCTAAATTTTTTTTGAGGTGAGATTGTACTCATTGCATTTTATCTAATTAGTGCCCCTGCCTCAAAAAGTTTCATGGAGGTTCTCTCACCCTTCTATCCTAATGTAGCCAACTCTAGTAACCCTGTTCTAAAAATATGTGGGTGTGTTGTTTGTCCACGCTCATATGTTCATAGTGGTAATAGAGGGAAACTTGATCCTAGAGCCTTAAAATGAGTTTTTATAGGGTACTCTTCCACACAAAAGGACTACAGATGTTATCATCCACCATCACATAAATTCTTTGTATCCAGAGATGTCACATTACATGAGAAAGAAAGTTACTTTCATCAAACTCATCTTTAGGGGGAGAATCTAAGTAAGAAACATGAGCCTCTCATGTTTCGTGACTTTACTCTCAGGCCAGAAGTTGAGACTGAAAGTAAAGGTGAAAGTGAGTATATAATTGGTTCTATAACTGAGGCTGAAATCACTGGATCCACTCAAGACAGAGCTGATTTAAGATACGAGAAGAATCTGGTATATACAAGAAAAATAAAGGCCATTCAGAAATCTATCATATTTAAGAATCCAACCCGACGTTACACGAGGTAGCTTCCCCTGATCCTTTAATTTCTAGTGATTTAATTCCTGAATCTTATGCACAAGAACTAGAATCCAGCCCAACAACACCACTTTATGAAGATCTACATCTTCCAATTGCCCTTAGGAAAGATGCTAGAAAATGTACCGATAGACAATTATACAATATCTTTTATAAGAATTTAGAGCATTTCTTAGGATCAGATTTTATATTACTTACTATTATCATGATTTGTTGTTAACTTATGATTGAGCTGAAGTATCCCGATAAGTATGAATTAGTATCGAGTATTTTGGATCAAGTTAGTCTCGTGTCATTATCAATAATATTCAAGGTAGTTGTTATTTTCTTCACCTTTTATCTATAATCTCACAGTTTCAACATGGTTTTGTTCAACTCCAAGATGAGTATGAACACTTTCATATCAAGCAGTTCCATTGAGATTTTTGTTTTCCCGTATGATATATTCTTATGTGTTTGAAGATCGCCATTCTCTTTCCCAAGGCCACATAATGTATACCTGGTTTGCCTTGCGGCCTAGACTCGTTAAAAAGTTGTCAGACTTTATATCACGATGTAGAAATCCATGAGTGCATCTATTCTCTACTATGTTTATTAGTTAATTTGCAAGTATCAACACTGTTTTTAGAGAGAACTTTCTACTGCAATTATGCAATAGTTAAACAAGTCTTTGAGACTCGGTTCAAGAAGTTCATTAGTCATAATATTGTAGTCACCCTCGACTCCAGACCACTTTATACGAGGTACGTTGGTTCCTTCTTGAAAGATCATTATGCAGTCCATGCCCAGAACCGTTCCTTCTCCGAAATGCCCCATTGTACCTAATAATCTATCTCAAATGTCTTATCTGACTGAAGGTCTTTCTAATCTCTCTAGATTGGTCTTGGGTTTAAGATTGGTTTCACACTTGTTTAATTATTGCAAGACATTTGAGATAAATTATCAGGTGTAGTGTGAGGGTATTTATAGAAGGAAGTCTTGCAATAGTTAAACAAGTGTGAAACCTGTCTTAAACCCAGGACCAATCTAGAGAGATTAGAAAGGCCTTCAGTCAGACAAGACATTCGAGATAGATGATCAGGTACAGTGGGGCATTTTTTAGAAGGAATGACTTTGGGCGTAGAAATCATAATGATCTTTTAAGGAGGAACCAACATACCTCATATAAAGTGGTATGGAGTCAAGGGTGGCTACAATGTCATGGCTATTGACCTTCTTGGACCAAGTCTCAAAGACTTGTTTAGCTATTGCAGTGGATTGTTCTCTCTGAAAACAATGTTGATGATTGCAGAAAAACTAATAAACGAAGTAGAATATATGCACTCTAGAGGATTTCTACATCGTGATATAAAGTTTGGCAACTTTTTAATGGGTCTAGGCCGCAAGGAAAATCAGGTATACATTATTGATTTTGACCTTGCGAAAAAACATCGTGATCTTCAAACACATAAGCATATATCATACAGGAAAAACAAGAATCTCATTGGAATTGCTCAATGTGCAAGTGTTAACACTCAACTTGGAATGAACAAAACCATGTTGAAGAAGTTGTGAGATTTTAGATAAAATGGAGAGAGATAATCACATGAAACTAACTTGATACAAAAACTCAAATATTAATTCCTATTTATAGCAATACAATTACTCTCATAAATCAAGAACAAATCATCATAATAATAATAGGTAAAATCAGATCCTAAGAGATACTCTAAATTAATATAAAATATATTATAAGATATCTTATAATAATTTTGAGATGTTAGAATATTATAAAATATTCTAACATGTAACAACAAGCCGGTCTATAGTTTTTTTTTAATGGTAACAAGCCACTCTATCCTTTATCCAATTACTTGTGCTTTGAACATTTCTCACCTACACATAAAGCCTTCCTCTCAAACCTAAACACTACAACTACACCTACCTCTCTTTCAGAAGCATTGTCTCGTCGAAAAGGGAAAAAAGCCATGGACTTGGAAATGGAAGCACTGGAAAAAAATAGTACTTGGGAATTGGTCTCTATACCAAATCTTCTATATTAATTTAGAGTATCTCGTAGGATCAGATTTTATATTACGTATTATTATCGTGATTTATGATTGAATCTATGTGTCCCTATAAATACGAATTAGTATCGAGTCTTTTGTATCCAGTTAAACTCATGTGATTATCAACAACATTCAAGTTTCTTTATTCTCTCTCCCCTGTTTCTAAATCTCACAACTTCAGCATTGTTTTGTTCAACTTCAAGGTGAGTGTTAACGCTTGCATATCGAACAATTCTAGTTAGATTCTTGTTTTCCATGTATGGTATATCCTTATGTGTCTGAAGATCACGATACTTTTTCGCAAGGCCACACTCAATAATGTATACTTGATTTGCTTTACGGTCTAGATCTATTAAAAAGTTTTTCAGGCTTTATATCACGATGCAAAAAAAAAACCCGAGAGTGCATATACTCTACTATGTTTATTAGTTGATCTGCAAGCATCAACACTATTTTCAAATATAACTTTTGTACTACAATAGATAAACAATGTTGATGCTTGCATATCCACTAATAGTTATGATTCTATTGGCCTTCATGGACCGCGTCTCAAAGACATGTTTAACTATTGCATTAGAAAGCTCTCTCTGAAAGCATTGTTGATGCTTGCAAATCAACTGATAAACATAGTAGAGAGTATGCACTATCGGGGATTTCTACATCGTAATATAAAGTCTGACAACTTTTTAATGGATCTAAGCCACAAAGCATATCGGGTATACATTATTGACTATGGCCTTGCAAAAAAGTATGGCGATCTTCAAACACATAAGCATATGCCATACATGGAAAACAATAATCTCACTAGAACTGCTTGATATGTAAGTGTTAAGACTCGCCTTGGAGTTGAACAAAACCATCGTGAGGTTGAGAAATTTTTTATAGAACTAGAACGAGGAGAGAAAATAATAAAAACTTGAATATTATCGATAATCACATGAGACTAACTTGATACAAAAGACTCAATTGTTAATCAAGAACAAATCATGATGATGATGATGATAATAATAATAATAATAAGTAATATAAAATATGATCCTAAGAGATACTCTAAATTAATATAAAAGATGTTAAAATATTTCACAATGTTTTACATACGCTTGGTAATGTACTAATGTACTTTTTGAGATGTTAAAATATTATAGTAATCTAACATGTACCAACAAGCCACTCTACCCTCTATCCAGTTACTTGTGCTTTGAACATTTCTCACCTACACATAATGCCTTCCTTGCAAACCTAGACGCTACAAGTACACCTAACTCTCTTTCTTAAGCATTGTCTGGTAGAAAATGGAAACAAGCCATGGACTTGGAAATGGAAGCACCAAAAAAGAAAAGTACTTGGGAATTGCAAGAAACCAGTACGATGGAAGTGGCTATATACTATAAAATACAAGGTCGATGGATCTATTAAGAGGTACAAGGCAAGGTTGGCAGCCACAGGATTCACTCAAACCTATGAAGTGGTTGACTTGGAAACATTTGCTCCAGTTGCAAAAATGAGTACAGTCAGGGTGATATTATTCCTAGCAGCTAATTGTGGTTGGAACTTGCAACAATTTGATGCAAAAAATGTCAAACTATCGCCAACACCATTTGTAAGCCAAAAAGAGCGTTATGTGGGATTGAAACAATCACCACAAGCATGGTTTGGAAGGTTTACTAAAGTTATGGTAGGTTTGGACTTCAAACAAAGATATTGTAGTTATTGGTGAATGTGAATGACATTATAGTGATAGGTGATGATGAAGAGGAGCAAAAATTGTTAGGCCAGCACCTAGACAAGGAATTTGAGATTAAGACCCCAGAAAATTTAAGTCTTTTCTAGGAATTGAAGTGGCCCACTCTATGAAAGGAATTTGCATATCCCAACAAAAAATACATTACTAATCTTCTAAAAGAGACCGGCAAGACGGCATGCAAGCCTGCAAGTACGCCAATCAATTCAAATTTAAGGTTGGAGAACGCGGAAGAAGATATTGCAGTTGACAAAGAAATGTATCAAAGACTAGTTGGTGAAGCTAGCACAATTTTTACAAGGGGACCAAATATAAAGAAAAAATAATTTATATTTTAAAAGTTAAAACTAATATATTAAACTTAATCAATAATCAAAATAAATTCGCAATAATTTTTACGGCAAAGTTGAGCTTGACGCCGTTTTAAGAAGTCAAATTTATCCATAATTGACTCTATACTAAATAGATTATCAATACTTTTTAATATTATATCTCTTTGAGCCAACAAAATTGTTTGGAGTAGCCAAATATATATTAATGGGGTAGCTACAGATAAAAATTGTGCTACTTATGCAAGATTTGTTTTTCTTTTGGAGTAGCAAATGCTACTCCATTGTTATGAAACCCTCCGCCCCTGACAATGACAAATCTGATATCAATTATCAAGTATCTCTAAACAATAACCGTCAGTAGTATTTTGAAGAAAGTAGTTGCAATTGCCAGCCGTTACTAGTTTAGTCTAAGCCTACTACGTTCTCAGGCTATTCATGCCTAGATGACTTCTTTATCATCATTGGAAAGCTTTTTGTAAATGGTAATTTGAATCATACACCAAAGACACAGTAAATACCAAAACCAAAGACTTCTTTTCTAGCAAAAGTTACATGAAATACCTGCCATCCTTGGTCCAAAAATAATTTTTCCTTTGCTAGTAAAGTTGGTGTAGCATGGATGCCCAACAGAGGACAACCTCGACACTGATGCAAAACAAAAAAGATAAACCATATTACGGTTTATACACATCCAATACATTCATAATTGATAATTAAAAGCCATAATCTAAACGTAGAATCACTGTACTCAGGCATAATTAACAAGACAATACCAATATAAGTCATGGAGCATGTGTGGAAAAAGTACAACAACAAATCTTAAATAAATTTAAGCCTCTAAGGCTTACGTCTTTCAAATTCAATACACGTTCCTCCTTTATCAGAATGAAGTCCACAAGGAAGAATTGACAAAATAAACAGGATAAAGCAAGAGCACATGAATGTAAGTCCCAAAAAGGGAAGATGATAGAATCGTAAGAAGTAAAAAACAGAAGACATTCAATCAAATTATGGGAATGTGAACTATTAGTGAGGAGGAAGAACCCAATGAGGAAAACGGAGACATGTGTACAGTGATTTGAAAACGCATACCAAAGGATGAACAGAGAAGTCATGCATGAACATAGACTAGTGGAAGACCATAGCCCTGGACACGGGCGGGCAGTGGGTCAGTGGCTGGCAACAGAAGTGGGTGCTTTCACATTGAAATAGAAGCCAGACAAAAGTTTGTTTTGCATTGAATTTGAAACAGAAACTCAAGTGTGTATTTTATACCGAGTGGATGAGTTTCATTCACTATTGTAGCTAGACTAGCTTTCTGGTATAGACAGTTGCCGTTAGTCATTAGCTGTTCAGTTGTAACTACTTGTACCTACCTACTACCTAGGCTTTGACATGCTTGTATAAATATTGTATTTGCATTAGAAACTCTCATTGGAACTCGATTCATTTTTCACCAATATCAGAAACTGTTTTCTCTCATTTTCTCTCAACTAGTTTGCTTCTAATAGCCTAAAATGTTTCTATTGAAAAAAGAGAAGTCGTGGAAGTAACCAAAAATACTGGGCTGAAAACTCCAAAAATATGGGCAAAGATGGGTTTTGACCCCCGTGTGGAGATGGCGACTTTGATTTACAAAGCTATCATCCAAAACCACAGGCATGACAACTAATCTATTATGCAAAAACTGCCATGTCATGAATAGTTCAGTTTGCAATGGTCCAAGGCTACAAACTAACTACCCAGCTATGGGTGAGACTAATCTTCCCTTGAGGTACGAAATCATCCCTTCGCACAAATATTCTTCAGTGGTATTTGAATTTCTAGCATTGCATTTAAAGCTCATCTCATTAAGGCTCGCTTACTACAACTTGCTACAAACTTATAAGTAAAACAGTATAATGAACAAAAAGAAGGTATAACAATTACAGAGAGAGTAAAAAGGCAAAGCAAATATTATATGTGTATTAGAGAAAGAAGATCCACTTTTAGGATCAGACACCTCCAATGGTAATCCGAAATCAATCGATTGTAATCTAAAATCCACAGTAGAGAACAAGATACAAAACTTTGACATTCATACCTCCAAATTTCTGATCATCTGCTGCCCAAAAGCATCATCTGGATGGATCTGTTAAGAAAGTACCGTATAATGCAAAGAGGATCCTAGTTTATTTCCATAAAAAGTAGTAGAATGAGAAACTATGAAGGTTGTAACCTGCTCATAAAGAAAAAACAATGCTGTTGAAAATGTTTGGCAGGCCCAACCAACAACTTCGTGACTTGAATCTGGATCCAAGTAAATCAGAACACATTCTGCAATTATAAAAGTTGGCAGGCTGATAACAACATCAGAATGAATCAATATATTAAACCTGGATCATAAAGGCATGTGTCTACACATTCACAATTACACACAAATATATAAAACAGCATAAGATACAAGAAATTAGCATTAAATCCTCCAATGTTTGAGTGCCTTTAGCAAATATAATATCATATAGCTCTATAAACATATTTATTTATATAATAATAAATAAGTTAGTACAGGAAGCCATAGAAACAACATTACAGCTACGTTATGCCCAAACTTGTTTCTTCCTGCCATTTCCATTTCTTAAATATAAAATATATGACTGTAATATGTATAAAGGAACAAAGTGCCACTCACCAACTATAAAATTCAGAAACGCTTTCTTTGAAGTCATTTTCAATTTTAAAATTTTAAATTGTACGAGCTCTTCTATTTATATTTATCACTTTGCCAGGAGATGATAAAAAAATTATAAATTGTATCCATCAATATATTTCAAAATGTTCTGGTGTTGCACAGTTGCAAGCTGTATGAAGAAATACAATATTGCTGGCTAATGACTGAATATCAGCAGTCTTTAAAACCCTTTCTGATTTAGACAGATTCTAGGAGGTATTTTAATTGTTTTCATATCTTTTCCTAGAAGGGGCTGATACATCCAAACAATTATCAATTATATCCAGATGGTAACAGAACTTCACAAACAAGAGATAGGTAGAGTTGAATCCCAAAACATACCTTGGATCCATCTCAGTAATGGTTATAATATCATTTAATTGTTTTATATCACGCAAGTCTGCAGGGACTAGTTTATAATGAGCACTGATAACTTCTCCTTTCTCTGGCATAGAATGAGACATACAAGCATCAGTAAAGATCAGCAGTAATCATGAATGCTAATACTCAGTATTGATGTATCTAAATATCAGAGTGAAAAGATCGTATTGGTTTCATCCTCAAATGCTACAGATCTAGTTTTTAATGTTTGTTGTTAAGATTAAACTGAGTGGCAGAATCAAAATTTCTATAATCGCCAAATCTGTCAGTTTATCCAAGCAATTCATTTGCTCTAGTAACAGTGTCGAGTTGAAGAGATATAGAATATAAAATGAAAAATAAATAAAAGATTTATTTTAATCGAATTTATTCTGAGAGATAATTAGATACCATGTGCTAGCACAAAAGAAAAAGAAATCACAAGAATATGAGGTTAAAATCATCACATAATGTCCCTTCCGTATAAAGCATCATACTCAGCACTACTTACCCCTTGAAATGGAAGCTGTTTCACCAAGTTTATTCTTCAATTGACTGCAAGTCTCGATAAGTGCTGCCTTTTTACTTGTTACCTGGATGACAAGCATGATAGTAGTTTAAATTTCTATAGCAATAATGGCAGTTTTAAAAACAGTATAAAGCTTTTGTATTTCATTTTGCAATTAGACGTATACTTAGTGAAACCAGATTGTATTAACCATGAGTTTCTTTGACAACGTATATGACCAACCCATCTCAGAACCCATAAACAACTAGAAATTAAGGTTGCAGCATTGTCTAATAAAGGTTGCAGAAAGGTACTCAGGTTTCTACCTCTTTAAAGTCCACTTCCACATATAAATGTGGTGCTTTCCCCTCATCCTGCCAAGAAAAGATTTTAAACATGTAAGTTACAACTGCACATTGGCACATAGCAATACACCATAGGTTAATGAGGCTATAGCAAAAAGGTTACAAAACTGGAACGACTGGTAATTGGTAACAAAGTATACAGGTTTACACACCCAGAGTCACGTCCAAACAAGGGGATGGAGACTATTAGAAAACAAGGATCCCATCATGCAGCATGCAGACTTATTTTTGTATCTTTGATGTGCATGGGTAAAAGAGGAAATCGATCTTCTACGCTACCAGGCTATAATAATGTTGTTCAACTGATTATGTTTTGTCTTAATAATCATGCATATTTTGAACACATATTACTGTATCATAACTTAAATACACACCAAAAACTTGGTGAAATGCAAATCATTCATGAGCAGCATTTATAGATGGACACAGCAGCAACCATGTCCAGCTACTTTTTTTGGAGCCATCGGAAACATACAAAACAAAGAAAACAAAAATAGAAACAAAAATGAAAGCAAAAGCACCAATCAAGGGGATTCACGAGGCACGGACATAGAGCCTTACATATTTATATATGTATTAGAATATTCCACCACTCACTAATTTAAGTTAAAATTATATATATATATATATATATATATAAGGACAAGTATAAAAAGCTTTGAAAACAGGTAATTAGTGAAGTCACAATTTTGTATTCATCCAAATTAATGCATCTCACATGCATTATCTATTATTTTTTCGTACGCAAATTTACATAAATAGCCCACACAGTTTGGAGAACATGTTGCTTTCAACCTCAAAAAAACAATAAAAAAATAAAATAAAAGCTAAAGCACATCCATGACATGAGAACTTTTCAAAATATTTGATAATCTAAATGTCTAGGTCTTTGATTCTTTTGTAGCAGAGTATGACATACTGTCTAAAGAGAGTAAGATTGTGAAGGCAGCAGACAATTAGCACAAGAACACCAACAAAGATGAAATAAAAAATGTCATTGTGTCCTGTTATAAAACACATTGCACTATTTCACCAAGATATTAATGCAAAATCTTTAGGGTCAATAATAATTCAATCCAAACCTTCACTTGACCCGCACAGCTCCAAAATAAGAGGAAATTTATATTTTTAAAATCAAAGCAGATTAACTTTAAGTACAATTAGCACAGCATAACTCAAATTCAGGCACCTGCAACTGAAAATATGTTGTATCAAAGCCTGCTCCAAGTGATAGTATCTGCGTCTTTATTGGGCCATTTTCATTGCTCTTTTTCTCAACATCAAGAAACTGGTAGAGAAATTTCCGAAGGGCAGCCCAACGAGCAAAGTAACCTTCATAGTCAAACAGTTAAAAAAATTAACAAGCTACTCATTTGAAGGGTCGGTACTTACATAAGTCAATTCCTAAAAGCAGCTAAATCTTACCACGATTAATAATCGGAGATCTTCTTACAGGCCTTCTCACAAATAAATGAATGTAATCATCTTTCATGTATCCCTTTTTCACACATGACCTAGAGCCAGTTCATGGGAAGCAAATATCCATCATATAAGAATAACATTTATAATACAAGAGGAAAAACTACGACCAGAAAAGAAGAATATCAACATCATCAAAACCAATGTTTGATTACATCAAATCAAATGTTATACAGTTTGCAACATTATGAGAGACTTTCCAATACACAGAATGAATGGATAGACCTAAATCAGTCCACTATTATGGACCAAAATTCTTTTAATGTTGAATCATTATGCACGAACTCCAATCCATATCATTAAGTACTAAAAGTATTTTTGGATGGATAGACCCATTTTCCATTTTAGAAAACCAGCCAAAGTCCATAACATATTTTCCATTGTTTTTCTATCATATGCTTGTAGCACCGACACTTATGATCAAAGACGTGCCGGTGTCTGACATTTGACACGACACCGATACATGTGATTATATTCAATTGCATCCTTTTCTCAAATAATTACCGGTGTCGTGTGCCGGTGTCGGTGTCGTGTGCGTGCTGCATAGATCGTATATTTTTAATGTATTTGGGGATTCAAACTTACTCGTATATCTTTAATGTATTTGGGGATTCAAACTTACGAATCTCCGGAAGAAAAAAAAACGAAATAAATCCTCTTCACTTCCTCTCTTCATTTCTCCAATTCATTGCCAAAAATTTTAAGTGATTTAAGGAATATAAACGATATTTGGATCATACCGAATGTCACACTATCATGTTCACAAGCAATTATACAGAGAGAAACAATAATTACATTGAAAAAATTGCATGACTCCAAACGCAACAAAAATGAAAACCTGAAATAGCTTTGCGGCAATAAAAAACAAAGAGAACACGAATTGATTGTGAATTGTGATAGTGATTAATCAGTAAAGGAGAAAGGTGTGCGTGCGAGCGTACAATTTACTGGCGGAAGCGTCGTCGTTGGTGGCTTGTACCGCCGCAGTGTTACTGTTGTCGATGCGTGAATCGGCCACTGTATCCGCCATGGTTGAATAACGAAGAAACGAACGTGGTTCTCTTTTTTTAGGTGTTAGCGAAAAGTAACATAACCGTGTTTTTTTTTTCACCTACAGCGTTAGGGTTTGCACAACTTTTTTTTTACCGACAATAGGGTTTGCACAACTTATGATAAATGGGGGTGTGTATAAAGACTGGTTTACATGAACCATAACTTAAAATTCAGTTAACCAATCCAAAAAGAAAATTGCTATTCCCCATATAGTATTGTTCATTCACATATGATTTGACTAAAATACCCTCAGTGTGATTTAAGTCACGTTCGGTATATACCAACATAAGTTAAGCCACGCTGCGTACACGTTTGTTTTAGGTAAGTTATGTTTTCACCAATTTTGCACAAAGATAATATTTTTTAAAGACCCCAAACATACAATATGTTATGTTCATTTTTTAAAAGCATGTCCTGTCTTATAATCAACGATAACAACATTTCATTCATGATTCAAAATAAATCATAACTAAAAATACACAAGTACGCGTAATAAATTCTAAAATTAATAGAATACGACAAATTTATTTAGTTATAATTTCATCTACGTTCAAATAAATGAAGTGTTACGTTACATTACATTATCCCTAAATATGTGGTATCATCATGATGTTGGATTTAAATTAAATTCTTGAAAGTTTACCGAAAATGTTGGCATTGAAGCGTCTTATACTTAGTGTAAAAATTTGCAAGTCCCTTTCAAAACTCAAAAGAATGAAGAGAACACAACACATGTATTTTACTGAATCAACTATATAAGTTATCACATCAAATCCCTTCATATAGGATGAGTCATGACAAAAAGAAATGCATTCAAATATATTCTTTTGAACTTAATCATACTGGTCTACCAACTGACAAGTTTCAATTGACAGAGGAGCACGATCAAGCTCAAAACAACATCTTAGAAATGCATTCTCGTTTGTCACACTCATCATATACGAATGAATTCGATGTGAAAACCTATATAACTAATTCGGCATAATACATGTTGTGTTCTCTTCATTTTTGCGAGTTTTCAAAGAGACTATCAAACTTTTACGCTAAGTAAAAGACACTTCAATGCCAACATCTTCAGCAAACTAACAAAAATTAAACTAAAATTCAACAAAATAATGACACAACATAATAATACTACATAAACATCTTCATCCGGCCGAATCAAACTCTTGAAAATATCTTCATGCAACCTCAGCAACGTAACATCCATCTCGATCCTCGGGAACGTGTTGTGCTGACCAAATATCGAGAAAATGCTCCTCACGTCATTGTCGTTCGTTAACTCTAGCTGACTGAACGTCAATCTCCCCTATGAGTCGAACAATGGACGTTTGTACCAAACGTATTCCACCGTCCTTGTGTCTCCGTGGTTGAGTCATTGGTTGATTTCATCAAGTTGATCCTTCAGTTCTTTTAACGTTACATCGTCCCGAACCTCGAAAAAATTAGGGTTTCTACCAATGAAGCATACTTGAGCGTTGAACAAATTGTCCATTGTTTCAGATCTACACCATAAAAAATTAAAAACAATCAATGAAACACTCATTCAAACATTTCATCAAACACTTGGAGTGCAAATTATACATAAACCCTAAAACTAAAAATTACAACATAAACATGCAAACATATAAACATTTAAGCAACATAAGTCATTTACATGTAAACATTGTAACATTTCTTGCCAAAAAAAATCAAAATTTAAAACAAACCCTAAAACTAAAAAAATTCTAATTTAAGAGGAAAAATGTAACATATAAACATAAAATGATAATGGTACTTGATTATGAAAACTTTCTTGTTGTTGGAGTGGTGGGTGATTTGAAGTTGAAGAAATTTGAGTTTGGATGATTTGAGAAGTGAAATGGAGAAATGAGGCACTGCGTGAGTTATAAAAGAACGCAACATGACTTAAGTCACGCAGGTTATACAGTCACGCTCTGTTTGTGTCCGCAACCAGAACAGACAGAATGCACCATTTCTCCCTGTTTTCATTCCTTCATTCATCCATTCATTATTCCATTTTTCATTCATTCAATCAATAATTCAATCATTCATTCATTCAAAGCTAAAATACGCAAATTCAATCAAAGTTATAATACGCAAAAAAAAACCAAAAGTTTACCAAAATGTCATAAAAATGCGCAAAGGCGCGAGTGTAAATATAATACATCCATGTCTGCCAAAATGTCATAAAAATAACTAAAAATATACAAAAGTACAAACGTCACAAGACCCTGCTCCGATAGACTATGGCTCCTAGTCCTCCACCGGGGAACCGCTGCCTCCTGCAAAATGAGATACTCCGACTGGACACATTGCATAATACCGGCAACGACTGGATTCCCAAACACATCAGGACAACCCATTGCATTGTCCACTCTAGCTCTGATGTTCCCAATAATCTGCAATGGGTTGGGAACCTGTCTGGCCCACTGTTGTTGAACAATAACCTCCTCGTAAGGAGGGACATGAGTCGTGTACTCAGCAACGGCCTCAGGATCGTTCATGATGGGATGAGATACACTATAGTACCAACTAATGTACCCTTCTTGACACTTCCACTGCATAGTCGCTGCTGTCGACCGACCTCGAAGCGTTTGTGGAAAGACATGGAGCAGAAAATCTTGAAAGGCCACACCTACCGCCTGAGGCTGAAGAGCCTGAATATCAGTAGGAGATCTGGGGACGGTCTGCACATGTTTGTATTGCCTGAGAACCCGCTCCAGCAAGTGAAGGCACATAGTCGTCATGCTGGCCATGATCCAACCAGAGTACCAGCAAATGTCGTGGAAAGGCGTGATGTCAACCGGTAATCTCAGACCATTGTGTGTCAGGTTTGTTTGAGTATCTTTGCATATGTTGATGTATTTTTTATATGTTTCGAATAGAAGAAGGAAACAAAATATCTCCAAGTTTGATTGCTTGAACTTGTCGACAAGGAATTACAGTATAAAAGTAGATTGCAGAAATTAACTTAGAGTAAAGTAAATTGCATTGATTTGAAATAAAGGTTGTTCACAAGGATCATACATGATTCGTAACTCTTTTCTCGCTGTAACTTGGATACTTCGAGTGTGTAGAATATTATGTAAGTGATTTTGTGACCCCGTTTTCCTCATGGAAAACTCTTATTTATACTAAAGGAAATAACTGTACAATCTTATCCACACTTCTAACTGCTAATAACGCTTAATAACAGAGAAAAACAACCTATTTGAAATTCAAATCTTGCTATTTCGACAGCCATGACTTTTGATAGTCTGTCAAAGAAACTTTCCGAAACAAAACCAACCTTCGCTTTGTTGATGTGCGCTTCGACCAATTCTAACACTTCGATTTTGTCGATCGAAGAAGTGCAACTTCGAAACTCCTTTAGACTAAAAGTCCCCACTTTCCTCCACGTGTCTAATTAAACCATTAGTAACTGTATTTAATATCCTTTGTCGAAAAACACAGGTAACAAATTGCCCCCCCAAAAATGTTAGGTTCGACGGAAGATATTGTAGAAGGAAACTGACATTTTTGAAAAAACTCTAACCTCCGAAGAAATCCTTACATCTTCTTGAATGGTGACGTCATTCACCTCGAGCAGTTCCCCAAATCAGTTATCATTACTGCACTATTTTCGAAGGTTTTTGGCTCATGGGAGAAGTAATGACGGCTAGGTTCATAAACCTTTCAAACTTCTTTTGCCACGTGGCTAGACTTTTCAACCCTTCAAATTAAATAGTCTTTTCGGTTTCCCTCAGTAATAAGTATAAAATGCATCTTTTTACTCCTTTCATTATCACTTTCTTTCCATAAAACTTCTCCAAAAAGCCATCTTCCCTTTTCTTCCTACCATGGATAGACTTCCAGAGGACCTGTTAATCAAAATCACTCAAAAAATAGCAGCTACTGGTACCCAGAACTTGCTCAACTTTAGGGCAACCTCCACCACTCATCGTCGACTGGCGGACAAGAAAACAGTTTTCAAGGCTTTACCACGCAACTACCTCTGGTATTTCTTTGATAACTTCTCTTCTGCGCAAAAGCTTGCTTTCATGCAACGGATGATTCAAAGTGGCCACGAATCATTCAGCCTGGTGGAAACAGCAAGGCTCCTCCATGATGAACCCAATAACCTGGATGGCATTTATCGTATTCTACGCAAAGCAGCTTTCCATGGCGTGGATGGAGCCAAATATTTGCTGATGATCTTCAAAATCCTCTCAAAAGATGGATTTTCGATGAAGAAGGTTTTTCCTACTTTCAAAGACTTCTTTGATCGTCAAGTGCTAGCAGAATGCAGGAGGTCTACCTTTGGAGGACAAGGTTTTCCTTACTTTTTGCCTTACAGGCCTCATTGTGGTATCAGGCCATTGCCTTCAAGCTTGGTCATTCGATTCACTTGCTCTGCTCAAGGAACATGCAAAGGACATGGGAGAAGACCAGGGATCTTCTAGCCTTTACCAGGTTCGGATGATGAATATTCAAGGACCGAACTTTGCCTCTACTGTCGCCTCGACTTGGAAGTTATGTGGTTCCTACACGAGCTTCGCTTCTTGGAAGACGAAAACTTCTAGGCTTTAGGCTTTTAGGTTGTAGTTTTTAGGGCCTCAAAGCCATTTTGATGTACTTTTCATGTCGGACGATACTTCTGATGTCAATATGCTTCGACATTTTATGTAATATGCCCAATGCTTGGCTTCAAATTTTGATCTAATCAAATGCCTTTTTATTTCTTAATGCTGCTTTTTTTAACTTTTGAATTAGACTTGAACAATGAAACATCGTCATTGCAAATTTTCACGTCGAATGAAAATTCATATGCTTCGACTTTGTAGAAACCGAAACGGTGGTTTTCTCTTTATTTGAAAACAAATCTATGGCGCCACTTTCGCAAGAGCCAATGGGCCACGTTTTGGACTAAGTAGCGCCCAAAAACCAACTTTTAGATTGTCAACTTAGGATGTTGACATCTGTCAATATTTGAAGTAGGAAGCAGTATAAAGTTACACCTTGGGAAATATAAAAAGTACTCCCTTAACCTTTTCTACACATCTTTCCAAACTGATTAATAAAAACAACAGGAATTATTCCTCCTCTCTCCTAGTTTGTTTATCTCTGAAAACAAACTGTTTCTCCTCTTTCTCTGAAAACAACAATTTTTCAGAACCAGTTCTAATAAAAACGCATCCCACTTCTGAAAACACCATCCGGAAAGCTTTGAAGAACAACAATGGCGTCTTCATCCAAAACTCAACCGTCTGATACTGCGGCTACGACGAACTTCTCTGTCCAGCTTCAACCGGGGAACTTCAAGTTCGTTCCTGGACCTGACCTGAAGGACGAACAAGCCCAGATTTGGAAATCTCAGGTAATGATTCCTTGCCCTGATTCTCATGCATATTCGGGTCCTTTATCCCAGAGAACGAGAAGATAGTGATCAAATCAAGGAAATTTTTCCCACCTATCACACTTTTACCCCCTAGGGTTTTCCAAAAAGGACCATACTTTATGAATTTCATGGATACACGCACTAGAGTGTTTAGGTATGCACCTCATGCTGGGAGTGATATATACTTGAAATGGCTGAACAAAGTCGAATCGAAGAAGAAAGATTTCTGGAAAACGTCTGGCATCTTCGACCTTATCTAATTGTCAAGACTTAGGCCAAAATACCAACCCAACATGTTGATTGCAGCATTGCATTTTTGGGACCATTCAACAAGTAGCCTCCAACTCAAATGTGGAATGTTAACCCCAACACTTCTAGATGTAGCTGCAATTACTGGCCTGAAACCCACTGGAAAGACCTTCGATCCCAATGATGTTTCGACATATTTTGACTTCAACTTCCAACGAGTTGTTTTCTCGTCTTATATTGAGGACCATTACGACACCAGTAGTGATGACATTTCTGATGTAGAACATGTCGCATTCATGACCCTCTGGTTATCCCTCTTCGTGTTCTGCACCCCGTCGTTGCAAGTGGCGAAGATGTATATTAAACTTGCCATCCAAATACATAAAGGTAAGGATGTCAGCCTGAGTCGACTCATTTTGGGTGCCCTCTATGATGGTCTTGGCAATGGATCTTTTGACCTGAGGAACGCAAGTGAGGTAAGAAAAACTTTGTCTGTGTCTGGACCCATTTAGCTTTTCCAACTATGGTTGTTAGCCACGTTTGAATCAAGATTCCAACTCTTCATTCCTGATGAACATAAGAGTATGGTAGAACAAAGAAGAATCGAAGGCACCCGCCTTACTGCGCTGAAACTCAGAAATAGGCCAAACCAATGAAGCCTTATTTTCGACGACCTTCAACGTGTTCCTAAACTGCAACACTTTTGTACCTTCGATGGCCCCATTTGTAAACAGAACTCATGGACCAGAGTGGTTTACCAAAGGGTTTCCAGAGCCTTCATTTGACCGCAAAGGAGAACACTTTGAGATTTGGAAAGCTTATTTGACTCCCAATCTGCTTTCATTCAGGATTTCGACTGGGAAAGGGAAAGAACTCTTCAGAGTAAGTGGCTATCAACCAAACCTGGTAGCCATACAATTCGGCCTTTGCCAGCTTCGACCTAGATCTCTCTTCTCCAGTAAGAAATATCTGTGACATCCCAAGACCAAGAGAGATTGGCGAGAGCGTCTTGCCAAATTCGATCAAGCTGTCCCCAGCTTTGAGCCCATAGTTTTCAAAACATCTTTCTTATGTACCCAAGAATTTTTTACTTGGTGGAGAGATTATTATAAAACACAAAGTGCTAATGTTGATGAAAACTTTTTACTCAAGCCGCTGACATCCACTTTTCCTTCTGTGCAGAATAAAAAAGTGAAGAGCAAAGGTACGCATATTCGAGAAATTCAAGCATTTCAAAAATATTTCGAAACTGTGTATGACCCGAGGCACCTTAGTCGGACCGTTGCTCAGGCAGTGAAAACTTCAAAAGAAAAAATAAGTGAGAAACTTTATATGGTGAAAGCCCCTCCTCATGTAAAAGACAAATACACTTATGCTTTGCATTTCAAAACACGATTTCCGACTTTGCCAACCAGCAAACTTGCTTTGGCCTTTCGACCACCTCTTCCTCATTGGTTCTTTTGTGGTTCGAGGTTAGCCTTCAAAAACCTTTTAGCTAAAAATCCTGATAGAGTAACTCCGACTAAGTACGACATACATAGTTTTGGAGGTCATTTACACCTTGATATTCGACATGTTCGAATTACGTCAGAAATTAGAACAGGTGATAACCTTCGCCTTCAGAGGTAACGTATGGTTTTATTCGCTTTCATACCTAATGATTTCATATATTCCACAACTGTACCTCTTACCTCTAAACCCACTTCAGACGATGAGCCTAACAAGGAGGAGACCAAGAAAAAGGCAAGACCTTTTAAGTCGAAAGCTGTTGAGGTAACCTCTTACTATTTCCCAATGGCAATATATATTTTCTTTGACCATTTCTTTAATGAAGGTGATTTTCCAGAAACGGAAACGCACCAGCAGTTCTTGCAACACGTCTCCTTCTAAGAAACTCAAGAAATTCATCAGCGTATCAAGCGATGACTCAGAGGTAGGTGGAAACTTTTTCTTTTTCTTTTGAGTTTACTTAAACATCTCCATCATTATATATATACATATATGTGTGTGTGTGTGTGTGTTTTCTAGGATGATGGTTCTTCCCCACATGCTGACGCTGCTGAAGGTCTGTCAACCTTGGTCGGGAAAGAGCAAACAAAGAAACCTGAGCCGGATTCAAATGTCGAACCTCTAAAGAAGAAACTCCATAAAGCAAAGAAGATCCCGAGTGAAGGCTCTGGTGTCGGGAAAATCAATACAGGGGTATATGTCGAAACCTTTACTTCTTGCAAGTTAACTCATCGATTAATTTCCTTTAATTATGATGATAATTTGTCTATCACAGGTGTTGGAAACTGGTAACGTCGAGGTTGGGGGGCAGACAACGCCCACTTCGCCGCATAATTGTCCCATCTCTAAGATAATTGAAGAGACGAACGAGGACAGACCAACGGATCAGAACAATGGCGGGAAAGTGTCTGTTGACTGGTTTGAAGATGTGTTTGTCACTACTCCTCCCGAACCCAAACAGACCGAAGTTGAGGTTGGACACAATGCGAGTTCACCAAAAGGTGAACTTCTCGCTCCTACTTCAGGTATCCAAACTACCTCTCCTACCGGTGGAGAAACCACCGTCACTGAGCCACTCCAGAATCCAAACCCTGTCGAGACAGCTGAAACAAATAAGGATGATACCCATGGTGACAATGTGAGCAGTGAGGATCCTGAGGACGAGGAGGCCGAAAGTAGAGGGTATAACCCGCGAAGTCCCGAGAGCATGGATGAGTCTCCACCAACGAAAACGCATGCCCCTAGTACCACTCCAAGCCTAGATGACATAGCAAGTCTTGAGGAAAGTGATCCCCTTGAAGCTTTTAAACTCTTGCTAAGCAAAGAAAATACTCAAAATACTTCGACTTCATCCGGCGGAGTGAGTTCAGAAGCGTCTGAGGATGATTTGACCCAAGAGCTGCGGGCAAAGGTCAAAGAGGTAGACCTTTTTCAAGCCATCAGATTGAACTCGAACTTCAATTGCGAACTCAAAAGTTTGATACACAAGCTGCTCAAGTTAACTCGTAACCAACCTTTGTTAGCTTTCCTGGTTGACTTCGAGCCTCTTCTGGATCGAATAGGCAAGGAACTCCGACGCGAATCCGAAAACAATGCTTTGTTAACAAAACAACGTCATCATCATACAGACAACTTGAGGTTAGTCAAAGCATCTAAAGCTAAAGTTGCTTCCTTAGAGCTTGAGAGTGCCAATGTTTCGGCCGAGGCGAAGGCATGCAAGTCAAACACTTCTACTTATAAAGAACAAATGGCAGTCTTGACGTTGAAGATTAAAGAAGAGGAAAAGAAGTTAGCTGGAAACCAGAAAGTACTGGTGTCGCAGTGATTTTCGGATATCAAGCTATTGGTTAGCGTTGACTCACAAAATTAAGATTCACCACCGAGCTTTTATCTTTTCAAGGAAAAGGGGAAAAGTTCGTATAAACCCTAAATTTTAGAGATCAAAGGTTTGGGGGTTGGTTACGCAAAGGGAAGGTGTTAGCACCCTAAACGTCTATAGTACTCTATAGGAACCTCTTGTTTTATTTTTATCTTTATGCTAAATTGATTATTTGTTTGTAATAAATGCCTAAGTGTAAAAGGATTAAAATGATGAGTTTAAAAAGGAAAATATTTTTGTTATTTTTATTGATTTGGAAAGACAAAGTATTTTGCCTATGTACCCGAGCGGGATCAAAACTACATATGTACCCTATGTAGTTCAGGGTAAAAAGCCGAGTGATTTGTTTTGATTGATTTTAAAGTTTTGAAAATGTTTTTGAGAAGATAAGAGGCCGAAAATGCATATAATAATAAAAAGTGAGTTCGATTGATTTTAAATTGATGAAAAAGTTTTGATAATTAAAGATTGATTAAAGTTTGATTAAGAAAGAGAAGTCACTTGGTTTGAAATCAAAGGTTGATTTTTTTGGGATTTTGATTATATGAAATGTTTTTGATTTTTTGACTATTTGATTTTTTTTGAAAATTTTGATTAAATCCTAAGGTCCGAAAACTAAAGTATGCTGAGATAATCTAAAGCGCGTCGGATCCCCCAAAATGACGTTGGATCAAGTGAAGGTCATTTTCCTCGGGTACGGTCATTATTTGCATCTTTCGTTTTTAACATGAAAGCGGAATAAATAAATGTGAGTGTCAGTGCAATATTCTCATTTATATTTACATTGTTCCTAAATACATTCTAATAAAAATAAAAATGACAAAATAAATAAAAATAGAATTTCAAATGCATTAAAATAATTATGCTAACAATAAATAAAGGAATAAAAATGCATGAAATGCTAGACAAATAAATAAATATGTGGCATAAAAAAATAAATAAAATAAAAATGCATGAAAAATAAATGGAGACTTGAAAATAAAAAAAAATGAAATAAAAAGAAATATAGAGAAAAGGGGGGTGCAAGAGCAGAAATGGGGGTGCGAACAGCAAGCAGAAAAGATGGGAGAAAGGAAGGAGGATTGGGCCGCATGGGCTTAGCCAAGAGAGGGGGTATATATTAGCCTTTTTTCAGATTTTTTCCATTTCTTCCCCTTCTCCCTCTCTCTTCTTTCTTTCTCTCAAATTTTTCCTCTGTATTCTCTCTCTAAAAGCTCAGGCCACCGGAAACTCCTCCGGCACGGTGGCGCCGAATCCATTTCGTTTTTTTAAAACTTTTTAACTTTTCTAAAATCCTTTTCTTTCTTCTCTTCGAATTTGAACTCGGATTTTTCAAAATCTTCTTGAAAACGAGTAGATCTAAGTTTTAATTTTTGAATAAAATTACCTTTTTTTTTGTTCGGATTTGATGGTTTTTTGGTTCAATTTTGGTGTTTTGCGGTTCGGTTTAGTGTTTTGTGGTTCGGATTAGTGTTTTGGGGTTCAGATTAGTGTTTTGTGGTTCGGTTTAGGGTGGTGGCCGTGTGTGGTTGTGTATGGTTGTTGTGGCCGCGTGTGGGTTAGGTTTTGGGGTGGTGGCCGGTTTGGGTTAGGATTTGGGGTGGTGGTGGTATGTTGGTGTGGTTCGGTTTTAGGTGGTGGATGTGGTGGTTGGCCGTGTTTTTGGTTGTGCTTTGTGGATGATACAAAAAATGAAAGATATTTTTTGTAGAGATTTGATAATGTTGTTTTTTTTTTTGTGATTTGTTCTGATGAAATTTTCCTCCCTCTTGCCTTTGATTTTCGTTCACAATATATAGGCAATATTGGTGTACTTTTGTGACCCTGTGATATGTTTGAATGCTGGATTCTTGGATGCTTTGGCAAAAGTTTTGGATTTTGGACAAAAATGGACAATGGCTTTGGCCATTTTGGACAAAGTGTTGAGTGCAAGCAAGGAAAAAAACAGAGAAAGGGGGCGCAGCATGTTGTGCTACTTTTCAGATTTTTTACTTTTTTGTATTTTGAAATTTGATTTTTTCATAAAATTAAAAAAAATAAAAATAAATAATAATAATAATAATAATAATAATAATAATAATGATAACAATAATATAAAAAAAGAATAACAATAATAAGAATAAAAATAAAGACTAAAAATAAAACAAAATAAAATAAAATACAAGTAACAAGTGGACCTAAAAACGAACCAAAAATGAGGTATTTTAAAATACATCTCTGCCAAAATTTTCTTCAAAAGGACGAAAAGTTTCGGGGCAAAAGACATATATAAATGGAAGCTTAGGTCAAAAATTGGGGTATGACAGATGCCCCTATTTAAGTTTCTTCATCTGGAGATTTGACGATGAAATCTTCGCTTCGATGGGAAGAAGAGACTTAAATACAGAATACACCATTTTTGACCTTAAGATACTGAGAATGCTCGTGATGCAAGTATGAATGCACGACGGCAAATGTGACTCGACCGGGGAAAGATACCCAAATTTGTTAAGGAAAGGGATCTAATTCCACTAGGGAATAATGTAGTTTTACCGGGGAGAACGGGTCGTCTACTATCGCATTAATTCAGAACGATAGCCTAATGAAGACAAAAGACCGATGTTACCTACTATCATACAGACGATAGCTTATAAAAGGTAAAAGAAGGAGACATTGCCTACTATCAACAAAGATGATAGCTTAAAGAAGACAAATGACAGGTATTACCTACTATCGAGCACTGATAGCTTAAAGAAGGTAATATATAAGAGAAAATACATTGCCTACTATCGGTGTGAGGATAGCTTAATGAAGACAGACAATATATTTTTACCTACTACCGTTGTGAGGATAGCTTAATGAAGACATACAATATATTTTTATCTACTACCATTGTGAGGATAGCTTAATGAAGGTAAAATATAAGAGAAATGACATTGTCTACTATCGGTGTGAGGATAACTTAATGAAGACAGACAATATATTTTTACCTACTGCAGTTGTGAGGATAGCTTAAGAAGGTAAAATATAAGAGAAATGACATTGTCTACTATCGGTGTGAGGATAGCTTAATGAAGACAGACAATATATTTTTACCTACTACCGTTACGAGGATAGCTTAATAAAGGTAAAATATAAGAGAAATGACATTGTCTACTATCGGTGTGAGGATAGCTTAATGAAGACAGACAAAATGCTTTACTTACTATCGTGTAGTGATAGCTTAATGAAGGTAAAAAGAAAGAGAAATGACATTGTCTACTACCGTTGCGAGGGTAGCTTAATGAAGACAGACAATATGTTTTACCTACTACCGTTGTGAGGATAGCTTAATGAAGGTAAAATATAAGAGAAATGACATTGTCTGCTATCGGTGTGAGGATAGCTTAACGAAGACAGACAAAATGTTTTACCTACTATCGTGTAGTGATAGCTTAATGAAGGTAAAATGAAAGGGACCTCTTTTGACCTGGCATACTGGGGATGACACGCTTGGGGAAATTGAACGTATTCGCAAACATGTTTGTTTGTGGAACTTGCCACTGGAAAGTGTTTGATTGGTGATATCTCTGGACCAGACACACTAGGGATGACACTTTTCGAGAGAATTCAAGTTGTTCGTTTGTAGAACTTGCCGCTTGAAATGTTTGATTGAAATGAAAGGATACGACTAAAGCAAGACTCAGTGTGATTAATGCAAACATGTGTGAGCGATGTTATGTGCATGTTGTGTATGCATGAATGTGTTTATGCATGAATGTATGAATGTATGTAAGACAATACGATTTGTATGACGATGTCACTGTATGACTGTATATAACACTGATGAGATAAGACTGAACGGATAGGACGAGAAGTGGCCCGACATCGCAGTACAAACACTCGACAATATTCACCGAGGATGATGTCATTGGAGAAGAAGTCGAGCCATTGACGAGGTGAATCCCAGCACAAGGTAGCAATTTATGGAGAAGTAAACACTTCTTGGGGAGGAAGCCCGTTAATCAGAAATCTGGCGGAAGTCACCATTTCTTACCGACACAGAGTGTTCTCTCGTGGGCACACTTCGGTAGCCATGTTTTTCTTTTGTTTTTCTTTGAAAATCCCTAACTTTTGTCTGGACCGCCCTTTTGGGTTTTTAGTCCACCGGGAGTATATTTTTTTTGTGTCCCTAATTTTTACCTGGACCGCCCTTTCGGGTTTTCAGTCCACCGAGACGCTCACTTTTGCCTAAGCCGCCTTTTTAGGTTTTCAACTTAGCGAGCTTTCCTGTTATATTTTTTGTATTTCTTGACATAAGTCTTCTCATATCGTTTAGCCATATTTCCCTTGCGGAGTTTAACCATTCTCGAGGCGGATGTTGACGTACACTTCTCCTACTCATGAGTTCAAAGAGAGTGTGTTTGTTGTTTACATCTTCAAAAAACACGAAAAGTTTTATTTTTATTTTTTTAAAAAATTTTGCTTTAAGTATTACCATCAAAAATAGAAGAAATTTCACACAACAAAATAAATGGGAATTCTAAATAACTGGGCGCAGGCTCAAACTTTATTAATTAAGTGGTGGCCTGCCAATGGCGTGGCTCCACGAATCTTTACAAAATTTTGAAAAAAAATGGCCAATAATATATGGGAAAGGTACATTGAACACAGTAACCGCTATCCTCCCTAACAACTTTGAATTCCACTGTTCCGAGTCGCTGATGTACAAATGCTTCGAATCGGAGGTCTTTTGACAACTAGGATGCCCCAAGTGAAACATGTCCAACCTGACGCAATTACTTTGTCATAGTCCTTAAATTTTGCATAGACCGCCCTTTCAGGTTTTCAATCTATCAGGATGATTATTTTCTGTTCATGTTTCTAATTTTTGCCTGAACCGCCCTTTCGGGTTTTCAGTCCACCGAGATGCTCATTTTTGCCTAAGCCGCCCTTTCGGGTTTTCGGCTTACCGAGTTGTTCTTACATATTTCTAGACAAAGTATTTCTTGACTGCATCGACGTTCGTAGGACGCGCAAGTTCGTCACCATCCATAGTTGCAAGAGTCATTGCACCACCAGAGAAAATTCTCTTGACCACATACGGGCCTTCATAATTAGGCGTCCGGTTGAAAAGACAAGATCTTTTTGAGCACGAGGTCTCCTTCTTTGAATTCGCGGGGACGAACCTTCTTGTCAAAAGCTTGTTTCATCCTCTTTTGACACAGCTGTCCATGACACAAGGCAGTCATGCGTTTCTCTTCAATCAAGTTCAACTGATCATACCTACTTTGGCACCACTCAGCCTTGGACAACTTGGCTTCCATAAGAACTCTCATCGACGGGATCTCGACCTCCACAGGGAGCACTGCTTCCATGTCATATACTAAGGAGAAAGGGGTTGCCCCTGTTGAAGTGCGCACTGAAGTACGATACCCATGCAAAGCGAACGGTAACATCTCATTCCAGTCTTTGTAAGTGACTACCATTTTCTGGACAATCTTCTTGATGTTTTTATTTGCAGCTTCGACAGCACCATTCGTCTGGGGTCTGTAAGGAGAGGAGTTATGATGTTCATTCTTGAAATCATCACACAACTCTTTCATCATTTTGTTGTTCAGATTCGTCCCATTGTCCGTGATGATTTTATTAGGGATACCATAGCAGCAGATGATCTGATTCTTGATAAAACGGACTACTACTTGTTTGGTCATGTTGGCATAAGATGCTGCTTCGACCCATTTGGTGAAGTAATCAATGGCCACTAGAATGAAGTGATGTCCGTTTGCAGCCTTCGGTTTGATTCTACCAATCATGGCAATGCCCCACATAGAGAACAGCCACAGAGAGGAAAGAACATTGAGGGTAGTCGGCGGTATATGAATTTTGTCGGCATAGATCTGACACTTGTGACATCTCCTGGCATGTTTGTAACAATCAGATTCCATCGACATCCAGTAGTAACCTGCTCTCAGCATTTTCTTAGCCATTGCGTGCCCATTGGAGTGAGTTCCGAAGGATCCTTCATGTACCTCATGCATCAATAATTCTGCCTCGTGTTTGTCCACACATCTGAGCAAAACCACGTCGAAGTTTCTTTTGTACAATATATCTCCGTTCAGGAAGAAACTGCCGGACAATCTTCTTAAGGTCTTCTTGTCTTTGTTGGATGCTCCGAGTGGATACTCTTGACTTTGAAGGAAACACTTGATACCATGAAACCATGGCTTGTCGTCAACAACTTCCTCGGCTGCGAATACATGAGCGGGCCTCTCAAGGCATTGGATGCTGATCGTTGGCATGTCATTCTGGTGGTTCACCTTATACATAGAAGATAAAGTAGCTAGAGCATCTGCCATCTGATTCTCGTCACGAGGGATGTGGTGCAACTCAACTTTGTTGAAGAAAGTCAGCAACTGTCTTGCATAGTCTTTGTAAGGAATCAAGTCGGGGTGGCGAGTTTCCCATTCTCCTTTGATCTGGTTGGTTACAAGCGCCGAATCTCCATATATGTCGAGATTCTTAATCCTTAGATCAATAGCCTCTTCGATACCCATGATGCATGCTTCATACTTAGCGATGTTGTTTGTACAATCAAAAAGCAGCTTGGCAGAAAAGGAATGTGAGTGCCTTTAGGAGTGATGATGACTGCCCCAATTCCGTTGCCATAGACATTAACGGCCCCATCGAATATCAAACCCCATCTGGATTCAGGATCTGGACCTTCTTCAGGTAATGGTTCATCACAATCCTTCATCTTCAAATACATGATCTCCTCGTCGGGGAAGTCGAACTTAATGGGCTGATAGTCTTCAACTGGTTGGTGAGCCAAATAATCAGCGAGGACACTGCCTTTGATTGATTTTTGTGTGCGGTATTCGATGTCATATTTGGACAGTAACATCTGCCACCAGGCAATTCTTCCTGTCAAAGCAGGTTCCTCAAAGATGTACTTGATCGGATCCATTTTAGATATCAACCAAGTGGTGTGATTAACCATATAATGACGGAGGCGTTTGGCAGCCCAGGCTAGAGCACAACAAGTCTTCTCAAGCATGGAATACCGAGACTCATAATCTGTAAACTTTTTGCTCAAGTAATAAATTGCATGCTCATTTCTTCCAGTCTCATCTTGTTGCTCGAGCACACAACCGATAGAATCTTCTAGCACGGTCAGGTACATGATTAAGGGTCTTCCTTCAACTAGAGGGATAAGAATCGGAGGTTCTAGCAAATACTCTTTAATGCTGTCGAAGGCTCTCTGGCAATCTTCCGTCCAAACAATCCCTTGATCTTTACGGAGTAATTTGAATATTGGTCCACAGGTGGCGGTCATGTGAGAGATGAACCTGGAGATGTAGTTCAGTCGCCCAAGAAACCCTCTTACTTGTTTTTTTGATTTCGGAGCAGGCATTTCTCTGATAGCTCTGACCTTGTCTGGGTCCACCTCAATACCCTTCTGACTAACAATGAAACCCAAAAGCTTCCCGGATCTGACACCAAAAATATACTTGTTAGGGTTCAAACAAAGTTGATACTTTCTCAGACGTTGGAACATCTTCAGCAAATACTCGACATGTTCCTCTTCAGTTCCTGACTTGACGATCATATCATCCACATAAACCTCGATTTCCTTGTGCATCATGTCGTGGAAGAGAGTAATCATGCCCCTCTGATAAGTAACGCCTGCATTTATTAAACTAAACGACATTACTTTGTAGCAGAAAGTGCCCCAAGGCGTGATGAAAGACGTCTTCTTTCTGTCTTCAGGTGCCATCTTAATTTGGTTGTAACCGGAGAAACCATCCATGAAAGAGAAAACTTTGGACATGGCGGTGCTATCGACCAACACATCAATATGGGGTAAGGGGAAATCATCCTTTAGACTGGTCTTGTTCAGATCTCGGTAGTCGACACACATTCTGACCTTACCATCTTTCTTCGGGACAGGCACTATGTTGGCCAACCATTGAGGATACTCCGATGTGACAAGGAAACCTGCATCAATTTGCTTTTGTACCTCTTCTTTGATCTTGAGAGCCATATCGGGATGAGTTCTTCTCAGTTTCTGCTTAACCGGCGGGCATTCGGGCTTCAAAGGTAAATGGTGCTCCACAATATCAGGATCTAACCCCGACATATCTCGGTATGACCATGCAAACACGTTGACGTATTCTTTGAGCAGTTCTATCACCTTCTCTTTAACAGTCGCTTCGAGCAGTGCCCCGATTTTCATTTCCTTCTCAAGTTAATCACTTCCAGTGCTTCTTCATGGGGCTGAATGACCTTCTTTTCATACTCTAATAACCGAGAGATCTCATCGGGAATCTCTTCACCCTCCTCCTCTTCAGCTTCGTAGACAGGGAAATCAAAGTTGGGAGAGAGCATAGGGCTACAGTGTTCAACGGGTTTATTGGTGTTTAAACTGCATATATGATTCATGATCGGTTTTAGTAAACAAGTAAATGCAGATATTTTGCAAATTGATTAAAGAAAAATAAGTTTTTTTTTTGTTTTTTGTGTTACCATTTTCCAGAAAAAAGCAAAGAATAAAAAGACATAGTCGGGGACAAAACGACTTTTTTATTTGATGATGGGAATGCATAAAGCAAAAAGCCCTACAAAAGTTCACTTTCGTCTCGGGCGGAACAAAAAGATTTTTTTTAAAAAGACAAGACAACAAAAACACGTTACTTGGACCCATGAGTAACTGAGGGAATGTCAACAGTGACCCAATTGCGGCAAATCCCTTCTTGTGTTTGCACAACCACATCCATTTTCTCTCTTCTGTTTGCACGAGTGTTGTAGGTGTGAGTCAGTTTTGGATGAGGACGTCGGGCCACTTTCTTTGACTGAGGTAGGTTGACCTTTTTTTTAAAAGAATAAAATGTAAGACTCGGTTTGGAAACTATGAATTCAATATGATGCATGACTATGCTTATGCAAAAAAGAAAGATTTGTCATCGAAGGACTTGTTGAAGTAATTGTAAACATCATAGTTTGAACATTTCATTTAAAATAAAATATTACAAACAATCCCCTTTTTAGGAACAACGCCAAGGGATATGCTTAAAAGTTCATCAATAGAAATCTTGAAAAAACCCCGATATCTCAAACTTGAGGATGTCAAGTGATCTCCCATAACGAGCTTGAAAAATCCTCCAAACTAGTCACTAAAGATCCTAGCTTCCTTAAGTTTGTCAAATTCGGGCTTTTGAAGTTATACTTCTGAGTGTTCCTCTTTGTGAAGTTCATTCCTACGATGTTTACAACAAAACTTGTCTAAGTCCTTCGATACTTGATGGAAAATGTCTATGAATGAATGCATGTATGCATGATTATGATAAAGAAGCGGAGAAAACATGGTGATGTTAAGTCCATAATGTTAGAGTCGAGGATAAATACGCCATTTGGTAAAGACTATGGTTTAATATGTACTTGTATTACGGGTTCTACCAAGTTCCCAAAGTCATTGACCACTTCCGAATATTGTCGGATTACGGGACTACTCCCGGTCCAACGACGTTCGTAGGAAAGTCTCATTTGAGTGTAGTATCGTGTATCAACCAATTCAAGACTACTATTGATTAGCCACCGCACTATGTCCTAAAAGGCCAAGATGAGTTAAATGTAACTCTAAAGGTCCTCAACTTCATAGGTCACTTAAAAATAACAATGCCAAACACGACTACTCATGTCGGCATGATATTACCTTTAAGAGACCTCCATTGAGCGAGGTTATATCACATGTACCAAAACCCAAGACTACTCTTGGTATGACACTTTGATTATACCACCATCCTATCTTATTGTTTCCCTCAAGTCCGGGTATAGGACTTACCTCACCGCTCACGTAAAAGAAAAAAAAACACATAGGCATGTATTCACATTTTTACAAGCAACTTATAGCACAAAAAATAAAATAAAATAAAGAAAAACAAGATAGGTTTAACCCTCTTAGGGGATTGTCCCCAGTGAAGTCGCCATTTCTGTCGCGGTGATTTTCGGATATCAAGCTATTGGTTAGCGTTGACTCACAAAATTAAGTTTCACCACCGAGCTTTTATTTTTTCAAGGAAAAAGGGAAAAGTTCGTATAAACCCTAAATTTTAGAGATAAAAGGTCCGGGTGTTGGTTACGCAAAGGGAAGGTGTTAGCACCCTAAACGTCTATAGTACTCTATAGGAACCTCTTGTTTTATTTTTATCTTTATGCTAAATTGATTATTTGTTTGTAATAAATGCCTAAGTGTAAAAGGATTAAAATGATGAGTTTAAAAAGAAAAATGTTTTTGTTATTTTTATTGATTTGGAAAGACAAAGTATTTTGCCTACGTACCCGAGTGGGATCAAAATCACGTAGTTCGGGGTAAAAAGCCGAGTGATTTATTTTGATTGATTTTAAAGTTTTGAAAATGTTTTTGAGAAGATAAGAGGCCGAAAAGGCATATAATAATAAAAAGTGAGTTCGATTGATTTTAAATTGATGAAAAAGTTTTGATAATTAAAGATTGATTAAAGTTTGATTAAGAAAGAGAAGTCACTTGGTTTGAAATCAAAGGTTGATTTTTTTGGGATTTTGATTATATGAAATGTTTTTGATTTTTTGACTATTTGATTTTTTTTGAAAATTTTGATTAAATCCTAAGGTCCGAAAACTAAAGTATGCTGAGATAATCTAAAGCGCGTCGGATCCCCCAAAATGACGTTGGATCAAGTGAAGGTCATTTTCCTCGGGGACGGTCATTATTTGCATCTTTCATTTTTAAGATGAAAGCGGAATAAATAAATGTGAGTGTCAGTGCAATATTCTCATTTATATTTACATTGTTCCTAAATACATTCTAATAAAAATAAAAATGACAAAATAAATAAAAATAAAATTTCAAATGCATTAAAATAATTATGCTAACAATAAATAAAGGAATAAAAATGCATGATATGCTAGACAAATAAATAAATATGTGGCAAAAAAATAAAATAAAATAAAAATGCATGAAAAATAAATGGAGACTTGAAAATTAAAAAAATGAAATAAAAAGAAATATAGAGAAAAGGGGTGTGCAAGAGCAGAAATGGGGGTGCGAACAGCAAGCAGAAAAGATAGGAGAAAGGAAGGAGGATTGGGCCGCATGGGCTTAACCAAGAGAGGGGGTATATATTAGCCTTTTTTCAGATTTTTTCCATTTCTTCCCCTTCTCCCTCTCTCTTCTTTCTTTCTCTCAAAATTTTCCTCTGCCTTCTCTCTCTAAAAGCTCAGGCCACCGTAAACTCCTCCGGCGCGGTGGCCGCCGGCCTAGACGGCGGCTCCACCGTGCCGGAGGTAAAAAAATTTCGTTCTTTTAAAACTTTTTAACTTTTCTAAAATCATTTTCTTTCTTCTCTTCGAATTTGAACTCGGATTTTTCAAAATCTTCTTGAAAACGAGTAGATCTAAGTTTTAATTTTTGAAGAAAATTACCTTTTTTTTGTTCGGATTTATGGTTTTGTGGTTCGGTTTTGGTGTTTTGTGGTTCGGTTTAGTGTTTTGTGGTTCGGTTTAGTGTTTTGTGGTTCGGTTTAGGGTGGTGGCCGTGTGTGGTTGTTGTGGCCGCCTGTGGGTTAGGTTTTGGGGTGGTGGCCGGTTTGGGTTAGGATTTGGGGTGGTGGTGGTATGTTGGTGTGGTTGGGTTTTAGGTGGTGGATTTGGTGGTTGGTCGTGTTTTTGGTTGTGCTTTGTGGATGATACAAAAAATGAAAGATATTTTTTGTAGAGATTTGATAATGTTGTTTTTCTGTTTTTTTTTGTGATTTGTTTTGATGAAATTTTCCTCCCTCTTGCCTTTGATTTTCGTTCACAATATATAGGCAATATTGGTGTTCTTCTGTGACCCTGTGATATGTTTGAATGCTGGATTCTTGGATGCTTTGGCAAAAGTTTTGGATTTTGGACAAAAATGGACAATGGCTTTGGCCATTTTGGATGTTGAGTGCAAGCAAGGAAAAAAACAGAGAAAGGGGGCGCAGCATGCTGTGCTACTTTTCAGATTTTTTACTTTTTTGTATTTTGAAATTTTGATTTTTTAATAAAATTAAAAAATAATAATAATAATAATAATAATAATGATAATAATATAAAAAAAAAAGAATAACAATAATAAGAATACAAATAAAGACTAAAAATAAAACAAAATAAAATAAAATACAAGTAACAAGTGGACCTAAAAACGAACCAAAAATGAGGTATTTTAAAATACCTCTCTGCCGAAATTTTCTTCAAAAGGACGAAAAGTTTCGGGCCAAAAGACATATATATATATGGAATCTTAGGTCAAAAATTGGGTATGACAACTGGGTCCTTCAGAAATCGAACTTCGCTGAGAGGCCAAACTGGCTATTGAAAATTTCAGAAAGGCCAAGTTGAGTGACAACGAGATCAACCGGTTGATTGATAATGGCTCCCGGACCTAAGCTGTACTGGATCTCGCCAAGACGGCTCTAGAGAGGCTGACAACTAGCCTCACTTTTTAAGCTCTGTAATATGTATTAGCATAGCCTCTTTTAAAATCCTTATCATTGTACTGGCAGCGTATGCCATGATTACGAACTTGCTATTATCTTTTATTAGTACGTAATTTTAAATTCTTGCAGTATTGGCTTGTATCTTTTCAAATATTTGCCATTTACTCGTAGGATTCGATTATCTGCACCGATCTCTTCTATTTCATATGCACCATTTGAGAAAACCTGAATGATTTCGAAGGGTCCTTCCTAATTCGGCGACCATTTGCCTAGAACTCTGTCTTTTCTATCCATAGGCAGAATTACTTTCCAAACTAAATCTCATGAAACAACAGATTTAGATTTTTACCCTTTTGTTGTAGGCTTTAGCCACTATTTCTTTCTGCCTCATGAGGACGTCTAATGCATGTATCATTTCCTCGTCTAAATCGACCAGTTCATCTAACATCATGTCCCAATAATGGTTTGTTGGAACCTCACATTGCCTTTGAATTCTAGTCGATTGTAAACAGACTTCGACGGGTAGGACTGCGTCATGACCGAACGTGAGCCTGAATGGGGTAGTGTTAGTTGATTCTATTGGCGAATTTCGACAAGCCCACAAAGCCTGGTTCAAAGTATTGTGCCAATTTCTTGGTTTACTACCCACATGTTTCTTTATCAAATTAATGATAACTTTATTGGCGGCTTCGACTTGACCATTTGCCTACGCGTAGTAAGGCGTCGAAGTTAGCAATTTAAATCCGACTTCGGAGGCAAATTCTACCATTTTTCGTCCCGTGAAGACCGACCCTTGGTCTGTGGTGATAGTTTCTGGGATTCCAAACATGTACAAAATGTGATCTTGAATAAACTTGATAACTGCTTCTTGATCCACATTCGGTAAAGGGATGGCTTCTACCCATCTGGTGAAGTAATCTATCCCGACTATTATATAACGGTGGCCTTTCGACAAAGTAGGTTTTACTTCTCCGATCAAATCCAAAGCCCATCCTATAAATGGCCATATTTTTACTATCGCATGAAGTTCGCTTGCTAGTACATGTTGTATCCCTGTATGCTTCTGACATTCCTGACAGCCTTTAACGAACTCTATACAATCTTTTATCATCATAGGCCAATAAACCCATTGTCGAAACAAAAGCCATTTCATTTTGTGGCCTACCTGATGAGAACCGCAAATTCCACTATGAGTGTTGGAACCAAATATGCCTCATTTTCTCCGAGGCATTTCAGTAAAACTTGTTCAGGCGTTTTCTTGAACAATTCATTCCCCATCACTACATAGCTTAAGGCTCTATATTTAATTTTTTGGCTGGTGTTTCCGGCATGGTTTTTTAAGGATTCGACAATATGTTTCTGCTAATCGTTGTCTGCCATATTGTCAATTGCAAAAACTTCAAACCGAACTTTCGCAAATTTGTCTTAAAAATTTTCGGCTGAAAGATTGTCTATTTCCTCTGCCCCCTCAGTTTTTGTTATTGACAATTCCGTTCGGGGAGGGGAAATCAGAGTAGATTTGTCTCTTATCTCTATCAACTCCTTTAACTTCGCTTTAGGGACTTTATAACCCGAAGCGATTTGTGCCATCTCATTCGCCTCTTGGTTATTCATTAGAGGCACATGTTGAATATTCACATTCTGAAAACGTTGTAACAATGTGTTGGCTAGAACAAAGTACATAATTAGATTTTCTTTAATGCATCTGTATTCTTTCGTCAACTGCTTTATGACCAGCTCGGAGTCTCCTTTTATCTCGACCTCCTTTGCCCCCAGTTCTAACAAGATTTCAAGTCCTGCTATTAAGGCTTCGTATTCGGCCTCATTGTTTTAGCACCGTTCATTAACCCTGAACCTAAAGCTCGTCGGAATGTTAGTAGGAGACACAATTAAAATACCAATCCCAGTGCCATTTTTGTGACTGGAACCGTCAAAATATAATTTCCAAGGTCGAGTCTCTACTAGACCAACTATAGCTTCGATCGCAAAATGATCAACTATGAAATCGGCCACGATTTGCCCTTTAATGGCTTTTAAGGGCTTCTAGGTCAACGAATATTCTGTTAGGGCTAGAACCCATTTGCCAATTCTACTATGTAAAATAGATTTCGACAACATGTGCTTAATAATATCAAAATGAGAATAAACACAAACGTCGACTGGTTTTATATATTGTTTCAACTATGTACAAGAGAAATACAAACAATGGCACAACTTTTCAGTTGGATGATACCTTGTTTCAGCATCATTTAAAATCCTACTGAGGTAATATATGGCTCTTTCGACACCATTTTCATCATCTTGGGCTAACATGCTACCTATGGATGATTCTGATGCTGCTATGTACAATTTCATCATCATATTCTTAACAGGAGGTAAAAGAACAGGTGGTTTTGTCAAATATGACTTGATTTCTTCAAACGCCTTCTGATGCTTTGGTTCCCATCTAAACGTATCTTCTTTCTTTAGTTTAAGCAATGGCGAGAAAGCCTGGGTCTTGCCACTTAAGTTCGAAATGAACCTTCTCAGAAAGTTGATCTTGCCTAGAAGAGATTGCAGTTCTTTCTTGGTAGAAGGAGACTTCGTTTCCAAGATGGCTTTTGTCTTGTTTTGGTTTATTTCAATGCCCTTTTTGTGGACCACGAAACCCAGAAAGTCACATGCGCGAACACAAAAGGCACACTTCAAAGGGTTCATCTGTAAACCATATTTTCTCATTCTTTCGAACGATTGTCGAAGATGGTCTAAATGGCTGTCCTCTGTTGAAGATTTCACCACAATATCATCTATGTATACTTGCATAAATTTTTCTATAAAATTATGGAACATAGAATTCATTGCCCTTTGGTATGTAGCGCCAGCGTTCTTCAAACCGAATGGCATGACTATCCGTTCATACACGCCTATGGCCCCAGGGCACCTAAAAGCTGTCTTCGACACATCTTCTTCGGCTATAAAAATCTGATTATAACCAGAATAGCCGTCTAACATGCTTTAGTAATCGAAACCTGCTGTCGAATCGACCAACATTTATGCTACTGGCATAGGGTATTCATCTTTAGGTGTAGCGTTGTTTAAATCTCTAAAATCTATGCAGACCCTAAGAGTTCCGTTCTTTTTTACTACAGGGACTATGTTAGCCAACCACTCAAGGTACCCAGCTGTTCTGATGAACTTGCTTCATAAGAGCCTTTCAATTTCTTCTTTGATTTTCGACAGGATCTGGGGCGTAAACCTCCTTAGAGTTTGCTTTACTGGCTTCTTTCCTGGTCGGATTGGTAGTTTTAACTCCATTACGTCCCGACTTAGACCTGTCATTTCATTATAGTCCCAAGCAAAACAGTCTTTATATTCCTCTAAAAGTTTACTGATTTGAACTTTGAATGCCTCATCAATTTTGGCGCTGATATAAGTTGGCCTCTTCACAGAGCCATCTCCCAGGTCGACTTCCTCTAGAGGGTCTTGTGCTACAATTTTCTTGGTGGGACCCATTGGATCTTTCTCGAAACCTAAGGGTTCCTCATCATAAATGCAATCCAACCTCTGGTCTTCGAGCAGCCTGTCTTCCTGACAATCTTCAATGGTTTCTAGGGCCATTTTTTTGTTGCATGACAGCTTCCAAAGCCGCGCTTCGTTTATTTTCGGCCACATAGGCCATAATTCTCTCCCATGAACTGGGAATGGACATGATTACTGTCTGTCATCCCACCCAGCTGGTGGGGCTTTATCCTCCGAAGACTTACCGTCTTCGACTAACTCCCTTTCCCAAAAGAGGCCACGGTATGGGTGGAGTTTAACATAACTCTTCACAAACTCTGGTTTCACTAGACCAAAATCTGAGGATCGACATGGCGAAATATATGCCAAATGTTTGTCAAAGGTCTTTTTATTTATATGGTCGACTTCAGCCCTGAAATAGCTTTGGTCGGCTTCAATATTCTCTAACACTCCGTCTTCCATCCAGATGGAAATTCTCTGGTGCATAGTCGACGGGACTGCTCCGACACCGTGTATCCATTCTCTGCCGAGTAATAGATTGTAATTGGCTTTGAATGGGATTACCAGGAACAATGTTGACCTTTTGACACTTCCGACAATTAATTCAAATTCAATTGCCCCATAAGAATGGCCGGATTTACCCTCATAGTTCGAGAGGACCACGTTATGGGATGTTAGGTCGGATTCTTTCTTTCTGAGGATGGGACGTATGTCTTCGCTGAAGGCACCACCCTATATGGGATCCCCCTTTGATTGGAATTGAACTTAGGGCTATTGTCGACCCATTTTCCCTTCCTTTTTGACACCAACTGCTTCCTCTCGATGCTTCTTGCTGCTTTTTTGTCGAACACTGAACTGCATTTTGGACAGATTGTGACCTCTGAATTGCTTATCTTGCAACGGTTCAGAAAAGCAACCAGACCCTCTTCAGCATCAGGGTACACAACTTTCAATTGTTTCTTCTACTGATCTTCAATGATCATTGCAGGTGCTATCATGAGGCTTTCAGTACCTTCCTTGGGGTTGCTGGAACTTTCCCCTGGTGTCTCTTCCATAACCTCGACAATGTTCACGTCTAACGGCTCGGCGTACATTGCGTCGGTGACTGGGAGAGGGTCAGCATCTACCTGCATTGGAGATTTCGACTTGTCACCAAATTTCAACCTTCCCTCGTTGAGTGCTTTCTGAACTAAGTCCCTGAAAAGAACACAACGGGAAGTATTATGACCCAAAAAATTATGAAATTTGCAAAATCCTCTTTTCTTCCTTTGGTCTATCGGTGGCAATTTTAAACCTTTAGGCACCACAATTTGACCATCAAAGACTAACAAGTCAAAAATTTCGTCACATTTAGTCACGTCAAAGGTGTATGATTTCGCAACAAATTTATCATTTTTTGGTTCGACGGGAGTTTTTCCGTCTGATGGTTTCAATAACTTACAAACATATGAGGTTCAAGTTTTAATTCGGCTACATTAACCTCATTCTCTTCGATGGAAGCATATTCAACATCAAATTCTTGGTCGCTGCCAATATCGTCGACATACACAACCTTCTCTTTTTTGTGGAACCTGTTAGACCTAGCCTTTTCGGCTTTTAACCTTTCTACTTGTCGAACCCTATCAGCCAATTGGGCCATATCTCTCAAGTGCTGGGTGTCCAATTTCTTTCGGACAGAGTAATCTAGGCCACCAGCAGCCATTTCGACTAACTCATGTTCGGGCACTTGGGTGAAACACCTCGCTTTCAATAGTCTAAATCTATTGAGATAGTCATCAACGGATTCGGGCGTTTTCCGCCTAACACTAGCCAATTCTTTCAAACTTATCTTAGACTGGCCCATGTAGAATTGTTCATGGAACACTCTCTCCAATTGGTTGAGTGGTGAACCATGTGAAAGCGTTCTTCGTCAAAGAGTTGAGGAAATATTTCATTCTTAAGTTTTCATTATTTGCAATGTCCCCGGCCTCCGTTAGAAAACGGGCAACATGTTCGACAGTGGACTCGTTCGTTTCTCCAGCAAACTTTGTGAATTTGAGGATCTTCCATCCCCTATGAAGCTCGGTTTGCAAGACATATTCAACAAGGCTGAAACGAAATTTGGCCCATGTAAGCCTATATTAAGGCCGTTCTGGACCAAAATTGTTTCGACGAGATGGACTATGTTTTCTTGCCCTCCCAGATTATTCTGTCGGACTTGTCTGACCACTTCGTCTGCGTTTTGGTTTCTATTTACCAAAACGACTTCAGGGGCTTGTTGTGCTGCCCCTACGGTTGGCTCTCCAACCCCTTGGGGCGCGTGGTGTGGCCCCTGATTTACCACATTATCTCCTCTTCCGCCAATTCGAAGCGGTCCGGTATTCGGTGGTTGAACTGGGTTAAAGAAGTTGGCAATTCTCTCCATTTGAGCAGCCAACATTTGGTAACTTTGGTTAGTAGCCTGGATCATAGGGTTAAATACCGTTCCGATCTGCTGAGTTAACATGTTTACCATGTCATGATTACTCTCGTCCATTTGTTGTCTAATCGACGCCACAAACGTATTAGTCAGCACCAAAGGGGCGTTTCGACCAGGGATACTCATTTCAGACCCACGAACTGGTGACAATATGGTATTTGTGTTATCCACGAATATAGACGCATTCGTCCCAAGGCCTGTCATTAACGTTGTCGGCATGCCATAAGGCGGATCTCTCATTGTCGTCGCGAGCGAAAACTGTGGAATTGAGGCACCAAAGGTCCCTGCCAAAGTATTTATATCCACCTGTTGTATCCACGGTTTAGAGACCGGTGGGCTCGTCTGCGTCGATGGAATGGCGGCCTCGGTAACTGCAGGCCCAGTCGATGTTGGTATCGACGATGACGACGACATGGAGGTTGTAACACCAGTCACATTCGATTGGGTTAGGCTACTAGCGGGTATTTCTTGTGAAATTTATGCACCAACTTGAGTGCTAGATGAGGAAGCGGTTGTTAAACTTGGACGCACCATTTCGGGAAGACACTTGTCTCCTCTCAATCGCATACGAAGTAAAATCACAAGAATTTATTCAAAGAGAACAGAATGCGAAAAGAAAACTCCGAAAATATTGTTCTTAGACACACAGGGTCCCACTGGGCGTGCCAATTTGTTTACCCTTGTTTTTGGTAAACAACCGCTGGTTATAGATTTATTGCTTGCGAGATCAACCAGTAATCTCAGGCCACTGTGTGTCAGGTTTGTTTGAGTATCTTTGCATATGTTGATGTATTTTTTATATGTTTCGAATAGAAGAAGGAAACAAAATATCTCCAAGTTCGATTGCTTGAACTTGTCGACAAGGAATTACAGTATAAAAGTAGATTGCAGAAATTAACTTAGAGTAAAGTAAATTGCATTGATTTGAAATAAAGGTTGTTCAGAAGGATCATACATGATTCGTAACTCTTTTCTCACTGTAACTTGGATACTTCGAGTGTGTAGAATATTATGTAAGTGATTTTGTGATCCTGTTTTCCTCATGGAAAACTCTTATTTATACTAAAGGAAATAACTGTACAATCCTATCCACACTTCTACCTGCTAAGAACGCTTAATAACAGAGAAAAACAACCTATTTGAAATTCAAATCTTGCTCTTTCGACAGCCATGACTTTTGACAGTTTGTCAAAGAAACTTTTCGAAACAAAACCAACCTTCGCTTTATTGATGTGCGCTTCGACCAATTCTAACACTTCGATTTTGTCGATCGAACAAGTGCAACCTCGGAACTCCTTTAGACTAAAAGTCGCCACTTTCCTCCATTTGTCTAATCAAACCATTAGTAACTGTATTTAATATCCTTTGTCGAAAAACACAGGTAACACACGCCTTATCTGTGATGAAGAACACCATCTTTAAAATTGTGCAGTTGATCTCAAGATCATCATCTATTTCATATTTATCACTATTTTTCATGTTTAATTTCTTTCTTGTTTGTCTTATTGTTGTTCTCTGTCTCTTTTTCTCCCATTTATTCACATTTGTATATGTGATCTTTGTTACTCCTGGCCACAAGGAGGAAATACCATTTTTATTTACTAACTTATGTAATGTTGGCTCCTTTATTAAGATTAGAGTTAATAGTTTCTTTCCAAACCCAATTATATTTTTTAGCAAATGCCTCTCCACACCCAACTAGGTGTACATGTGGCTTAACACCACAAAAATACGACTGGTTCAAACGACATCAAAGCAATCAACTGAGACAGGTGAAGTTATTGTGACCAAGGTTCACGATTTTGTACGAAAATTGATATTAATTTTAATCTTTAGGAAGATGAAAACACAATCATTCACTATGATAATTATCATAGCTCATATAACTTCGACCAAACATAAGCTTTGAATGTAGCATCGTCATCAAAGATGTATCACGTTCAAAACTCGATCCACAATAAATTATCAAATACATGCAAAATAATTAATATTGCACTTTAAAAAGTATTATAACAATATTTTAGTACCAGATTGAACTTTAAATTCTATCATCTCATTGGAATTTTTATTTTCATTTTAAGTACTGTAACACTACATTACCAATTTTTTTGACATATAATACTATACTGTCATCTAGTAGTAATTTTTACTCATATGTAATTAACCATGTCCATTTTGGTAATTGTACTTTCAAAGGTAGTTATGATCAAAACCATCCGGACAACATCAATTAATAGATAACCAATACTCCTCCATCGTTGCAAGCAACCAAAAACCAACTATGCCAAAAATAAATTATGCCAAAATCAATTTTATCAAAGTCAATTATATCAAAATCAATTATGTTTATGATAGAATCAAACATACGCTCTCATCTGAAATGAAACTAATCATCAAGTCCAAAGTGTCTATCAAATTCTTCGTTATTCCGACGATGTTAAATATTCTTTTTTTAGTTTCTCATGCATTCCCTCCATCAAATTAACCTTATTCAAGGCATATCATTTAAACCGGCTCACGAATATTAGCTGATATTACTTCTCTCATGATATATCGTAGTTCCTTCCATTTAGACCCAATGTGACACGGTCAACTAAGTAAGATATCGTTTGACTTGACTTTTTTACGGTCCACAAGCTACTTTAAAACAAAGTTAAAATTAAGGGCTATAATAAAGAAGTTAAAATTGTTTGGTTACTTTATTATTTTTTTAGTTTTAAAACTATTTTTAAGCTAAAAGTTGTTTGACAAAATATTGTACAAATATATAATAAATAAAAAATTGTTAAAATATTTTTTGAAGGAAAAAAATGTTTAAAATATTTTTTTAGCAAATATATAATAAATATTGTGTTTGAACTACTTTCTTCTTCTTAAAATTGTAGAGATGTAGAAAAAGTGTGCTAATCAATACCCAAGTCATTTTCTGACAGAGAGAGTAGTATATAAACAAGTATTTCACATTACGAGAGGGCTTTCACCCTCAACCCAAACCTCTCCTCCCACTACTCAAAATCTCTTTCAATGCGTTCTTAAATTCCTCCACCGAAACCCTAAACCTGAAACCCTTTCAATTTTCCCCTAAATCGAATCGATCTTCCCATCGAAAACCCTAATTTCTTCATCATTCTCAAACATGGATATCGAACAGAGACAATCGGAACTCATCAATCAATTCGTCAAGCAAGCCTCTGCTGCTTCCAACGCTTCCGCTATCTCTTCCGTCATTGTCGACGCTACTTCTCACCCTTTGCTCTTTGCTTTCTCTGAGATTCTCGCTCTCCCCAATGTTCTTCAGGTTCCCCCTTTTTCTGATTTTTTCCCAATTTTTTTTATACTTTTGTGATTTTTCGATTGTTTTTTTTTCATATACGCGAGTGTTAGTTGATTGCAAAACGAGATGTAAAATCAATATTTTTTTCTTTCGTATTTTCTGTTATTTTTTTGAATTATAAATTGTTGTTCCATGTTGTTTGTGATTTTTTGAATTATGAATGAGTTAGTGTTTTTATGTGGCTATAATTTTTTTTTTTTTGCTTATTTTTTGTTATTATACTTTATGGTGCATTATTTTGCTAATTTGTTTATGCTTCGAAATTAATTATGGGGGATAAAAACCCAAGAAGCACGGACATGACACTGACACGTCTGACAGACACCTTGACATCGATAAGATTTCGAGAAAATGCCATAACTCAACGTAATCCCCTGTGTTGGTGTCCCAGTATTGAAAAATTGCTAATAAATATGCGATTACTTTCGTTATCTCTGCTATAACTTTCTTGAATCTGGTTTTTGCAGCTGGAAGCAACTGATGATAAAGTCTACCTTGACATGCTTCGCCTGTTTGCACACGGAATATGGAGTGACTACAAGAGTAAGTATATTGACTGATCTTTGTTTATCTTAATCTCCTTGCATTTTTGTCTGGTGGGTGTTTTCTGGTCTTTGTTGAATGTTTTTCCTTTTCCGGTGTATGCTGTTACTTTAAACAAATGTTGTAGGAACTGTCCTTTAGTGTACCATGACGATGGTTGGTGATTTTTGATTTTATTCTTAATTTGATTCCCGGATATTTATGTCACGAGACAGTAAGTTGTTACTTTTGTAAAGATTGCCATAACAGATGATGTATAATTAATAAGTAATTAGTTATTTCGTAAAAAGTTATGGTTACTGTGCACTTGGACTTTATGTCACGAGATAGTATGTTGTTACTTTTGTAATGATTGCCATAACGAATGATGTATAATTAATTAGTCATTTCGTAAAAACGTTATGGTTACTATGTCGGACAGACTGTACACGTGGACTTCTTTATGCATGCTCAATGTCTGTAAGATCGGGAGTCGTGATCTTACGTTTCAAAAGTACTCTTCCATGCTGCGACGTGAGTGGGATCGGGGAAATGCGGTAAGACCGTTGTAAAATTTCCCCCAATCTGGGCCGGGTTTTAGCAAAAATCCCAACTTCTTTAATTGTAATGGATCCGGGTTGGTTTTTGGTAAAGCTCAGGTTTTAAATGGTGAAAAAAGGGATAAATTGAAACATTTTCTTTTTCTTGCTCGAGCAAGTCCTCTGTTGAGAGGGATAACATCAAAACCTCTTCCCTTCGTTCCTCTGTTTTTGTGAGTTGGGTGTGGTTCCTCTATTTCTTGCTGAGTTGGGTTTGGTTCCTCTGTTTGTTGTCACCTGTTCCCTTGCGGTAGTGGTTTCATTTTGTTAGGAGCCAATTTTAAACTTAGATATTTATTAAGTTATGAACTTATGGTTATAAGTCTGTGGAAGGATGGGCATCTTTTCTTAATTTAATATAATTTTTAATTTTATGCACGTGTGTGTGTATATATCTTTTTCCCCTATTAGTAGGATCTTACGATCTGTTCTACGATCTTTCAACCCCCTTCCAATCTTGTGCAAACTCTCAATTTTGAAAACATTGTGCATGCCAGCACAGGAGCATATTTTACATTTTGGGATTGCTTAATAATGTGTCCTACTATTTTGAACCTCATCACGTGTGTCTTGAGATGAAATAATTCACTCCACTTTATTTTCTGCTTTGTAAATATCAGCAGTGAAATTTGTATATTAATCTTCATTCATGATCTGCTATTTTTTCGTTGCAGTCTTTTTTTAAATCTTTTACCATTTACGTGTAAATGGAAATAATATAATGGCGTTCATTAAAATGTTCAAGTGACTTATAGGTAATGCTGATCGCCTTCCACAATTGGTACCTGATCAGATCCTCAAGCTTAAGCAACTTACTGTTCTGACACTCGCTGAGACGTACAAGGTATTTCCTATCAGTCCAAAGTTATAGGAACATATTTAAGGGTTGTTTAAGGGTTTGGTTTTCTGTTCTTTGTAACATATTTTCTCCTCCCCAGTTTTCTATCATCAAATGTCTTTTTTTTCATCAAAGGTGGATAAGAAAACCAAATCTTCCCTAGAATATATTTTTTGATTTTGCATTGGATTCTTTCATCTCATTCATCATTTTAAATTGCGCTTTCATCTTCTATGCAATTATTTAGAACACCATCTGGTTGATTAACATCGTATGCTTTTTTGTTTGTTTTGTTTTAATTTGTCCTTCGGATATGATATTGCAATCTATTTTTACAATTTCTAATTGATTTTCAGGTACTACCCTACTGACCAATTGATGCAGGAGCTAGATGTGACAAATGTTCGCGAGCTTGAAGATTTTTTAATTAACGAGTGCATGTATGCGGTAGGAACCATTCCCTTCGAAAGAGTATTTACTGGTCAAATGTCCGAAAATTAATTGAATGCATATGTACATGATTGTTATTGTTATTGTTATCTACGTTGTCAATAGCATGCTATAATGAAACTGTAGAGTGGTTTGCTATTGCTCGCTACAGTGGCCAAAATGATCACTATTCATGGCCGCAAACGGCAATGGCTGCTAAGTGCTTAATTGAATAAAACCTATCTTAATTAGTCACTTTATTTAAGTACTTAATTAACTAAAACCTATCTTAATTAGTCACTTTATTGAATTTGAATTGTAATGTTTAGTTTTTTAAGTCTTGGATGCTTAAACTTTTGTTTTCTTGACTTCTTTTGGTATTTGCTTTGTTTTGCTCTGTATATGTATATATGTATTAGTTATTTAATTAATATTTTAAATAAATTTAAACTAGCAGTTATCCTGCTATTGCTCTCTTGGAATTGCTTTTTTGGTTGCCGCTAAGCACCACTCTCTAGGATTGATATATATATGTTATTGCATGATAGAATTTTATTAGAAGAGAATATGAGAGTAGTAAAAAAGACCTGAATTCTGGAGATCTTAAATGGAAAAAAGACTTGAATTCTGGAGATCTTAAATTTTATGCCTGAAGATATCAGCAAAAACCATAGGAAAATCTGTAAGTGAGACAATCTGCAAAAGTAAATGTTTACACTGTAGATGTTTGGGGGTTCTTCCATAAGAGGTCTTTGCCGTTGAAGCAAATAATATGTTAACCCCATACGATATTACAACAAATCGGTAGCCTTGACGATAAAATTTTAATGACCAGATAATGAAACTAATTGAGAGAAAATGAATGGAAGTTAAAGCGGCTAGGGCTAGAGAGGTAGAACTGGAAGGTTTTCTGAATTTTATATTTGATTCTCTCTTTGGGACCTGTTTTTTATTACCATCACTAGAAAATGAATAAATTCCTCAAATAGAGATACGACCTACGGAACTTCGGGAATCTCTTTGCCGATGGCCTCAGCTAGTGTTGTTAAACAGTGTCTATAGCGAAGTTAATGTTAAATAACCACTATTGTTCCGCGATATGCAATTTAGTGAAACTGTTGTAGAATAGCGGCTATATCATAACGGAATTTGGAAAAAGTGTAATTTTCCGTGATCCACGACTGACAACATTGGCCTCAACACACTGACAGGATACCTCTCCCTCTCAACCCCTCTTATTCATATCCCCCAACATATATGTGTGTGTGTGTGTATTAAAAAAAGGGGGAGGAGTAATATTAAATCGGGAGGGGGGCGGGGGCACTGGACATCTCAACCCCTTGGATTCATATGCAACATACACTTTAACTTTCTCGACCCCCTAACTTCCTTTTTCAAAAAAAATGGGGGAAGAACGGTGTTATTATTTATTTAGGCGGGGAGGGGTTTTGGGCACCGGACTACACATTCCCTGGTTGGATATAAACTCTATCCGTTTTGATTAGAATACTACATAGTTACCACTGCATCAGCATCCTAACCTTACCAACTAGATAAACAAACTCATTTACCAACAGTCACTAACAAGCACCTAAGATTCTCCCATAGGATATTGTGCTCTAGTATATATACAGACATGTAAGCGTAAATGTGAATCGGTTACGACAGATTCACGCGCCTAACATTATTTTGTTCATTTTTATATGCTCAGTATAAACAATTTATCTTGTATCTAATGTTCGGTAGCAGTTATCCTGCTGTAGAATTTAAATTATACATTCATAGAGTACTAATGCGCTCTATCACTTATCCTGAAAGGGATTGGGAAAAAGTGCTGATCTTTTTATGTTATTGGTCTCCTTTTATACTACTAGTGTCTATAGATATTGCATGCTACTAGTATACTCATTTGTTCTTTATTCAGTCACACATTAATTTGTTCTTGTTCATCTATTTTAGCAAACTATGTTTTGATTGTTTCTTTGTGATGCTTGATTTAGTTGGTTTTTTTTTTGGTTCTTATTTTTATTGTGTCTTTCTCCAGAAGATGTTGCATAGTGAGATTAATGAAGTATTAACTTGGAATCAGTATTTTATGTTTGGGAGGTATCTTTTCTAACTTTTCTTGCTCTTATCAGGGAATAGTCAGAGGGAAGCTGGATCAGTTGCGACGATGCTTTGAGGTCCTAGCTCATTATCATTTTTTTTTGTTATAGTAAAATTAAATTGTGCTTTTGATCTTTTATTTTTATTTTTTTCATCTGTAGAGTTGTCTGTTTGGAATTTCTTTGATCTTTGAGGTTGATTTCAGGTCCAATTTGCAGCAGGTAGGGACTTGAGGCCTGGTCAACTGGGGAACATGATACAGACACTCTCCGACTGGTAATCTATCTTTTCTTAAATAATGTCTTGTGTGTCTTAAATTTCTATGGCACTATCAGCAAAGCAACCACCCTTGCCTGGAAAAAGACCTGACTTTAGACTATGGCCACTTTCCAAAATATCTTTTGCTTATGTCTGTTTAGCTTTCATTATCAATTGAATTTGGTTTAAGCTTTCAATTATCAACTTGCACAATTTTGTTTTTTGTATATAAATGTTAAACCTTACATTTGCTACTCTGTCTTGTTTCTTTGGTTAAAAACTTCTCAAAATGATATTTTCCTATACAATGCTAACTTTTTTAATGTAATACATAGAGTTTCTCTTCAAATACTAAAATTTAATTCATGACTGGGAAACACAGGTTATCTACATCAGAAAATATGCTTGTTTCAATTCAAGACAAGATAAAATGGGCTGACTCAATGAGTGAAATTGACAAGAAGCACCGGAAGGAGGTGGAAGAGAAGGTTGATGAAGTGAAGAAGTCCATCTTCAAGGTCGGTTGGATTTATTTTTATTGCTTTACTTTTTTAGAGAGTTTTTTATTCTTAAATATATAGATGATATAATGTCCCGTTGATTAATTAGGCAAATCTGCCTGTAGAAACACTTCCCCTTGTTCTTCAGTAATTAAAATAACATCTAGTTGAGTTTTAGCCCTTCATAATTGCTGTATGTAGCCTTCAACTTGAAGGCTAACCTATATGATCTTAAATGTCTGTTTTTTTTTTTGGACATATATTAAATGTATGTTGGTCTTTATAATTGGGATATATTGGTCGACGTGTCTTACTTACATCGTGGCAGAAGTTACACACTGTAAGCAGGCCGACATCGACTTCCGAGGGCATGAGGAGATCTGCGCTGAATCTGGTGGAGTGATGGATTATGAAGAAGATCGAAGCCGACCAAAGAGGTGATTTGAGAAAATTTCATATCAGTCAAGTATTTGATCAATTATCTTAATAAAATTGATTTTCTATGTTGAAATTGGCCATAAAATCACCTATAACTGTATTAACATAATTTTGGTTGGAAGAATGAAGCTGGTCTTACTTGAGTATAGCTGTCATGTTTGCATTGAATTTGTGACTAAACATCTGTTCACCGCCTCTTTTTATGCTAAACTGGTATGGCATAATCAGTCCATCAATGGGACTGAGATCAGATATCACATTATAAAGGAGATCTGATCTGAATGTAAATGTGTTTTGTAGCATCATCTATATCAAGCTAGAATATGATTGAGCTTTGTGTATTCATTTAAATATTAAAATTTTCTTGTATTTCTAGTCATGAGATTTTTGGCTTAAAAAATTTGCAGGAGGCGGCATCCGATATCTTGAGGATTGTAGTAGATAAAGTAGCTCAATGAATTGGGTGTTTTAGTTGCTTGCCCGACTTTTATTCATGGCATGCGCCAATTGAGAATATCAGCTTTTGGAGACTAGTAAAACTCATCCATATTGCACTTGTCTAGCACCACAAAGCGAGTTAGGAACAAGGAAAAAAAAGGAAGCCCTTTTTTATTTCTGAGGTCGTATTTTGGAATTGATAGAGTATTTCTGGAACCATTGTTAATACTATATACTGTGTTGGTTGCTGAGGTGGTGGTGCGGCTTTTATTTTAGGTTGCCAAATGCTACAGTTTTTTTTTTTTTTTTTTCCTTCTATGCTTCGTTTATACTGCCTCAATTGCATTGCTATATGTATTTCCAAAGTTAGATATGTATTGTGGCGAGAGTTACATGGTTTAGTCCACCGATGGAAATGGAATGGATTCTCTCTATTGAGAATCCCTAATGCTTTCTCCATGAGATCCATCTCAACCTTTCAAACAGCAGTCACTCATTTTTCTCTATTATAAAACCTTCCCATTCTTATAATTTAGGGTCTAGATTTGACATTACCATAATACTATTCCTGTCCACCATACATGAAAGTAATATTTTCAGGTGTACATGTACGCTGACCCTCTGCTACCCCTCCCTCCACTCTTGGTTAGGCATTCATTCAGTTGTTTTGTTTTAATCGGTGCTAGTTAATGTTTCTCCTTTGCCGTGTCTGCGTATTGTAAATATTAGTTTGTCTTATTTATATTGACTTAAAATTTATATGGCGGAACGGCTAATTGGCTTACTATAAGGGTACTAATAGTGATGAACATTTAGAATATGAATGTAGTGCAATTTGTATTAACTGAACCATGGCAATCATTAATCAGATTTTAAATGTAAAAATTATGGTCCAACCCTCGTACGATTAACCTGCGTCAACATTGAGCTTGAACATTTCCAATGGCTCTATAAAATGATTTCCTATAAACAAATCCGTGTTTACTAAACATGTACGCTAAATGCTTTATTTCATATGGTTACTCCACAATAAGGTTTTGAGGGTGGATTTTGTTATTTGGTTGGTCCTTGAATCTTATCAAAGGGGTCTCGATTTAGGTTGTTTCTAGCACCTGAACAGCAGAACTGTCTTGTTGGGTCATTGGGAGAGGGATCTGACCTTAATGAGGGAACTCTTTGTCTGTACGAACAATTTGTTGAGGATTTGCTGGTCGTTTAAAGAACTAGGGGTCTCACTCATTTGGAGGATATATGATCTTAGGTTGCATGATACTAGTTACCTTTCACTGTTAGCTCATCATATTTCTCTATGTCTTTGAGATTCCTCTGAGTGGGGCGGCTCAATGAAGAATATATCAAAATCCTAGAAAATGTTTGAAGGAGTAGAACTTCCCTCTAAATTTGTTGTTTTCTCACGGTTGCTCTGTAAGATTCGGCTCCCACTTATTCAAATATCCTCTTATTCTTGAGGAAGAGGAATTTACATATATTTTATGTTGTGTTGTACATGAGTACGCACACAATCTCTGTCACTTGTGAGTTTACTCTTAGGCGTGGTGTGTCATTTTTAGGCGGCTGGGGTGGCGGCTAACTATGTAGATGTACCTCAGGATTTGTTCTGTTTGTTTTTGATCATTACCTCTTTCTATTCTAGTTATTAGGTTGAAAAAGGGTTAACTTTAGTTTGACATGCGGTGATACGGGGCATTCAAAAGTCTTGGAATGATTTCCATATGTTTAGAAGGAGAAAAAGAGAAAATGGAGATTGAGTAGAGGTTTCAAATCCTTATTTTCTTAAAATAAATTACTATTTGTAGGGAAGGCTTTGCTAGGTTTTTTTTATTAGACTCTCAAATTCAATTAGCAAATTTGCCTATAATCACTCTCTTGGTTCGTTCATGCAAAATAGTTGCTTGTTTCTAGAAAGATTTACTAGCTTTTACAACTAATTAAGATTAATTACAAGGAGCTAAAAGACTAATTTTAGAGGAAAGAGATTAAACAATTTTTTTCAATACAATTAATAAATTTTTATGCAGAAACAGAGATCAATTGCATTTTTTGATATTTTGAATTTTGGTTTCTGGATTATATCGAATTGAGGAATTTATCAAGTTTACAAGCCATTACACCATCAACTGGTTCGTGGCAAATAATGAAATATATTATATTTGTAAGTGTGTGTGTGTCTATATATATATATATATATTCCTGGAGAGGTATTTTGTAAGTTTGTTATATTACACTAGCGAAAAGAAAGGCACTCACGTGTCCGTCTTTCTGTTTTTTTTATTGCGTTAACACGCGTATATTATCAACGTTATTTTACAAAAATTTGTGTGTAAATTACAAACAATATTTTATATAATTTTTTTGATATAGATTAAAATTATAAGTATAGATATTTGTGACTTTCAAATGTAACAAACTCAACAAACCATATTTATCTTTTCATATTGACAACAATAATACAACAAATATAATAAAAATTCTTATCTTTTTAATAACACCAACAATATAACATTATTATAAGGAAATTGTTTAAGGGTAAAATTGGAATAACAAAAAAGTCAGTCAAAAAGAGGCAAAACATGTTATTTTCTTTATATATACTAGCAAAAAGACGGGCACGTGAGTGCTCATCTTTCCGCTCTTTTTATTGCGCTGACGTTTGAAAATTATGAACGGTGATTTTTTTATGAAATTTTGATTTTGATTAAAACTAAAAATATAAATGTTTGTTGCTTTCAAGTTATAACAAACCAAACTAACCATGATTATCTATTTCAATGACACCAGCAATATAACAAAAAAATATAATCTAAATTCTTTTTTTAATGACACCAACAACAATCTTTATTATAGAAAAAGTTGTTTAAGGGTATAATTGAGATAATGAAAAAGTAAGTATAAATATACTCATCTGGTTTGTTACACTTTTTAAATGATGAAGGAAAAAAACCAGATATATATATATTCATATCGTGTTTGTTATATTTTTTAATATTTGAATTTATTCTTATCTATTTGTTACATGTGTTATTTGTACTAAAAATTGAAGGCATTTTTGGAAAGAGAAAAAGTTAGCCCAAAAGAGTTGAAAGAGATTATTTTCTTTATATATATTACACACACACACATATATATATATATATATATATATATATATAAACAAAATTTATTTGTAAATAATGTCCTTCTCATCGAAAGATGGGTGTGCTGTTATTATTTTTTTAAATTTTTTTGTTTAAATAAGACATCCGGTTCGGTCTAATTCAATACAAATACAATTTTTTCTTACAACCGAGTTATTAAGTTCAATTCAATCTTGCAATTGACTCAATTTAGTGGTTCAACCAATAATCTAGTAATTAAGTATCTTTTCTTGATCAATCACTGAACCATTTTTTTTGTGATGATAACAAACTAGTTTTTATAAGAATGATATTTGTTCAACTATTTTAAGAACAACTTTATGACAACTAATTTTTTTTTCTTCTTTTGGTACAAAAGCAATACAAAGAGAGAGAGAGAAAAAAAAGGAAGAGAGAGACTAAAAACATAACATAAGTACGGGAGAGAGTTCTTTAAAAAAAAGTATACGAGAGAATTGTCTCAAATGTTATCTTAAAATGATTATACAAATATCATTTCTCATTTTCAAAACATTGATTTCGATTGATGATAATATTCCATTTTTAGTTTATACTCCATTGTCCCTAATTGTAAGAGCATTTACAAAAAAATGTTTGTCACCAAATATAAGAATTTCGACAAATTTCTGGATGCATTTATTATTATTTTTTAAACATATTCATTATTAATATTATCGATTTATCTTAGAATATAATTACTCCAATAATCTTTTTTTAATATTCGTAATTTTTATTAAGTTTTTTATAAAAATAAACGGAGGGAATAATACTTTATCCATAATCATTAGGTAACCGAATGATTCAGCCACTTTATAATTTAATATTAATCTTGATGATGCGTGAATAATATATTAAGATAATAAAGTGATAATTCAACTTGAAAGCAACTGTATCGCTTATAGGACAAACTTTGGGCAGTTGTACGACGGCGCGGTTGGGGGTAAGCCAAGCTTTGTTTGATCTCATCTTATTACTAAATTTAGGTTTAGCTATAAAGATTAAAAATCTAATATTGGGTAGGCCAAAGCTATTTAGTCACATTCATAAATTGGTTGGTCCCATTATTGTTCTAAGTTTAGCTTTAGCTATAGCTATAACGATTAAGAATCATCGTATTTTCCACACGTGCTATTTAGTTAATTATATAGGAGTAGTTTTTTTTTGGTCATGTAGCCTAGTGGCTGGAGCTCACACATTTTAAATGTGCAGAAATGGGGTGTCCGGAGTTCGAGTTTATCTAATATTGGGTAGGCCAAAGCTATTTAATCACATTCATAAATTGGTTGGTCCCATTATTGTTCTAAGTTTAGCTTTAGCTATAACGATTAAGAATCAACGGTGTTTTCTACACGTGCTATTTAGTTAATTATATAGGAGTAGTTTTACCTAGTAAAATAACATTCTTTTCGTTTTAAAATAACTAAGTCATTTGTATCAAAAAATTATTTTAAAATAACTTATTCATTTCGGACTCCACTTGGGTACCATTAAGGAGAGAATGTCACTAACATTGATCAATCTAATTGTGACACATAAGTCAATTCAATTATTTTCTCTCACTCTTTCACGTATGTTTATATTTAAAAAAATTGTATTGCCACATGTCACACTTGAATTTGTCAATGTCATGTGACATGTCACACAACTGCAATCCCAATTCAATATCTTCCATTTTACATTTATGATAATGGTAAACGCACTAACACTTAACAAAGACACTTAAAATCATTTTTCTCACTCTCTTTCACTTATATACTTTTCTTAATATGTGTGAAATAATCAAATGACACATTTAATTTAAGATGGATCGAGGGAGTAATAAGTATTTCACGCGAGTGACGTTTTGCGCCTAATAAGGGCAATGTTTCATTATTGCATCCGACACCATAGATCAACTAATATTTTTCACCACAAAAAAAGATCAACTAATATTTTAACTTTTTTTATAGAACAAATATTTTAACTTTTTTTAGGAAAACAAATATTTTAACTTTTTTTTGTATACAATATACTTTACATTTAAGATCATGTTAACTAGTTTCTCTAAAACATTAGTTAATGAAAAAAAAAGTAATTTTTATATTAAAAAAACATTTTTTTTACATTTTTCAAACGATGGCTACACAAATTTTTAGATAATTTTATTATATTTAATTCATTAACAAATGTCTTGGATGTTAGCATTTTTCTTACATTCATTTCTTTAAAGGAATATTTATATTTATTTATTAATTAATATTCCCTTCATTGGCATTTTTCCCATTTTATATACAAGAGAATCTTGCTACGTGGTATGCATGTGGGCTTAAAAGTTGGCATAAGCATTTTTATATTTTATTAAACAATTTTTTTTTGTAGAGAATCATTCTCTATTTAAATTATAAATAACATCAAGTACATAAAAAATAATCATCCTTATAAACTAAGTAAATGTAAGTTTGTACATGAGTAACACATATGCTTAATTCATGCTTAATCGTTGATTCCAGTATGTTTTCATAGTTTGAAATGAGTCCCTGACATGTTTCAAAGATCACTAGGCAGTTGGGTACCAAGATTTTAAGGTTAAAACACAAGTTTCAGGATTCTGAGTTCTGCTACGATCGCAGAGCGACCAGGACTTTGCTCTGCGAAGTAGCAGAGTTTTGCTACTGCCTATCTTCGCCTAGCCATCGCCTAGAGTTAGCTCTGCGAAGCTTCAGACTCAGGAACATCAGACTCTGAACGTTCAGACGCAGGTGCTCGCAGAGCGAACTTAAGGGTCGCAAAGCGAAGTGGTCCAGAATGGCATTTTATTAACAAATAACTGTATCATGCCAATGATCTTTAAGATGCTTTGGAACAGAGATACTTATGAACCGTCAAGGATTAACATAGGATAAACATATGTATCGTACAGGGTGATGGGTAGTTTTCCCACAGGATTTCAGGTAAGAGGAACATGAAAATATTACAGATGGGATAGTAAGCCCATAATTATGACATATGACAACGATATGTCTAGAACCTATAATAGGTTAACAGGAGCAGAGAGGTTTTCAGATTAAAGGTACAAGATGTAACACCCATACTAAATTATCTAGAATATTTAGCATGTGTATTAATCTGATACTGGGTACATTAAAATTTTCAATAATAATAACAATAATACATACAACTGAATGAGTACAAATTTGCTCGTTATACAATTATCCAAATATCATAACATACACTTCTATATACATATACAATCTGTCAGCCTCCTGAGCGTGTCCTTGACGAGCAACTGCACTCCATCCAGCATCTTCATGAAGATCTTCATCTGAAAGCCACTTGGCTACCTGAAAACCTGCACCAGAAGGATAGGGATGAGACATAATGTCTCAGTGAGCTCCTACCCTACCTACTGTTGGCAACCACAGGGAACCTAGGGTCGTCGTGCCTACCTCGGCAATCTTGGGGATACCTATGATCGCCAAGTCTTAACCTTACCCGTAGAGGGTTACCTGACTGTTCCTGCTAAACTGTGTAGTCATAAACTGGACTACTTCCTAGTGATCAAGGGGAAACCTAGGATCACTGTCTGAGTCTGATACTGAATATCCATGAGTTCTAGACTATAACCTGATAAATGGGTGATCGAGGGGAAACCTAAGATCACCACCTGATAACTGATACCTGATGTCTGATACTTATCTGATAACTATTCTCTGTCTGATAACATAATAAAATATTAACTGATACATGTCTTTATGTTAGCTGTTAGCGTTGAACAAACAATATTATCTGAGTTCATTTTACGGAATGCCCCCGGGTGGAGTAACCCCGAAGCACATTCCCCTGATAACCGGTGAAAATTCCTATCATATCAGGCTAACACCGGACTCCTCTTGTCGTCGTGCGGTTATCCTTGCGGAATAACACGTCCCACTGGCGTGAACCTCCTGTGTCCCACTGGCGTGAACAACAGAAGACACGACTTAACATTAGTCTTAACTGATGCGTATACCTCCCGTGTCCCACTGGCGTGAACGACGGAAGACGCGAATAAATATTCTGTAAACTTATGCATGAACCTTTCATGTCCCACTGGCGTGAAAATTGAAAGTCACGACTTAATAATAATAATCTTAATCTTAACTTTGCATGAACCATTCGTGTCCCACTGGCGTGAACGACGAAGGCCACGACTTAATATCTGATTAATTCTTGCACTTATTCTTCTTATATATATATATATATATATATAACTTATGTCTATTGCATATCTGATGCTTTCCTGAATGCTTAACCTATTAAAGGTTCTTAACTATGAATGTAGTTCCATTCTTGTGCTTAGTACATGATGAGTACCATTCTAAATCTCTTTAACCTATAATAGGTTCTTGACTCATCGTTCTCATGAGCCATTATCTAAATTGGGGAAACTACGTCCCTAACTTACTTAAACATTGTAATGAAGTTCCTGCATTCGTCTAAGCTTTGCCCCTTAATTCTGAACTATTTAAATCATTGCTCAATCCTTGTTCCATACATTTTCATCCTTTTTGGGAGCCTCTTGAATGTGTTAAAATGGTGGAGAATGTTTCTAAAATGTTTACGGAGAAAACGGATGCGAAAAACCATGCCTACGCGTCCCAGAACACCCAAAACAGCAAAGCTGTCAAGTGCTGTCTGGGCCTCCGCGCTTGTAGCGACAAGCCTGCGCTTGTAGCGACAGTAGGCAGAATAAAATTTTGCCTGGTCGCTGTAGCGAGCTCCAGCTCGCTGTAGCAACCATGACAGGTCCAGAAATCTCAAAAATGGTATTTTTCATCATTCCAAGCCATCCTAACACACCCAAGCTTCCCAAATGGCATAAAAAGGATTTTCTTAAGCTTATAAATCATCTAAACATGGTTGGAACATGGAATTAGCATATAACATGATTTAGGGCATTTTCATAAAATTGCTCTAAGCATAAATTACTCTTAAACTTACTCAATACGGGTTGTAAAACCCTAGGGAGCTCACCTCAGTTGCTGGAAGAACAGGAGGAATTGATGAAATGATGAGACTTCAAGATTTTCCCAATTCCAAGCTAAATCTCTTACTCCAACTCAAGTTCTTGTACCCACTCCAAAATAAAGCTTCCCAATAGACCAATTTGATGATGGGAGGTGAAATCTTAGCATATAAGCTTGAATTGATGACATTTAAAGAAGTTAGGGTTAGGGTAAAGAGGGAGAGTTCGGCCAAGTAGACAAAGGAAAGGAAGAATTTGTGCTTGAGCGTTGATTAGCTTGCTCTAAGGGCCATAATCCCACTTTTGCATGTTGATTGGTTGAGAATTGTGTGAGGATCAAGAGAGGAGATGGGGGCGTGAGAGAAGAGTAGAAGAAGAAGGAAAATGAAAATGGGAAAATATCTTCCCCCCTCTAATTTAAATAATCTTCTTGAGCCAAGTAATTACCATATTGCCATCGCTTGCATAATAAGTTTCTACCACTGATAACTGATACTCGTAAGCGGGATATTACACTTACCATACAAATAAACCCATTAATTGACAATTTACCAAATTGTCCTTTGCTTAAAACATTTCTGATACATCGTCTCAATATTAATAAATATTCGAGTCTTAGGCGGGATATTACAATCTACCCCCCTTAAAGAAATTTCGTCCTCGAAATTTAGAATCCACCCTGTAATCACATATATGAATGAATCTCCCATACCACTTCCTCTACTAGCCAAAACTCCAATTCGTCTTGCTTATCGGAACCCCATGGTTTTCAACTCTTTAATTCAAAAGTATTCGACAACTTTTCCTCGTTTTCTTGCCGTAGCATAAATATTTTCTATACTGACAAAATCCAAAACTCATAGGAGTTCAGTCCAAGTGATGAGTGGTATAAGTCGTCTCACAAATCATTACATAGCATATTTCATAGCACTTAATTTACATCTATGTTAGAGTACATGTACACTACTAATGGGTACGTAGTACATCGCATCATCATTGTCCAACTAGCGGGACATCATTCTTAATCTTAACATATTTGAGACACTACCACATCAATTGGGAATCTTTCTTACTCTTAACTTATCTTGTAACATCCGGGATTTGCCTTTCGACTGGCTTGCCAGGTTTGCCCCACCAATGTTACTCGTGTTTATTTCTTAAGTGTACAACAACCTATAACATGAATTGTGGTTACATTCTCTCGGCATCGTAAACTTATTTTCTCATTCTGGACGTCGAGTCCAAGATCCTTATTGTCAAAAGAAAGCTCTATTTGATTGCTACCAAACATAGCACGCTTTATCTTTAATCCTTTAATCGAGACCTGAACTTATGTAGCCCTTTACTGTAGACTACGAGTGACTTTTTAGCTGCATAAAATCCTTTACTAGTGAACATCAAGTATAATAATTTCTGAACTCTTCTGCTGAGATATGATTAATATCAACGAATCTATTCTGGTAAAAACCTTCATACTTAAACATTCCTGATTGCGTACCACTATTGCCAAAACACGTCACATAGCTGAAAATCTGCTACACTACTATCTGTGTAGTTTAAGTATTGCCTGATAAATATATATAATACTAAACATAACCTGATACATGTTACATGTTGACAGATTGTAGGTACAACGTGGATTAAACTCATATGTCACTGCATTGTCGTTTCTGATCAACGCTTCAATTTCCAAAATATCGCCTTGCAAGTGCAACTTTTACGGATGTTGCCTTACGCTTAACCCTTTTGACTAAATTTACTCTTCAAGTCCACTTGAAGTTACTAAGCTAAAATAGCTAAATTACCGTATTAGTGATGACTTTCCTTGCTCTAGACTTTTTGTGCTAGAAACATATTCTTCTCATTCTTATCACATAATCTCAAACTGCTTCAATTTCCATTTCTCTTGTATTTCGAGGTTTGAAATATCCCTCGACTTAACTTTTAAAATTTCCTTTTAGAACTTATAACAAGTTCGAGTCGTCACTGCTCACTGATATTCTGTGGTTCACCTGATAAGGACTACACAAGCATCCTTGTTCTCTAAGCTTCAGCTTAGAATTGTTAGTTAACTCATCCTGGAATTACTTTTCCGCTGCGCAACTCTGATCTAACAAAACACTTTGGATTAGGAGTAATACACCATTATCAAATTCTCTGGCTGACTTGTTCCTTAACGACTTGTAGCTATCACAGCAGATTCATCTTACGTTCGTTGATTCTCTTGTGGCTTAAACCACCTGTTTAACTTACTGATTAATCGTCATCTGACATTGTACTTCCTTTCGGACATAAACCATATACTTACTTACTTTCACGATAAAACACCAGAACCTGTAAACGGTTTCCGTCAACTATCAAGAGTTATACTCTGGTTCTAACTTTACTTTCCATATCCTGAATTCCGTAACCATCTCTTGGTCAGCTCTTCGTGTATAATCATTATAACATTGCGGGAACCCGATTGAAAGCTTGCTTGAGACAACTTAAATTCACACACAAACACTTGTGTCATCTTCTGGAGGTTCATATCTTTTATATACTGAATTCACTAATAGTTTGAGTCCCATTACCAATCATTTTATCTTTATCCGTAAGAATTTCATATCCATAATCTTGTTCTTAACATCTGCATAACTCTGCCCATGGTTAAACAATCCAAAATCTAAACCTTATTACCGCCCTCGGAACTTATCAATACGAGGTGACCTCTTTAAGCTTCTAGAATAACTGTGGAAGAAAACTCATCAGTTGAAAACTTAAAACTCACAAGCATTAACCACAATCTTAACCTTTCGTATAATACAGTCTCAATATAATTTCTTGGCTAAAATTTCCGATTATCCTTTAAAACTGGTCTACTATAATCTTGGGTCATCTTGAACTTGCCTTCTTCATCCAATCAAGGAAATTCAATTTTATTCGTCCATCAGTTCACCAAATCCCAATGACTGACCATTTAATATACACCTTTCGTTGAATAAAATTTCAGTTAAGCTTAGCTTATTTCCAATCTTCTTACTAATAAAACACATGAATATCTGATTCACGCCTCGATATGCAACGGGTCTTATTATCAACACTCATTCATCCATCTTAGTTCTTAGGTTGCATACCAACTTCTTTTCTCTTAACTATCTGAACATTAAAATCTCGTTCAATTCGAGTGCGCGAGTCCTTCGATTCCTCACGCTCTGTTCTTGCTGGTAATCCAGAGGTTTCAAAAATCGACCGATAATTTCCTCATTCTAGTCTCTAGGTTTAGCACCGCAATTCCTTAACTCTGTACTCAGAATTGATACTTAATCCACACTTCACTTTAACTTCTCAAACTATGGTTCCCATTAAGGTTCCACGTCATTCCTTAGAGTATTCCATAATTCCTTAATCCGTATGTCTTCCGCAGATGAGGTATCGTCCAACGTCGTGTCCAACTGGGTTGAGGTGCTTCACCTTATCCTTAAATATTTCTGACATTCCTAAACTCTGCCATAAATAGGCTTAGTCACTTTACGGTTTGATGGCCACCATTTGGCGTTGATTACTTCTTCGCCAACTCCGTCATACAATTCTACCACCTTAATCTTCGCCCTTCACAAACTTCATTCCTCCTTGGTCACATTCAGCTCTCGGACATTTATCCTAACTGTCATATACTAGACTGAGTTGATCAGGCTCAACTAGATGTGACCTTTAGAACAACATCCGGAACCCAATGGTCCCACTACTTCATTGAATTTTTAATGACCCAAGGCACGGTCTGAATCGACCTGCTCTGATACCAATTGTAACACCCATACTAAATTATCTAGAATATTTAGCATGTGTATTAATCTGATACTGGGTACATTAAAATTTTCAATAATAATAACAATAATACATACAACTGAATGAGTACAAATTTGCTCGTTATACAATTATCCAAATATCATAACATACACTTCTATATACATATACAATCTGTCAGCCTCCTGAGCGTGTCCTTGACGAGCAACTGCACTCCATCCAGCATCTTCATGAAGATCTTCATCTGAAAGCCACTTGGCTACCTGAAAACCTGCACCAGAAGGATAGGGATGAGACATAATGTCTCAGTGAGCTCCTACCCTACCTACTGTTGGCAACCACAGGGAACCTAGGGTCGCCGTGCCTACCTCGGCAATCTTGGGGATACCTATGATCGCCAAGTCTTAACCTTACCCGTAGAGGGTTACCTGACTGTTCCTGCTAAACTGTGTAGTCATAAACTGGACTACTTCCTAGTGATCAAGGGGAAACCTAGGATCACTGTCTGAGTCTGATACTGAATATCCATGAGTTCTAGACTATAACCTGATAAATGGGTGATCGAGGGGAAACCTAAGATCACCACCTGATAACTGATACCTGATGTCTGATACTTATCTGATAACTATTCTCTGTCTGATAACATAATAAAATATTAACTGATACATGTCTTTATGTTAGCTGTTAGCGTTGAACAAACAATATTATCTGAGTTCATTTTACGGAATGCCCCCGGGTGGAGTAACCCCGAAGCACATTCCCCTGATAACCGGTGAAAATTCCTATCATATCAGGCTAACACCGGACTCCTCTTGTCGTCGTGCGGTTATCCTTGCGGAATAACACGTCCCACTGGCGTGAACCTCCTGTGTCCCACTGGCGTGAACAACAGAAGACACGACTTAACATTAGTCTTAACTGATGCGTATACCTCCCGTGTCCCACTGGCGTGAACGACGGAAGACGCGAATAAATATTCTGTAAACTTATGCATGAACCTTTCATGTCCCACTGGCGTGAAAATTGAAAGTCACGACTTAATAATAATAATCTTAATCTTAACTTTGCATGAACCATTCGTGTCCCACTGGCGTGAACGACGAAGGCCACGACTTAATATCTGATTAATTCTTGCACTTATTCTTCTTATATATATATATATATATATAACTTATGTCTATTGCATATCTGATGCTTTCCTGAATGCTTAACCTATTAAAGGTTCTTAACTATGAATGTAGTTCCATTCTTGTGCTTAGTACATGATGAGTACCATTCTAAATCTCTTTAACCTATAATAGGTTCTTGACTCATCGTTCTCATGAGCCATTATCTAAATTGGGGAAACTACGTCCCTAACTTACTTAAACATTGTAATGAAGTTCCTGCATTCGTCTAAGCTTTGCCCCTTAATTCTGAACTATTTAATCATTGCTCAATCCTTGTTCCATACATTTTCATCCTTTTTGGGAGCCTCTTGAATGTGTTAAAATGGTGGAGAATGTTTCTAAAATGTTTACGGAGAAAACGGATGCGAAAAACCATGCCTACGCGTCCCAGAACACCCAAAACAGCAAAGCTGTCAAGTGCTGTCTGGGCCTCCGCGCTTGTAGCGACAAGCCTGCGCTTGTAGCGACAAGCCTGCGCTTGTAGCGACAGTAGGCAGAATAAAATTTTGCCTGGTCGCTGTAGCGAGCTCCAGCTCGCTGTAGCAACCATGACAGGTCCAGAAATCTCAAAAATGGTATTTTTCATCATTCCAAGCCATCCTAACACACCCAAGCTTCCCAAATGGCATAAAAAGGATTTTCTTAAGCTTATAAATCATCTAAACATGGTTGGAACATGGAATTAGCATATAACATGATTTAGGGCATTTTCATAAAATTGCTCTAAGCATAAATTACTCTTAAACTTACTCAATACGGGTTGTAAAACCCTAGGGAGCTCACCTCAGTTGCTGGAAGAACAGGAGGAATTGATGAAATGATGAGACTTCAAGATTTTCCCAATTCCAAGCTAAATCTCTTACTCCAACTCAAGTTCTTGTACCCACTCCAAAATAAAGCTTCCCAATAGACCAATTTGATGATGGGAGGTGAAATCTTAGCATATAAGCTTGAATTGATGACATTTAAAGAAGTTAGGGTTAGGGTAAAGAGGGAGAGTTCGGCCAAGTAGACAAAGGAAAGGAAGAATTTGTGCTTGAGCGTTGATTAGCTTGCTCTAAGGGCCATAATCCCACTTTTGCATGTTGATTGGTTGAGAATTGTGTGAGGATCAAGAGAGGAGATGGGGGCGTGAGAGAAGAGTAGAAGAAGAAGGAAAATGAAAATGGGAAAATATCTTCCCCCCTCTAATTTAAATAATCTTCTTGAGCCAAGTAATTACCATATTGCCATCGCTTGCATAATAAGTTTCTACCACTGATAACTGATACTCGTAAGCGGGATATTACACTTACCATACAAATAAACCCATTAATTGACAATTTACCAAATTGTCCTTTGCTTAAAACATTTCTGATACATCGTCTCAATATTAATAAATATTCGAGTCTTAGGCGGGATATTACACAAGAGTACTAGGAATGTTTCTTAACATTCAAGGATTAAGATAAAAATAGTATCAGGTATGTTAAGGGTTAGATTTTCAGGATACCCTTAACCAGGCAAAGTATAGGGTACCTTAGGCAGTGGTACCAGGTTTTCCCCAGTTTCAGGTACAATTATATGTACATCAGGACGTGCCTCAGTTGTTCACGTCAGAGTGACACTGAGGGTACACGTATCAGTTCAGGAAATTATCAGGAATTATATAGATTATATGTATGTATATATGTTGACAAGTCGTGGCACATGTACGCTTCAGATTTATTCTGGATAGGTTAGCCCGTTAGGGAACCTACACGATGACTCACACACACACACACACACACACACACACACACACACACACATATATATATATATATATATATATATATATAGATACACGCACACACACACACACACACATATATATATATATATATATGTTCAGGAAAGATTATCAGGAATATCAGGATAAAGTATATATATATATATCAGGAATAATAATTAATTATCAGGATAAACTTTGTGTCTTTTGTGTTCTCGCAGTTAGAGAGCACAGGGGGTTCCAGTTACAGCTGGAATGGGAGGAACTTTCCGCGAGGATAACCACACATAAGTTTTAGTGTGTCTTCTGTGTTCTCGCTAGTTAGAGCACAAGGGGTTCCAGTTACAGCTGGAATGGGAGGAACTTTCCGCGAGGATAACCAGATACACAGGCAAGAGGAGTCTGATGATTAGCCTCAGATAGGAATTTTCACCGGTTATCAGGGGAATGTGCCTCGAGGTTACTCCACTTGGGGGCATTCCGTAAAATCAACTCAGATAATAATGTTTGTTACACGCTAACATACTAACATAATAATACCAGGAAAATACTTTATTATGTTATCAGGCAGGAATAGTTATCAGACAGGAATAGGTATCAGGTATCAGTCATCAGGCAGTGATCCTAGGTTTCCCCTTGATCACTAGTTTAGCAGGATGTAGTCTAGTTTTTATGACTACACAGGATAGCAGGAACAGGCATGTATGAACCCGATATGGGTTGAGTTAGAGCTCGACGATCATAGGTTTTCCCAAGATTACCGACAGTAGTGCATGGCGACCCTAGGTTTCCCCGTGGTTGCCAACAGTAGGTTGGGTGGAGCTCACTGAGACATTATGTCTCATCCCAATCCTTCTGGTGCAGGTTTACAGGTAAGCAAGAGGTTCGTGATGAAGTTCTTTCAGGAAGACGTTGGATGGAGTGCAGTTGCTCGTCATGTACCAGCTCAGGAGTTTATCAGAAATATGTATAAGTATTTGTAACGGTATTTGGATAATTGTATAAACGAGCCAATTTGTACTCATTCAGTTGTATTATTATTATTGAAAATGTTAATGTATCCAGTATCAGTATAATGCGCATGCTAATATTCTAGATAAAATTAGTGTGGGTGTTACAAGTAACTAACTAACTTGTGTTAAATGTCACTAACCACTAATTGTTCTAACTAGACTCTAACCCGTGCGATGCACGGGTTTTGTATAGCTTCATATATAACTATCAAATGACTATATTATTACTTTTATAGTTATATTCAGTATTATGTTATCAAACTATCTCAAAAAGTAACAAAAATAAAAGATGGACTGCAATAAAAATGACAAATCAAAAGAAAAAATATATACAAAAGCTAGCACCAAGAAATTGATCCTAACCGCAAAAGTTGTTAATCGAAAGAAAAAAATAAGGAAAAGGAATTGTTATTTAGTAACCGAAAGAAAAAAAAATAAAAAGGAACGTTACGTGGTAATTGAAATAAAAAATAATAATAATAAAAAGGAACCGCTAATAATGAAAAGGAACTACTATCAAAAAAGGAATTGCAATGACGTTAGTGACTTTTAAAAAAATGACATTTTCATGTGTTATCTGATTCAATTCCTTGCATATTTTTTTTTTCATAAAAATTAATTAGGTCCGTCAAAAAGGGTGGTGTTATGGTTATTAGGTTCAATTGCAAGATGGTGAGAGAGATGAAAGTGAGTGAGAAATGATTTAGGAATTGTGAGATTGAAAGAAAGAGGACCCGAGATTTGTGTTGAATACACAACATTGAAACAATCACATGTCATAAAAAACATCAGTACCTTGGTGGTAAGAGTTGTGAATTGAAAGCATGTGGTACCTGGTTCGATCCCCATCCGAAGTTTTTTTCATAAATTTTTATAACTAAAAAGTAGGGCTAATCATTAGGGTTAGAGCAACACTACTTAACATTTAGTATGAAAAAAAGAATAATGAAGAAAAAGCTAAAATTCACACAATCACATAACAAAATCAATAATTTTCAAACCCTAATGTCAAGGATTCGAAATTAACAAAATTCAGACAATCAATATCAACATTGGTCATAATTTTGTGTCAATTCGATGAAAGATGGTGTGAATCGGTGAGAGAAAGCGAGTTATCGGCAATGACATTTACGGCAGTCAGTTGTTGGTGAGGTGGCAGTTGCGGCGGCGGTGTGATGTGTGTGGATCAGTGAGAGAAAGTGATTTTCCAGCGGTGGCAGTTACGGCGGCATGTGTTGTTGAAGTGGCAGTTGCAACGGTGGCGGGATGTTGTTATTGGGGTCACCGGCGGCGGTGAAAATGAAGTTGAATCGCATGATGTGTGTGAATGACGTTCAATTCGTGTTCAAATGACGTTGGAATTCAGGGTTGTGAGAATGACTTAAAGTGAACTCGCATTTGTGCTAGATAAATAAAATGAAAGCAACTATAAGTCACAAAAAACTTTAGTGATCTAGTGGTAATGGTTGTGATCTACCAGAACTTGGTTTGAGGTTCAACTCTCAGCAGGAATTGTTTTTCATAAATTTTTTTCAAAACAAAAAATTAGGGTTAGGGTTAGCTATTTTAGGGTTGCAAAAGTGTTTATCAGACTGCCTAGGATTTATATATAAGTGATACTAAAAAATGGGCTTCTAACAAAAAAACTAAAAACTCAAAAAGAATCATCACTTATTTAGTGCAAAATGAATCTTAAGTATATTGGTCCTTGTTGCTTAAAAAAAGTGTATTGATTATCACTTATATATAAATGTTATGCAGTCTGATCAACCCTACTAACCCTAATTCTACCCTAAATATTTCCCTCCTTCCTCAAAGCAATTAATCCTTCATTTGAATTATTATTTGGAAATTAAATTTGTTGATTTATGCATGATATACGTTAAATGCTCGATTTGTCCATTGACTTTCTGTATATCACCACGTTTTGGCTTTGCTGTAACTTCTTTTCAATTACGTTACCAATTTAATAGGCGATAATTGTTATACTTAATTATTGGCTTTGCTGTAACTTCTTTTCAATTACGTTACCAATTTAATAGGTGATAATTGTTATACTTAATTATTTTCAATGTGTTTTTAAGTGTGGTAACTGAATTTGACTTGATATCCTATGTATAATTCGGTATCCCTAAAAGCAGCTGAACGTGCTCCATCATAAAAACATTTCTCATTAGTTATTATTAATTGCCACCATCAATTGCAATTATCAAATACAAAATATCAATGATACAAATGTGCAAGGCTGAACGTGCACATTTTCTCATTAGCAATGCAATTATCCATCAATTGCCACCGTTGCATAACGATTAATTGTTTGTTCTTTTCATTAGCATTATAAATACAAACCCTTAAGCATACCATAAGCTGCGAAATTGTATTTCTCCAGACTAAAATTATGGCATCCAAAGGTTGTTATTGAGTAGACATACTTGGCTATTTCACGTTTATCTGATTAGATTAGATATCTCTTTTAATGTGTAATGCATTTCTTTACTAAGCCAAATTCGACACTTTTGTAGGAAAATCCATGAAGATGACCCGGATCTCAGAGATTGTTGGTGGAAGGATTGATTTCAATTTGAAGGTTCGTGTAATGAACATGTGGACAACACCAGACCGTGCCCAACCTACTGAGCAGGGAAGCATCCATATGATCTTAATTGATGAAAAGGTCAGATTATCTTTGTCTTGATACTTCTTTGTCGTTGTTTATCTCTGAGTTGGTTTACTTCTCAAATTTCACTTTTTTAAATTGTTTCTTACTTTTTAATGAATTTAATTTGTGACTTTGATTGCATATTCATCTGTGTTAATGCAAAAATTGAATGTAAAATACCTGGGAATAAAACTCCCATCCTTATATTCTAATACTCCTTATTTAACATGCACTATACTTCACAAGTTATGGGCAAAAAGGCTTTAACGGGTTACACAAACATTAGAGCATATAATTGGTTAAAGAAATGTCTCTCCTTATTCACCCTTTCTCATACCCCTCTTCCATTATTTTCTTCCGTTTAAGCTTCAGAATTTATGTTACTATTTAATATATAAACACACTACTTTATGCATTGCATACCAATTAATCATGTAACCAACGTAGAAATTCAACTCACCTAAAAAAACATAGCAATTCAATTGACTTGAATGAGTATTGTAACTTAAAAACAAATCGCCCATCTTGAACAAAATGTTAATGTTGACTTTGAGTGGAAAATGTGAATGAAACAATTGTAAGCTAATGTGACAAATAAAAGATGAAGGATACATTGCTTAGCTTTTCTAAAATACTAGCATTTACTTAACATTGTTAAATATGATCACTAGCAATGGATGCCAAACAATATAGAAAAGATGTAAAAATAAATATATGTCATTGAAAGAATCAATTTGGTGTCCCGATTTTAACGAATTAATAAAATGATTCTTTCAATTACGAGTCAATGCAAAAATGATAAAATTATCAACATAGGGACATATGTTAATCTCTTTGTCACGAGTAAAGTGTACAACTCCATTTTTATACTTCAGAGTGAATTTTTTAGTACCTCTATGTTCAAAACATTATTAATGAAGCTAAACATATACATGCAGAATATAGAATGAAACTAAGAGCAGTTTGAATCAATTATACAAATTCCTTTTTCATGTGTATAGCAAGGTTGAATATTTTAATTGTTAACTTATATATTACCTTCCTATAAGTTTATCATATACTATTTCAATTTAATAACTTAGTTTGGAAATTCTAATCATATAAAAATATCAATATTTCTTTGTTTGTTTGTAAAAGTCCTAAAATGCATATTATGTCGATTTTAATCTTAATATTGTATCTCCATTAAAAAATTTACGGATTTTAAATAGATATGTGTACTACAATATTATTTATACAACTTTCTAATTTGCTTATACTTTTATGTATATTTTTTTGTTCTATTTATTAACATTTTCTTTCTTTCTTTATTGTTATAATTTTTAGAAATTAATTTGACTCAACATATTTATTAACATATTTCAAAAGGGACTCAACATATAATAATTAGAGTTAAAAAATTGACAATTAGTTACAGAGTTAAAATAATATTATGTCTCTACAAAGATGATCAGTCACCACTAGAATGTCTTTCAAAACACAAACACATAAAGGGGAAACCTGGATTATGCACTCCATGAGATAAAATTGGGCAAGCTCATCTTTGTAATTGACAACCTGCTCAAACCAATTTAGGCACTTGAGAGCCATCATAAAATCCAGGAATCATAATCATCCTTTGACCATTTTCAAATAGTTAGCCTATTTCTAAAATAAGACAGATCCTTAACTGCATTTATATCAAATTTTGTTGCGCAGGGTGGCAAGATTCACGCAACTATAAGGAAACATCTACTGCCAATTTTTAAGGGTGAAATAGAAGAGGGTGCAACGTATGTCTTAGAGAAATTGATGGTTGCTCAAAATGACCCCACTTTCAAAACTACTGATCATAAGTACAAGCTAAGCTTTATGGCAGGCACCAACTTCTTCAAGGTCAATGCTACAGAAATCCCTGAAAGAGTTTTCAGCTTTGTGTCTTTCTCTGATATTTTGGCTGCTCATAAGGAGGATCGTTTGCTTGGTAGTTTTCTGCATCTTTTTATTACAACTATTTAACATTTCAGATTCTTTTATATTATTTCACTGCTAACATGTAATATGATTATGTTCTATAGATGTTATTGGCCATGTTGTGCAAAAGGATACTGTAAAAGAAACTGTGAAAGAAGGAAAGACTAACAAAGTTTTGGATTCGACTTTAGAAGACTTGGAGTAAGATTTCTTGATTTTGTATTGCATAGCCATTTATATCCTTGAAATTGTATGTGGATGATTAGTAATTAGTTTAAAATGATATTCCGTAGGGGAAACATAATTCATTGCACTCGTTGGGATGAATATGCTGTGAAGATGCATCAATTCTTAGAGGCTCATGACTCATCAATTCCTTTCGTTGTTGTATTTCAGCTGTGCAAGCTTAAGAAGTATTATGGTACTGTATTTTTTAGTAAATGCTTAAAGTATATATGTTTACATGGTTGTGTTTCACTCCATGCCCGCATTATATATTTGAGATTTTGTAGACTGATTGCAATTTTAAATTTATTTTTATGGTTAGGTGTCATGGGAATTTCCAATGCTTTTTATGGTACTAAAATGATGTTGAATCCTAATATCCCTGAGGTCACTCACTATGTAGAAAGGTGTGAATTTAGTATTATAATTGCACAATTACTTTCATGCTGTCCACTGTTATCATATAAACTTTAAGAATTAAATTAATAATCCTATCAAACATGGCAGGATGAATGGTGCGGGTGTTGAGCTCACTCAAGGTGTTAGCCAGATGACTGGTCCAACTATAATTTCCTTGGCTGATGATTTACTTCAAACTCAGAGGATGACCATTGAGGATTTGATTGAATCGTCTGAGGTGATGTCTGTAAACAAATTTATAATTTTATTCCTTTTCTATGTACGTATCAAAGCTTACTTAATCAATGTGTGTACCATTTTTAATGCAGAAATGTGTTGCAACTGTCTTGGTGAGAACATGTGAGCTTGAAACTGATTCCGGGTGGTTTTATCGAGCATGTAGTAAGTGCGCTTCTAGGATTACCACTATTAATGGACAGATTTTTTGTGACAAGTGCAGCTTACCAAGGACAGCTGTTCCTAGGCAAGTAAAATTTGTTATATATGTTGTCGCAAATGCAAATTGACGAGTGTTTATGTTAATGGTTTTATATAAGGTAGATGCATGTTATAATTTCAGGTTTAAGCTTCATCTTCAAGTTATGGACAACACAGGGTCAACCACATTTGTTCTGTTTGACCGTGTTGTGACGCAAACCATCGGAAAATCTGCACAATATTTCTTGGATGCTATGAATGAGGTAAAATTCAAAAAACACTCCTAGATCTTTATTTGATCTGATGCCGTATCACATAAAATATGCATCTGTCAATATGTTTGTTCTAACTGCGTGATTTGTATAGAACAACTCGGCCGAATGTCCTCTGGATCTCAATATGTTTGTGGACAAGCAAATGTTGTTCAAAGTTGAAGTCAGTCATGCCAATCTGTATCGAAACTGGCGCAGCTATACAGTTAAAAAGTTGACCATGGATGATGAAATTATTAAGCAGTTTATATCACTCCATCGGCTAAGTGTACCTTTCTTGCTACCACTATTTATTTGACTGTCTGTGAATGAATTAAATGCAAACAACTTTGATGGTTTACACCCTAATTTTATGCAGCCTGCCAATGATGAGGAAGATGCGGGACGTGTTGGAACTGTCTGCGGGTTATCTGATAAAAATAGTGGTATGTTGGTCGCACTTATTGATTTTCAATCCAAATATTTTGAACTTCTTTGGTTATGTTATGTCAATGGCAAACTAATAACATGTTACGTCGTAACTTTCAGGAAATTGTTGAAGGTGTTGATTCGAGCAATAAGGAAGAAGGTGTTGCAGTGGACACTATTGTGACTCCAACCAGCAAATCTTTGGGAAATAAAGCTGCTGATAGTGTTGATTCACTGGATGACATTGTTGTGCTTGGATGTGATGCATCCACGGCTGGGGAACCAAAACTGGCAGCTGCAATGGGCACTGATGTGACTCCAACTAGCAAATCCTTGGGAAAGAGGGGTGCTGATAGTGTTGAATCACTTGATGATATGGCTGTGCGTGGATGTGATGCATCCACAACAAAAAAAACAAAGCTGGTGCGTGTGAAGGTTGAAAAAGATTAGTCAAGATTCTTGAAATATTATGCAGTTTCAATGGTGTTGCCGGTGTCCACGTCCGTAGTCCTTTTCGTTTTGTTTTGTCATTTTTAATCATTGCATTTGAACTTTTAAGCCATATATTTTGTTCTCCGTGCTGCATGATAACTTGATTTATGTCATGGTGAACAAGCGTATTTTGGCATTCTAATTTTCTTTTCGTAGTAAATGTATCGAACCCAAATATTATCAGTCAATTGAATTATCGTTATGTGTTTTCAACATATTGTTCCTTCCAAAGGAACACATTGACGAGAACAAACAAGTAATATTTTGAAGCTGATCTCCGTTCCAAAAGAGAGAGCGATGAGTAACCTTCCATTTTGGACATTGCCATGAGGACACTTTGAAGCAATATGAGAAATAACTTTAATGCTAGCCCTGGCAGAAATCCTTGAATAACATACTTTACAGATGGCATGCACTAGGTAACTTCATTACACTACAGAATGACAAAGATGAAGTACATTCCATTTCAGCAATGGAAAATGGGGCAAGATATAGAGATTAATTAGCAATTTAGAGTGCGAAATTAATATGCACAAGATATAGAAGCTGTTATGGTGTGGTTTGATTTTTTGTTGGATTTGCAAGATTAAAACTATAAATTAGTGTTATTATTATATATAATACTATAAACCGTGTTTGCTAGATACCATGAACGTCTTCTCATCCTCCTCTTTGTAGGCAAGATTCATACCGGAAGGCGAGATCAAAGCATATTGTTGTTCATCCATTATGGTTCAAACATCTGCTAATCATTACTCTACCAAAAGGTGTAGAAATAGATCAAACTATGTCGACAATTTGATTGGCAACCATGAAAGAACACCTATCACGTACATTACCAATGGTACAAAAAAAAATTTTATTTATGTTTTTGATAGTGCTGATCATTGATGGTAAATATTACTAATATTTATTGGTTTTATAATTATGTAGCTCCTTCCCTGTCCACTGGCTGTCGCCCTGTTAAAAAAAGAAATGTCTGTCAAGATGGTCGATTGACTCCAGGAAAATACACACTGCATAATAGCGTTCTCCTAAACCATTCAAATCAAACTCTTAGTCAGCACGATGTAGCTCAAGTCCAGCCCGTCAATCTCCATTCCACAATCTTTGAAGGTATTGATCATATACCTATATTATCGATATTGCGTTTTGTTGTTCTGTGTCGCATAGTTTGGTTTAAAAACGTGTTAAAAAACCTTGCTTATTTTTTGTGTAGAACTCGACCCTCAATGACATTTGTTAATATCTTTGCCGTTGAAATTTCAGACATAGACTTAAGGGGGCTGCTTTCAATTCCAACAATGAGATGTCATGTACGATTAATACCGAAGATTGTGCTATACCGTTAAATAATGGTATGATTAGAGTGTATATTTTTTAAGATCTTATATTATTCTATGCAAATAAATATCTGAAGTATGTTATACCTTTGCCTGCATTTAGAATCCAAAGCAACTGAGTCTTCATGGATATTTTTTTAGGCAATAAAATTCATATGAATGATGTGGACCTGTCAGTAAATTGTTATGATGAAGGTGGTTTGATTGACATTGGTGGTTCAGGTAAATTTTATGGCAAACCTATTGTGTAGTTTTAATGCAGAAATGATTTAGAGGAAGTTGCCTATAGGATTATAATTTTAATGCAATGTGATCTATCGTAAATTTGAATAATTTGAAATTATGGCAAACATCATAAATATGAATATGTTGAATGTTGTTGCTATAGTGCACTTATGACCTCAGAATTTTTACTTAATTAATGTTTGACATGTGATGTATGAATGATATGAATCGTTAGTATTTGTGCAGAACTCGCCAATCAAAGGCATTTATTAATATCCTTCCTGTCAAAAATTTCAGACATAGACTTAGGCGAGGCTACTTTCAATGCCAACACTGAGGTGTTATGTACGATGAATGCCGAATATTCTGATATACCGTCAAATTCTGGTAATAACTATTGTTCAAAAGTAGACCTACTTAGATGTTTAGAGTCTGTGTTTTTTATGATCTTATATTATTCTCTCCAAATAAATATCTCAAGTATGTTATGGAAATCTAAAGCAGCTGAGTATTGGTTTATATTTTTTTTAGGCAATGAAATTCATATGAATTATGTCAACCAGTTAGTAGATTGTGATGCTGAAGATGGTTTGATTGACACTGCTGGTTCAGGTACACTTTATGACAAACCTTTTGTTTACCTTGCCTGTTTAACTAATTTTGATTAAGTAGCCTATAGAATTATGATTTGACCTCAACATCTTGATATCCTTTGGAAAAATCACTAATTTAGTTATGTTTATCATTTTTAACAGGAAACATACGTCTTGAATATCTAAACCATGGACACCCTAGATGTATTTGTAGAAAGTGTGGTGCAATGATGTGGTATGAGAGCGCACTAGAAAGCATTATAATCCAAAGAACCCAGATTTTTCACTCTGTTGCAGCAAAGGGAGGGTTTTAATCGCACCATATCCTCGCCTTCCTCAAAAACTGCATGATTTGTTTCACAAACATGATAAGAAGAGTAAATTCTTCTTGAAAAATATTAGATCCTTTAATAGCATGTTTGCCTTCACCTCTATGGGCGGGAAAATTAACAGAGATAAAAATGATGGCAAGGCTCCTCCGATGTTTGTCATGCAAGGTGAGAACTATCATCAAATTGGCAGTCTACTACCTTTGCCGGGGAATCAACCTAAATTCGCACAGTTGTACATCTATGACACCGATAATGAAATTTCTAATCGAATGGCGTCTGTTAGGTACTTTTCTTTTGGTATTATTAAGTATATGCTCACGTACATGTTCTGTCTATTGATTGATTATTTGTTAAGTTATATGATTTGTCTGTTTAGATTGTTGATTGTGATGCATTTTTTTAATATTAATTAATTATCAATAATAGGATGGATGAAGAAGACTTCGAGTTGAAATGTGCAATTGCGAAAGAAATTAGGGAAGACCTTGACAATTACAATCCTTATGTGGAGCAATATAGGATGATTCGAGATACAATCAAAGAAGACTCTTCTCAATCAATTAAACTAAGGATACTAGGCAAGAGGGGACGGGATGGTCGTAGGTACAATCTTCCAACTGCTTCAGAGGTTGCGGCGTTAATCGTTGGAGATTTTGACTCAGCTGACTTTGATAGGGATGTTATTGTGCAGACGCAGTCTGGGTTGTTGCAACGTTTGTCTGTTTTTGAGCCAGCATTTTTGCCTTTACAGTATCCACTCATATTTCCTAGGGGTGAGGACGGATATCGAGGCGACATACCATATAATGAAGATGCTGATACATCAACCTTGCAGAGGTTGTATGTCACCCAGAAGGAGTGGATTGCATATAAAGTGCAACAACGGGCGACAGATGAATCGACTTTAGTATTCTGCAGACGGTTATTCCAGCAGTTTTTGGTTGACGCATATAGCACTATAGAATCCTCGCGTCTGAAATGGTATAGAGATCATCAAAAGGAGGTTCGAGCTGAAATGTACAAGGGATTGACTGAGGCAATTCTCAGAGGAGAAACACAGTCGACATCAACAGGAAAGAGAATTGTTTTACCATCCACTTTTGTAGGTGGATGAAGATACATGATCCAGAATTATCAGGATGCTATGGCTATATGTGGTTGGGCTGGGTATCCTGATTTGTTTATCACGTTCACCTGCAACCATAAATGGCCTGAGTTTGTTGAATTTTTGAAGATATATAATTTGAAGCCAGAAGATCGGCCTGATTTGGTTTGCCGGTTGTTCAAAATTAAACTAGATGAGCTCATAAAAGACATCAAGAGAGGCGAAATTTTTGGCAATGTAAAGTCAGGTAACCATGTTCTATCCATTGTTTTATCTAATGTTTTAATCTCGAATTACTGTTCTAATCGACTTGGTATTTTTATTGTTAAATTTGTGTATTCAACTTCAATTATTTTTTTCCTGGGACTTATAAATTTCTTTCATTCCACAGTTATATATACCATTGAGTTTCAGAAGCGTGGACTCCCACATGCTCATATATTGGTTTTCCTTCAACCAAAGTTTCGGTATGTCCGGCCTAAAGATATTGACAAAATTATCTCGGCCGAGATTCCAGATAAAGATAGGGAACCTGAGTTATTTAATATTGTGACGACCCTCATGATTCACGGACCCTGTGGTCCTCAAAATCAAAGCCCGCCTTGCATGCAAAAAGGAAAATGTACCAAGTACTTTCCAAAAAAGTTTGTTGATTCTACGACTCTTGATGCAGAAGGTTATCCTGTCTACAGACGTAGGGACAATGGAACATCTATTCAAAAGGGTAACTCATTTGTAGATAATAGATATGTAGTCCCATATAACAAATCCTTGCTCCTGAAGTATAATGCTCATATAAATGTAGAGTGGTGCAACCAGACAAGGTCCATAAAGTATCTTTTTAAGTATGTTAACAAGGGTCATGATCGTGTTACCCTTGGTTTTTATAATGGTGGTGATCAAGCTGGAAAGTCGGACTGTGTTGATGAAATAAAGATGTATTATGATTGTAGATATCTCTCTGCGTGTGAAGCTGCTTGGAGGATATTTTCTTTCGACATAAATTACAGACAACCATCAGTTGAGAGATTGACTTTTCATCTTGAAAATGAGCAGCATGTTATATATGATGACAACGATTCACTTGAGGATGTTGTGAATAGGAAGAGCATTCACCGTACAAAATTCTTGGCATGGATGCAAGCCAACAAAATGTATCCAGAAGCAAGGAAGCTAACATACAGCGAATTCCCTACAAAGTTTACATGGAAAGCTAAAAAACATCGGTGGGATCCACGTAAGCAGGGTTCTGTAATTGGAAGACTACATTTTGTGCCACCTGGGTCTGGTGAGCTATTTTACTTGAGGTTATTGTTGAATTATGTGAAAGGTGCCACATCATATGCTGACTTGAAGACAGTCAATAATGTAACACTGGATTCATTCAAAGATGTTTGTGAGGCAATGGAGTTCGTAGATGATGATAAAGAATTCATAGATGCAATTGTTGAGGCAGCCCAATGGGGTACGGGAAGCTATTTGCGTTTGTTGTTTACAACTTTATTGTTATCGGATCAATTCTCCCGACCAGATTTTGTTTGGAATAACACTTGGGAGTACTTGAGTGATGATATCACTCAACGACAACGTCATAGGCTGCGTGTACAAGGTAACTATATTGTTTAGGGGTATGTTTATGATATATAGTTGTTCTTCTATGCTTATGATATATTAAATTATTAATTAGTTTTTCACTTACATTTACAGATTTAGTCTTGACGCCAGATCAGTTGAAGAGTTATACACTGTCTGAAATAGAAACAATGTTGCAAAGTCATGGCATGAGTTTGGAGGATTATAAAGAGATGCCTAAATCAGATAGATCGTTAGTACATGAGGTGCAAAATAGGTTGATCTATGATGAGTTAAACTACAACATGAATTCTTTGGCTAAGGAGCATGATCGGCTGATGTCATCAATGACTGATGAGCAGCGAAAGGTATATCATATAATCATGTCAAGGGTAATTGAAAACAAACCCGGCATCTTTTTTCTTTATGGTTATGGAGGCACAGGGAAGACTTATATTTGGAGGGCAATGTCGGCAGCATTGAGGTCAAAAGGTCACATTGTATTAACTGTAGCTTCAAGTGGGATAGTCGCCTTACTTATTCCAAGAGGAAGAACTGCACACTCAAGGTTTGCTATTCCTATAAATGTTAATGAAATCTCTACATGTGAAATAAAACAGAAGAGTCATTTAGCTGGATTAATAGCCAAAACAAAGTTAATTATCTGGGATGAAGCACCCATGATGCATAAGCATTGTTTCGAAGCAGTCGATCGCACTTTAAGGGATGTTCTTAGATCTTTTAATAATGATAGAATGGATATTCCTTTTGGTGGAAAGGTGGTCGTCTTTGGTGGAGACTTTCGGCAAATACTACCTGTTGTACCTAAAGGAAGCAGACAAGATGTTGTCCAAGCTACCATCAATTTTTCAAAAATCTGGAGTTTTTGTGAGGTTCTAACTTTGACTACAAACATGAGACTTCTTTCTGGTAGTTCTGACTCAAATGTCCAAGAAAGAAAAGCTTTCTCAGACTGGATTTTGGGTATTGGTGACGGTACTATAGGAGAAAGCAATGATGTTGATATCCAGGTTACTATTCCGCATGATTTGCTCCTTCCAAGTAATGGTGATTCACTTGCATCGATTGTCCAAAGCACATATCCTGACTTATTGGAAAATATCAATGACTCATCGTTCTTTCAAGATAGGGCCATTTTGGCTCCAAAGAATGCAATAGTTGATGCAATCAATAATTACATGTTGGACTTGATTCCAGGTGAAGAAAAAACATATTTAAGCTATGATTGTCCGCATTATGCCAAATCAGGTCTTGACAGACCATATGATGTGCATACTCCAGAATTTTTAAACACAATTGTTGCTTCTGGAATTCCAAATCATAAGATAAGATTGAAAGTTGGAATTCCTGTAATGTTGTTGAGAAATATTGATCAGACTTTGGGTTTGTGCAATGGAACAAGATTGGTTATCACAAGAATGGGAAAGTACGTCCTTGAAGCAAAGGTCATAACAGGAAGCAATATTGGTCAAAAGGTTTACATCCCAAGGTTATCATTGACTCCATCTGACAAGAGAATCCCCTTTAAGTTTCAACGAAGACAGTTTCCACTGGTTGTTTCATTTGCAATGACTATCAATAAAAGCCAAGGGCAATCACTTAAACATGTTGGAGTCTATCTGCCTCAATCAGTTTTCTCTCATGGCCAATTATATGTTGCCCTGTCTAGAGTTACTTCCAGAGAAGGCTTGAAGATATTGATCCATGATGACGAGGGAAATGATACAAATGTAACATCAAATGTAGTATATAAAGAAATATTTCAGAATGTACTTTAGTTTGTTCATATGAATATAAGTTTGCATATCATCGTTATTATGATTATTTATACAATTACCTTTTGTATTCAACTTTATGTCCTTGATTTCTCTGTATTCTAAAACACCTTATATAAATGACTAACGCTATAACAGACCCGTGCGATAGCACGGGTCAAAAGTCTAGTTGCTATCTAAATATAGTGACAAACTAGTACTATTATTAGGGTAAAAATAGTAACAAACTAGTACTAGTATGCATGGTTAAACTTAAGATAATAGAAATAAATACTAATTATTTAAGGGACTTAATTTTTGTTGTTAATATAAACAAATGACAAGAAATTCAATGCACATAGTAATTTTCTATTAAAATAAAGTAGTTTTCAACCTTCAATGCACATTAATTCGTAAATTTTATAAAAGAATTACAATGACCTAGTGATTGTGTATGCAATTGAGACTTTTGTAGTAGAATAAAACCTCACGTTTTACAATTTTATTTTTTTATTTTAAATCAACTAAAACTAAAATTATTAAGAAAAACGCAAATGTTCGTGATTGAACGTAAGAGCACACATTTTATTTTACCACTGAACTATTGCAAGGTGCCCGTTAACTTTTTATCTTTTACGATGTATAACAAACACTTTTAAACCTTATATTACTTTTTTTAGGCCCTCAAAATTGCGAGACCCGTCTCCGTAGCTCACCCTGTACATCGGGATTGACCTAGTGGTGTTGACATGAGACCTTGGAGTTTCCTCTCTCAAGGTCTCATGTTCGATTCTCCCTAGTGCCAATTTCAATGGCCTAGTTTAGTTTTTTTTTTTGAAAGTAAAACAAAATTTATTTATAATAATGTCCTTGTCATCAAAAGATAGATGCTTCTAATTATTTATAAATTTGTAAATTAAATGGTTTGTGACATTTTATAAATGTTAAAATTTTTAACTTTTATTTAAATAACTCACCTGGTTCCATCCAATACACATCCAATTTTTTTATAGAGTCTAAATCATATAACCGAGTTATTCGGTTCAATCCAATAAAGCCATGCAATTGAGCCAATAATAAAGTAATTCGACCAACAATCTAATAATTCAATACCCTTACTTAATCATCGGTTCCTCCCGAACCATTTTTTGTGACGATAACGAACAAGTTTTTAAAACATTGATTTCGATTGACGATGATATTCCATTGTATTAGTTTATAATACTTTACCCACAATCGTTAGGTAACTGAATGATTCAGCCACTTGATAATAATAATAATAATAATAATTATTATTATTATTCTTGACAATTAACTATTAATCATTATGATTTGTGAACATATTAAGATAATAAAGTGATATTCACTTCTTCAAAAAAAATAAAGTGATAATTCAACTCGAAAGCAATTTTCTCCTCAAACAAAAAAAAAAAAAGCAATCGTATATTGGACAAACTTTGGGCAGTTGTATGTATGACAGCACGGTTGCCTGCCCTTGGGGGGTAGGTCAAGCTATTTCGGTCATGCTTCTAAATTGGTTGGTCCCATGATCCCTAGGGGTGTTCATGGTTCATGAACTGCACTGAACTGAACCATATAAATGGTTTGGTTCAGTTCATAAAATTCATTTCAATAAAAACTGGTTAATTCTTAAAAACAGTTTCAATCCAGTTTAGAACCGGTTCAGAACCGGTTTATAATTTTAAACCGGTTTACTTATTTTTAACCGGTTTTGAACCGGTTTTCGTACTGAACCGGATTTCTGCAGACTTGAACCACTTTTAAACCGGTTTTCTGCAGACTTGTTTTTTATAAACCAATTTAAATTCAGTTTAAAACCAGTTCAAAACCGATTTATATATATGAATTGATTTTTATCTTAGTTTAATTTTTTCAAATACATAAACAACATTAACACCAGCTATAAACCACGCCCAATCATCAAAATCACCACTTTTTAGCCCGCCCCATTACACTTACACAGCACAAGCGTTTCCTTCCACCCTCAGATTTCAGAAACGCGTTTCCTTCCTACTTCCTCCTTCCTCCTTCCTCCTTCCTCCTTCAGCACACGCGTTTTCACCACCACCATCTCCTCTCTCCGCCGCCACCGGTAAGGGTCAGATCTCCTCTCCTATCCTCTCAGTCGGCCAGGTCAGTCCACCACCATCTCCTCTCCTCTTCTTCTTCTTCTTCTTCTTCTTCTTCTTCTTCTTCTTCTTCTTCTTCTTCTTCTTCTTCTTCTTCTTCTTCTTCTTTTTCTTCTTCTTCTTCTTTTAGATGTTTATGCAATCAACAATGCTCATTGAATTAAGATAGTGAGAGTAGTTAGAGCACTGGAATTGGAATTCTTTTGAATTGAGTACTGGAATTGGAATTCTTTTAGATGTTTCGCTCAATTAAAGAGCATTGTTGATTTTTTCTATATTATTGTTTTTAATGCTGGAATTGAGTACTGGAATTGAAAAGGAGAGCAGATGGAATTGGAATTGAATACTGAAAATCTGGAATTGAGTACTGAAAGTCTGAAATTGAAATTATGATGAAGAAATTTTATATTGAGTACTGAATTGATTTTATATTGAATTGAGTACTGAATTGATTTTGATGAAAAGTGGTGATTTTGATGATTGGGCGTGGTTTATAGCTGGTGTTAATGTTGTTTATGTATTTGAAAAAATTAAACTAAGATAAAAATCAATTCATATATATAAACCGGTTTTGAACTGGATTTAAACTGAATTTAAATTGGTTTGTAAAAAGTGGTTCAGTTCAAAACTGTATGAAGTGGTTCAGTTAAAATATGGTTCAGTGCAGTTCAGTTAGTAGTTTGGTTCAGTTAACTGAATATTTTGCACACCCCTAATGATCCCAGCTTATTACTAAATTTAGGTTTAGCTATAAGTATTAAATATCATTGCTTTTTCCAATCGTCCAATTGGGTAGGCCAGGCTATTGGTCACATTCATAAATTGGTTGTCCCATTCTTTTTTTAATTAACTATTCGGTTTTCAAAAGAAAGAAATTTTGATAATTCGTAGTTCGATCAACGAGAAGTAACTAAAACTTAGCAAAAAAAGTATTTGATATAAGATTCAAACTCATATTCTACTGAACAATTCATGCTGATTAATCACTTGAGCTAAATTGTTTGGATAAATCATTTTCTTTCTTCTCTAAATTTAGCTTTAGCCATAAAGATATTTCCACACGTTCCATTTTGTTAATTATATAGTTTTCCATAGTAAAATATGCTAGTGATGAACGTATTAGCGTCTAATAAGGACAAAGCTTCATTATTGCATCCGACGCCATAGAGCAACAAAATATTTTAACTTCTTTTGTGTACAATATATATATATATATATATATATATATATATATTTCTTTGAAGGAATATTTATATTTATTTATATTAATAATTGCTCTCAAAATAAATTAAAAATTAATAATCCCGTCATTGGTATTTTCCCTAATACCAGAGAATCTTGGGACGCGGTATATGAATATACTACAATGCATGCGGGCATAAAAAGTTGGCATAACCATTTTTATATTTTATACTATACTGTCTCTATATTACTACTATAATATTAATAATATTTAAAATCTATAATTTTATAAAAATTATTACTCAAGCAAACATCTGTTTCAATGTAAATAATCATATGTAACAAAAAAATGTAAATAATCGTATTCTTAAGAATGGATGTATTACTGAAAAGTAATAACTTACTTTGGAAATATTACTTTGGAAAGAATGGATGTATTACTGAAAAGTGATAACGTATTCAACTAATATATATAAGAGACTTATTTTCTCAGATTGTCAACTTACTTTGGAAAGTAATAACACACAAACATTAATGGTTTGAAGAATCTTTTGGTTCTTCAATACATGTCCATATAAATTTTTAACTATTTTCGCATCATAATTGATCCGGGATAACCCAACCGGTCTTGCCAACAATAAATTTAATATGATATGTAAATTTCAATTTTACAATAATGCGTGCTTCAATTGCACTAATATAAGTGTAGTCAATCCATATGAAGACATGCAATTTTTTATCTACACTTATTTCTATCCAAAACATGTCTCGTAATATAGAGATATTCAACATCTCCTTTATTTCTTATTTCAATATGATATCCATTTAGAAGGATAATAAATTTCTATGAGACCTAAAGGAATATAATGCATTCTCAATGTGTAATTCTATTCATCCATATAACAATATATTGACCCTTCTGGAGCCTTTAATAATTTTTGCAATGCCAAATATAATAATAAAATTAGTTTCTTTCTATCACTCATCCAATTTTTTATAGTCTTTTACATAAGAAATCATTCATTTACAAACAATATTCAACAAAATATACATAAAATTATTGTACTACTTAGTGAGTCCAAGTTCTAAGAGCAATACTTGAACGAAATCTTGAAATAGCATAGACATACTTTTTAGAAGGAATCCATAATACAAATATGATTTATAGTTATTCAGTAAACTAACAAGATTCTCATTTCAAAACAATATAGTTTGTAAATCTTAATCATTTCAAAAGTAGCAATAATATCAAATTCATAAACACAATACCTACTATTTCATTAGAAAGACAATTATGTGGAGCATTCTACCCAAAAAATAAATAAATAAATATGCGGAGCACAAATTATACGAAACAATTAGTATAGATGATTCAATCTAGGAATAAAGTTTAATTTATCATGTGAGACTTCATCTTTTCAATCAATGACTACTCTTATGTTCAATCACAAATATGATTTATCTTTCAAAGTTTTCTTGATATTATTTTCTCAATTTTGCTACTTCAGGAGCACATTCAAGAGGCATAAATAATTTATTTTTTTCTTTAATTCTTTCATAGAATTTATACTACGATCAAATAGATCTTATATATTTGAATTGTGGTCAAGAACTCCACAAACCACTATGAACAATAAGCAAGTAAAATCACAATTTTGCAATCCTTCAAGGATGATTTAATATTAAATTTTAGTTCTTCAGGAGCTATATATATTCCAAATCTTCATAAACAATGAATAAGAAAATTCTTTATTTGAGCGATCCTTTAGGGATCCTAAAAAAAAAATTAATTTTCGAGAACTACATGTAAATGTAGATATTATAATTATATAACTAAAGAAAGAAAATGGTTCAAAAGGCTTACCACAAGAACAATCAGTCTATGTGTTACCGAATTATGTGCCCTAGTTATTCTTTCAAACAAAACTACATGTTTCAAATAATGAAATCTCAAATGGTCAGGGACATCGTGCTGATAACGTGTTATAAAATAAACTAAAAACACAAGATCATAGATGAAGAAGATGAAAACCTTTGTGATTATTCTCTACACAAGTGTATCCTTTACATTGACATATAAATCCTATTTATAAGACACAAATGTTATAAGTTACAAGTACATGAAGAGTCATAAGACTAAGTGCCAATACCAATGAATATAGGCATTCACTCGTAGGAGTTAAGGAACATAGAAAGCCTTAGGAAATATGGACATGAGAGGAAACATAGCATGTCACAAGAGCGAGGCGAGGTTTGGAACCGAACCCTACTGCGAGAGGGACGCCTCGCGAGCCGGGCTTCTAGAGATGAGGCCTTTTGGCGAAGCCAAGTCAATTTCGGGCCACCAAACCCTTTCGAGAGTCGAAATAACACTTCTCTTTTTTGAATAAAAATACTATTCTCATCTCTTCAAACAAAAAAAAAAATTCTCTTCTTGTCCAATAAATAAATAAATTTAATACTATAAGCCTAGCTAGGAGGCCATATGTCGTTGTCGTCGGTTTTCCTAACATTGTCATTGTCCCTGCCTTTATGAATTAATAAAAAAAGAATTTTAAAATCTAACCAATCCAAATCCTTGCCCCATACACCGTATAGTGACGAAACCATTAATCCATTATAACTTGGATAAGTGAATAAAGAAACGGCCGACTCAAACTAAAAAGAATCTTAAATAATATACAAAATTACTCATGTCCTTAACTTAATTTTAAATAATTGTTTAGTTTAATTCTCTAAAAAAGTAATTATTTACTTATTTGAGTCTTTTATAAGCTATGTTTGAATATGAATTTCAAGTTTTAAATATATGATTCTGTAAAAAAAAGTTTCAATTATATTTTTCGGTAGTATCTCATATTCATAATATGTTCTTACTCTTTTGATTGTTTTTGTCAATACAATACTCTGATATAATTTTCTAAAATATGATCCAGGATGTTACAATCTGATACTGAATAATTAAAATAATCGAGTCGAATTACAAGATAATTTAAATTATTGTTTTACTTATAAGAACAAGATACAATTTTCATGATGTTATATTTGGTATTAGAGCAGTTGATCATCTTAGATAATTCAGAATGAGTTAGAAGTACCGATTTCTTTAATTTTTGTCTATATGTACTAATTAAGTATCATTTCATAAATATTAAGAACTTAAAAAAAAGAAAAAGTTGTCCCAACAGAATTAAGACCTTTTACTTATGAAAATTATGAGTCTAACATAAAGGTGCAGTTTGATTTGCAAAAAAATGAAGGACATAACATGACAACTCAAGTTGTACAGTGATTTGTAAAAATGTTTCAGGGATATGACAAACTAGAGGCAAGAGACAAGAGACAAGACAAAACTGAAATTCTTGTCCCTCACCAAACCACAACACAACTTTTTGTCCTCACGTACAAGTTGTCTAAAATACCAAAGTAACATTTTGTCCACTAAAAATCGTATAAGACCAGAAATTATTCAATACCATAAAAATTTGTCATGTGTTGTTCTTCCTTATGCTGTGCTGTTCTGTCTTGTACTGTTCTGTTTAGTACTTACTGTTTTACAAATCAAACCCACTCTAAGTGTCATTAACATTTCACTAATATCAATGATTAAGACCTTGTACTCATGAAAATTATGAGTATCATATGGAATGTGAAAGTTTAGACAAAATTGACATCTAAAACATTCACAACCTATTCTATTTTGTTAAGTTTTATTGTGGATTTGGTAAAAAATATATTATTATGGTCTTGTGGATTAAATTTCACTTATACGATGATCACTTTTTTTTAATATAAGAATCATAGTGTTTTATGTGAAGGTTAATTTATTTATAAAATTCATTTGAAAATTTTATTTATGATGGGAAATCCTATATTGCTAAAATCGTATGCAAGTGTCGTTGACAAGCTGTGCGAGCTTTGTATCTCAGCTGCCAAGCCCCTGTTTGAAGGGTCATGAAATTATGATCAAAATCCTTGAAGAAGAGTATCAGGGCATGATTTAAATTTTCAAAAGCAAAAATATCTAGAATATGAACAATTCAAAATCTCTAGTTCATGATTTATTGAGGCATAAGATACTATAGACTTTGTATGGGAGTTTGGAGGGGAGGTGAAGGAAAGACTTTGGAGGGTTGGGAATATAGGATAAAATGGTAAAATCTTTCCATTTTTTAAAAGAGTAACTTTTAAGAAAATAATAAATTAATGATTATGATTAATATATTTTTAACTTTAAGAATATTATAAATACATAGATTAAATTTAAAGAATTCATGTAAACCCTTCAAAATCCTCATCCAATACTCTAGTCTCACGACTTCAATCCTCACATGCAAAGACAAACTCCCGCCGAAATATAGGTTCACATTAAAAACTCATCAACATAACCACTAACCAAAAACTTTATGTATGAGTATTATAACTCATATTGTTATGATTAAGTCTTCGACGTTTTCAATTAATGAGGGTTTGTTATAGTATTTTCATATGCTTGAGCCATTCTTTAACCATGATATTATTTTTTTGAATGACAAATGTTAGTATGTTAATTGTTATATTAATATTTTCTCTTTATCAGAACTTGAACCCTAAACCTTTTAACTCTTCAATTCCTTTAATCTCGTAACTCAAACTAATTGAGTTATCCAACCCCAAAATATGTTATTCTAACCTCATCATTCTAATTTATATAAAATTCGAGTCTTTGACATATATAACCGTGTAGCGTTAATTCTCTTTTAGTTGACTCCGACTATAATTGATATTTCGGTCTTAAAAGTTAAAATTCACATTCTTTTTAGTAATCGACTATTTTCATCCAAGTGCAAGAATATTAGATTAATTGTTTAATTAATCAATTATGGATTGATAATCATAAATTATTGGACCGGATGAGTGGAGTCCTTTTATGCCTAATGAGAGATATTTACCCTCTATATAGTTATTTAATCATTACCCCCATTAGATGGTGATGGTAGTTCATCTCTCTATCTATACAGATTCATTTTTCCGTTACTATCTACCAGTTTTTTTTTTTTTTTTTGTGACAAGAATCTACCAGTTCTTATGAATCTAATGGTACACAATTCTTGACCCATCGTTTATACAAATAATTAGCTATAAGCTGTATCTTTTATTGTTAAAATTATATTCAAATCCTTCACCAAACTGTTACATAGACGCACATAAAATGTCATTCAATATATTGGTGCATGATTTTCTTTTTCAATTTTTCGGTGAGGTGGTGGATAAGGACATTATACATTTTTTTTAATTATTTGTGCATATAAATATATATATTTTTTGAAATAATCATGTGTGTATATTTTAATAGTATAATGTCTGCGTAACCGACATGTTTTAATAGTATATCCTAAACTAAATGTTTTCAACAAACGGAGAAGAGATTCAAAATCTCACAAACATCATTAACTATATAACATGCACTCTTTATAGTATTCGACTGTTAAACAAATTATAACACGTGAGACAATTGATGTTTCACGGAAAGAACCATAAATGAATACTCCCTCCGTCACTCATTAATCATTATAAGTTGATCTAAAAAAATTATAAAAAGTCCATGATTTTAGTTTAGTTGACAGAAACATTGTATAATATATACATGGATGAGATTCAAATCCCAGACATCCAACTTATTTATCTTAATAGGTAAATTTTTAGTCATTAGATAATTTAAAAAAAAATTAGGACAATCCAACAAAATTTTAGAGTACCAGAATGTTTACCAAAAAAGTTTAGTCCAAATTACTAGGTATATTATTTTTCTTATTTCTTTCAAATATACCTTTTAAGTAGACGCTTCCTCATACGCTTTTGTGGCTTCCACGACACAATCTTGGGTTCTACAAAATCATATTTTGGGAGACAGTGAAATATGTGGTATGAATTCAGATTTGACAATACTTTGGATGGTCTTAGTGTTACGCTTTCAGATTTTGACTTTAGCAGCTTTACTAGCAAAGACACCGTCTCTCCTAAAGCACAACATGTTTTGGCGAGTGTCCTTTTTAGTTAAAGGTTCAAGATATAGAAGTGAAGTTTGACATGACCACATGACAGAAGACAGTTTTTGAGTATTTGCAAGCAGCACATGCTCAAGATTTTCTTCTAGCTATCTCTATTGTTGGGTTAGGTCAGCATATGTTTCCAATGGAGTACCACTTAGATATCGTCTTATGATTCCACTATTTCTTATCGATGCGGTGTCCAATGTTTGCCGTAAGGCGTACCTTGGGGAGCATGCAGTTCATTGTAATGAGTTTCTTGTTTTAAGTACATAAATGAATTTGTTAGAGATGTCCTTTTGATATATTCAGACGAGCGGGAGTACCAGTGAAGCAGGAGGCGCCTGTGAACTTTTTGACTATTCCTGTGTACAGATGGATAAGAGAAAAAGATGCAAGAGAAAAATATGCATGTCTGGACTTGACTCGGGTTTCACCCCTGCGGGATTAGAGGTCGGAGCTTTTACGATAAGACATGCAACCCTAAAAACCGCGTCAAACAAAGTGGCCAAACATGAGAAAACATGTTTTGAAAATCAACATGTTTTTATACCATTTGCATATGACTGACTTGCCAACACTAGAGACTGTTGACTTTCTACATAGAGTTCAAAAGGTTACACATAACAATGTCATGTCTCCTAGGTTCATTAATGTTGTGTTTACGAGAGTTGATTTTGTCATCCAAAAAGACTTAGCGGCGCAATTTATTGCACACTTGTCTTTCATTCATATGTAATTATTATGTTACATATAAATCAAAAATGAGAAAAACACGGATCAAACAACATTAGTGTTTATAAAAATATAAGTATTTTAGAATTTTTTTTTAAAATATAGGACCGGAGGGAGTAGTATATATTAAAAAAATGTCATCGATTGTCATAATTAGGGAGTATTTATTTATAGAAAAATGGTATTTGCACAACCATTTTGTGACAATTTTATCTCATACTCACGTTATATTTTTATTTTATCTCTATGTTGATTTGATTTTTGTGGCAAGAGATTAATCCCACGTGCAATTCCACGCAGATGTCAACATTTGAACAAAATCATTCTATACTCAAATATTTATAAATTGAAGTGTATGGAATCCAATTAATCTCAGTGGTGTGCTTCCACAGTCACCCCGAGCATCCAGAACATGATGTTTCCTACCCCCAAAGACTTAGAGTTTGCATATTTGGAACTCATTGAACAATACCTACTTCATGATGATTCCGACATTCTTACATCAAGTCAAAATATTCAATGCCCTAACCTTGACAATAATTCAAACATAACTACAGCTGCGCATGAATTGCACGTGCCTCCGACATTGAAGTGCTATAAGGGTGTGCGTTGCAGACCACGGGGGAAGTTTGCGGCTGAGATCAGAGATCTGAAGAAACATTGTGCTAGGGTTTGGCTTGGTACATATGCGACTCAGGAGGAAGCAGCTTTGGCTTACGATAAAGCTGCTTTCAAGATGCGTGGCCCGAATGCCAAGTTCAATTTTCCCCATCTCATTGGTTCCAACATGTCCACGTCCGAGCCAAAGAGGGAGGTGGTTTTGAAACGGGACTCATCGGAGCCTTCTTCATTGGAGGATAGTTATGAGTCATCATCATCACAAGGGTCAAAGAGGAAGAGGAGCATGGTTAATCTACTTAACAAATTAGCCAAGAATAAAAGCCAAGCCATGCTGGTTGAACATGAAATGGCTTCACAAGTAAATGATGTTGAGCAATGGGTGAATGAGTTGAATGATTGCTCCCTATCCCTAATAGGGTGCTCTTAATTTTCTAGGGTACTTAATTGTGTTTGTTTATTTTAATTTTTGTGTTTGCGCAGTTCCTACGGTTAGTTTTTGCTGAGTGCTGCGCTGCTCCTAATAAGCTTAAGATAATTTTTGCATTACCTTAATGTTACTCGATGGATAATTTTTAAGCCAAACTACGACTATATATATTGCCATTTTTCCAATAGAGCATTTTCTTTGGATATGTTGTTAAATTGAAGAAAAAGATTTTTAAGACTGCACAATTTCAATTAGTTTAACTTTTGGTTTGTTCATATATTTGTTCCAAGATGATATTTGTTTTGAAATTTTAACTCCAAAGTATAAAAAAATAACAGGTCATTCTAGGACAAAAAAGCTAGCAAAATCATGGATTCCTGAATTGTTTTTAATATGTGCAAATTGGTTTTTTTATCATGTTCAAATTTGCACATGTTAAGAAGTTTAAGATAATAATTTTGTCTTGAAACTTGTTCATTTTATATTAAATATGTAACTTTTTAATAAATTATCGTTGTTTTTCAATAATAATAAAAATTATTTATTTTAATAAACCCTTTTTCTATCTTGTTATGATATACTAGATCGTTTACCCGTGCGATTAAAAACATTACTTGCAATTCATTATAATATGTCAAACTAAATTATTACAACTATTGTGACAAAACAATTCACAATCTCATGAAAAACGAATGGGTCTTAAATGTGACTTTTTTTTTATAAAAGCAGTTCATAATCCATAAGTTGAAATACACTTAGAAATATTATACATATGCATTCATTCTAGAAACATATCCTACTACATTTTCCATCTCATGAAATCAATTCCCAATCCGTGTCGTTCTGAATGGGTCATATAACAGTAATGACAACAATATCTGCTAACTTACATTCCAAATCACCTGATGACGTTAAAAAATATAAGCAGTTGGAAGGTATTAGTGTTTTATATTAACATATATAACTTAACATTAACATGTTTCAATTTGAAATCTGCACATGAAGGTTGAACATACCAAGAAATATTCTGCCCTTCAAAGCGTCAACCCAATGGTATTGTATTTCTACGCCAATTTCATCTATACGAAGCACATGGCAGCATCACCACCATATATGGCCAGTATCCTCTCATATAAACTGAAATTGCCTGCATAAATAGGGTCTAATGTATCTCTCTGACATTACAAAAAAGGGTAAAAATTATCAAAATACACTATCAACATTATTTATTACAAAATTACGGTAAATTTCTGTAGAAACCACATTAGACGTTATATTGACATTAACCCTTTTGGACAGACCTGACAGTGTAATTTACAACTAATTTGAAGTGACCATATGCTTGATTAGTCCACTTATCAATAGATCTTGTACTGTTCAAGAATAACACATTAAAAAGGATTTCAAAAATAGCATTGGATTTGCAAAACCATTTAGTATAATGAACTTAGTAGTAATCCTAAATTCAAAGTATGACGACCCTGCTATACAAACAAAAGTATGACGACTGCCTATGCAGCCTTTTAGTATAATGAACTTAGTAGTAATCCTTCTTGATTGTTGTCGACATTCTTGGCCTTCGCTTTGTTTATGAAGATGCCCAACTGCCTATGCGGCCTCAAGAATACCTCAGGATATTTGGCCCGTAAAGAAAAGAAAGTCGTTAAATTCTATTATTTTGGTTCATGATTTAGCATAATGTTTCTAACCGTTTGTCTATTTGTTCGTCGGTGTCGGAGCTAAAAAAAAGTTTGATAGGCCACTAAAATAAACTATAATATAGAAACAAAAAATCAAAGTTGTAATAAATATTAAACACGAAGTTGAAGCGACGGAGTTTGACTAAAAAACTCAGGTGGGTGCTTTAAAAAATAAAATACATATTTTACTATTGCTATAAATTATGAAATTGTTTTTTTTATAGTACAACTGTTAATCGAGGGAATTTTTAGTTGACAGGACACTATAAGGGAGATTTGAAACCTCCGCAAATTAGAAGGTTTGCAAACCTCCGCTAATTAGCCAAGTATAAGCATGACAAAAATCACGTATGTTAGTTACGAAACCGTCGAAAACTAAAATCGTTGAAAAATGATTTAAAATCTTACAAAATGGACCTATGATTTTTAACTTTTTAATTTTTCCGAGTGGACCACAACATTACTTTTCAGGAATTTGAATCTATCGAAAACTAAAACTGTCGCAAATTTTTTTAAAATCTCGCAAAAGAAACAAATGATCGTTAATTTTTTAATTCCTCTAGGTGGACCGTGTCCACTCCAACCCATGAAGGGCTCCGCCACTGATTGTTGTACTCATTAACTTTTTGTCTGTTAATATTGTTTTATTTATTTTTTTTACACTTTTTAGATTGTTTTTGTGAACTTTTTAACACACAAATACGTTTTAACGCTAATACATCACCATGAATGGTAGCCGAGCACTACTGCGACCATCATTCTAACCACCATCGACCGCCACTCTGATCACCACCAACCACCTCTTTAACCATTATCGACCACCACTTCAACCACCTCCGATCATCACCTCGTCAGTCGTCTGCCGGCAACCATTGCTTTCAACCACTATTGTTATAATTACTACCAAAATAAATAGATTATATATTTGTAAAATTTTAATTATTTTGCAAATCAATTGGTACGAACTGTTTGGATTAAGACATATTTACGATGAATATTTATTTTTATGCTTGAAGCTGATTTTGGTTTTCGAAAATATCTAAACTATAAATTGAAACTAGTTTTGGTTTTTGAAACTTTTTTAAAGTTAAAAACAAATACAATTTTTGGTTTTTCTAAATTTTTTCAAAACTTAAAATAAAAAACAACTACAGACATGTGTATAAAAGTAATGATGTTTATACAACAATTTTGTGACAACTTCCGAAACAAGCTTATTTTTATGTTATTAGAGAAAAAGTTGTTTAAAAGTTATAGTAAAATGGTTGTACAAATATCATTTTTCTCTATAATATAGTCTATATTATTATATAGAATTATTCGATTTCTCCTATATATATTCAATTACTATTGAACAAATAACACGTGAAAAAAAATGAAGTTTCATCGAAGAACCGTAAATCAATATTTAATTTAATAAAAATGGGAATAACCCCACGTGCATCTACAGAGATGTCAAATTTTGAACAAAACCATTGTGGTTGCTCTATATAAATAGTAATAAATTGAAGTGTATAGCTCAATCCATTATCAGTGGTGTGCTTCCACAGTCAATTTGAACGTCCAAAACATGTTTTCTACCGCAAAAGACTCAGAGTTTGCATATTTGGAAGATATTCAACAATACCTTCTTCATGATGATTCCAACATTCATACATCGCATCAACAAATTCAAAGCCCTGACAATGATTCAAAGACAACTGCATCCAAGCGTGAAGTGAAGGCGCCTCCCACATGGAAGCGTTACAGGGGTGTGAGACGTAGGCCGTGGGGAAAGTTTGCGGCGGAGATAAGAGACCCAAAAAAGAATGGTGCTAGGGTTTGGCTTGGTACTTATGTGACTGAGGAGGAAGCAGGTTTGGCTTACGACAAAGCTGCTTTCAAGATGCGTGGCCAAAAGGCCAAGCTCAATTTTCCCCACCTAATTGGCTCTGATGTGTACATGTCGGAGCCAAAGAGGGAGGTGGTCTTGAAACGGGAATCACCGGAGCCTTCTTCTTCTTCTTCTTCTTCATCAGAAGATAGTGGTGCCTCATCGTTACTAGGGTCAAAGAGGAGGAGGAGCATGGTTGATCTACTTAACAAATTAGCCAAGAATAGAAGCCAAGTCATGGTAGTTGAAAATGAAATCGCCTCACTAGAAAATGATGTTGAGCAATGGGTGAATGAGTTGAGTGATTGCTCCCTAATATGGTGCTCTAATTAATTGTGTGTGTTTATTTTAATTTTTCTATTTCTGCAGCTCCTAAGTTTTTTAGGTTTTTGCTGTAAGTGCAGCTGCTCCTAGAACAAGTTTGAGATAATGTTTGCGTAACCCTGATGTTATTCAATGGGGGTTATGTTTAAGCATAGCTATGTAATTTTTCCAACAGAGCACTTCTTTGAATCTGTTGCTAAATTGAAGAAAAAGAAGTCTAAGATTTCACAAATTCAAATTTTTTTCTTTCTTTAGGTTTGTTTCCAAAATATCTGTTTTAAAGTTGTAAATCTTAGAAATCGTGGTTGGGCCTAACACAACACCACAAAACCGGCTTGTTAGGTGAGGATTGCCCCCACTTATAAACACATTGTCAGGCCATCTCATATCTGATGTGGGACTCTTAACACACCCCCTTCACGCTCAGGACTGGACATCTAAAGCTTGGACATAAATGGTAGGTGGCTCGATAACGGAAACCTGATAGCAGGTGACCCTACGGATCATGGAGGAGGCTCTGATACTATCTTAGAAATCGTCGTTGAGTCTAACACAACCTCAAAAAATCGGCTTGTGAAGTGAGGGTTGCCCCCACTTATAAACATATTGTCAGGTCATCTCATATCAGATGTGAGACTCTTAACGGTAAACCCAAAATATAAGTATAAGCAATAACTGTCATTCCTAAAGATAAATCCTTCTATCACATGGACTTCAAAAAAAGGTGAAAAGACCTTTTTTTTGGTACAAAAAAAGGTGAAAAGACTTACTCTCATAATTTTGTAAATAAAAAAGAGGAATAGATATTATATTTTGTGAAGATCTACCAATCAACCATTTCGAAGTCCATATTAAAAACATAAAAACCATGGTCATGGATTCATTTATGTAAAAAAAAGAAAAAGAAAAATGTCGAATATTACTATTTAGTTTTGAGCAAACTGAGTTATTCTTCAAGATCAAGTTTGTTTAAATCATTTGCTTCTTGAATAGCTGTGATCTCAAGCCTCTACAGCCTTGTTAAACTCCTTAGATTTTTTTAAACATGATCGGTTGAAATGGTAGTTGGAAAGCTATCGAAGAAGATAGCTCACTTAGTTTGGCTTGCGACAATTTGATGAATGTTTTTGGTTGGAGATTGCTTCAAGGTAGGATTCCACTAGGGTAGAGTATATGACAAAGAGGAATAATTAGAGACATAACAAATCAATAAAGTTGTGTTTTTTGCTTTGAGGAAGTAGAAACTCAAGAACATTTGATTATATCTTGTTGTAAATCAATATCGGGTTACAAAAGAGTGTTAAGATACTCTAGAAGTTTTTGGGTGATTTAGTAGATGAGGATTCTGATGATCCCGAGTGGTTATCCGATACTTCTCATAGCCCATTAAGAAACAAATCCGTTTCTACCAAAGCTCATAAGAAGAATAACAAGCAGCAATATCAAAAGGGACCCCTGCTGAAGGCATCAATACACACTCCAAAAAGGGGAAAACTCAAAACATTCAATCATGCTCAGCTTGTAAATAAGGGCGTTGAAAAGAGTGTGGTACTTATGGTAGTTCATGATTCCCATTTATCAATGGACTCTAAAAGGAGGTAGTGCATTTGATACTGTTCGCGTTCCTAATGTTGGCTACTATGATTCTTCTTGTAGTTGAGTACTTGGAGAACTTGACTTTTGATTTGTTTAGTAGGTGTGGTTACTACTATTTGTAGTGTTCTGTATATTTCTTGTTGTTGTCTGCTTGTTTGATTGGGTTTTGGTTTAGTCCCCCCAATCCTTGCCTCTTTTCTTTTTATACATTTCCTTGCCTTTATAAAAAAAAAATATCGGGTTGCAAGCTCAAATTAAATCGATTATGTTTTTTTTTTTTTAAAGATAAATTGATTAGGTTTTGGTAGGATATGAATCGAGAAGCATTCCCTAGATTTTTTGCGATGTCACTCCAAAAATCTTGCAGTATTCATGAGATTCGATTCGTGGTAGAGGGGGGTCATGGAATTGGATTTGAAGTGGCGCATTATTATTTTTTAATGGGAAAAATAATTATATGAAGATCTTTGGGGCCTAATTCGAGGAGTTTAAAGTTATAAGTAATGGTGAAGACAAATGGATTTGAGTTCTTGATCGATCCTGTGTGTTCCCTGAGAAGTCTTTGTATGCAGCTCTTGATAAAAAAATTCCTACCGGATAATATTGTGTATGTCGTCATGCGAAAGGTATTAAGAGCAAATTGGACAAGTATCATGCCGCCTGAGGTACAGACTTTTGCTTGGAAATCACTCCTTTGGAGGCTTTTAACAAAGAGGGGGATTCTAAGTGATGATAGTGCCGCTGATTGTGTGTGGCGTCCAAGGACATTAGAGGTGGATGATCATTTGTTTTGTAGGTGTAATTTTTTTTGATTCAGTGTGGTATCATATTTTCAGATGAGTGGGAATGTCGTGATGAGTGGTGTTGTCTTGGACAACTACCTCTTTTCTTGATTACTTTTCCTCCTCATTGATGAATAATAAGCATTGATAATGTTTAATGTTATTATGACATACAATTGTTTGAAGATCTATGAAGCAATAAACAAAAGAACATTATCTGAAGATTCAAAATTTGGTTCCCTATATTTTACTTCTCAAATCCAAGATTCAAACTTTGGTTTCCTTTATCGCAGAAGAGTGATGATTTTTGAACACCCTTACAAAAACCAACACCTCTCATTCTCTCTATCACTTACCCATCACATGCATCCATCACTCATCTCTCCTTTCTCTTTTATTTCTATCAAAGTGTAGTATAACATTTGGGTGTAAGAAATTTATTTCTTTGTAGAAATCTAGTTTTTCTGCCACGTAGAGGTCTGTTGGTACTTGGTCCATAAAGCCAATATTTAACTAACCATATAAAACAAAAAAATGTTTGGTGTTGGTATATACTTTTTGAGATATACTAGTATATAAGAGTGAGCGGTGTCATAGATGTAATACGGTTGGTAATTAATTGTTTGGTCACAAGCCTAAGACCAATCCACGTAAGATAAGAGCAACCACATAATTAAGAGAAATACCAATTTTTCACCCAAAACACTAAGACAATGAGTTTATGGCTATTCTTATTTATAAAATATTCAACTTCAACTTTTTCTAACCAATGTTCGACTTCTAACTCACATTTGTAAACAATAAACAGTGGTTGATAAAATTAAGTGTTGAATCCAGAGGTATCTAGGATGTTTAAACAGTGGTTGATAAAACAAATTACTGTGCACGCGAGATAACCAACAGAATAATATTAAACAAAAGGACGACTGTTGGTACCACTCAACAGTTCATGAAGTTTCACAGAAATGACCTTAAGGGAATATATTTAGATTAAATAATGAAATAACACACGCGGTTTTTTAATAAATAATTTCATAAACAATAATTGTTGCCATATATAAATAAAGTGAGTATGGCACAATGTTCCCAAGTCTCAGAGCTTCCACAAACGAAGACTTAGATCTAAAACACCACTAATTCTCTCATCTAAATTAAACATGGCTTCTACCACCAAAGACTCAGATTTTGCATATTTGGAACATATTCAACAATACCTTCTTTTTGATGATTCCAGCTTCCTAAATCAACCTTCACCAAGCCCTAAAAGTGACAATGAGTCAGACACAACTGTAGAGGCGCGTGAAGTAAGCACGCCTCCTATATGGAAGCGGTACAAGGGTGTGAGGCGTAGGCCATGGGGGAAGTTCGCGGCTGAGATCAGAGATCCAAAAAAGAATGGTGCTAGAGTTTGGCTTGGAACTTATGTGACTGAGGAGGAAGCAGCTTTGGCTTACGACAAAGCTGCTTTCAAGATGCGAGGCCGAAAGGCCAAGCTTAATTTTCCCCACCTCATTGGCTCCGATGTGTCTACATCAGAGCCAGAGAGGGAGGTGGTTTTGAAACGGGAATCGCCTGAGCCTTCTTCTTCATCGGAGGGAAGTTGTGAGTCATTGTCACCAGGGTTGAAGAGGAGGAGGGGCATGGTTGACCTACTTAACAAATTAGCCAAGAATAGAAGCCAAGTAGCCATGGTAGGTTGGCGTTGAAAAGGCCTCACAAGGAAATGATTTTGAGCAATGGGTGAATGAGTTGAGTGATAGTTCTCTAATTTGGTTCTCTTAGCTTAGGGTGGATCATCTTAATTTTTCTGTTTCGCAGCTCCTAAGTTAAATAGTTTTTCTCTGAGTGTAGCTGCTCCTATTTAGTTTGAGATCATTTTTGCATTACCCTGATGAATTTCATTGGGTGATGTTTAAGCAAAGCTATGACTTTATTGTATTTTTTCCAACAGAGCACTTCTTTGGATCTATTGTTAAATTGATGAAAAAGATCTCTAAGGTTGCACAATTTAAATTTATTTTATTTTTGTTTGTCACCAAGATATTTGTTTTGAAAATGTATCCCCAAATATAAATAATACGTAACTGTCATTTCAAGAGAAAGGTCCTTCTAATATTGACTTAAAAAAATGGTCAAAAGGCAAACTCTCACAATTTTGAGTAAAATAGTGAAATTGGTAAAGAAACAGAAGGGGAATAGATATGCTATATTTTTTTTTGAAGGTTCACCTTTGGACCATTTTGAGGTGTGTTGCGTAGGAAGTGTGAGTTAGAAGTCCTACCTATATATAGTTTTGGTCGCACACTTTCTTTATAATTCTAAGCAATGTGAGACATTTTCAACATGTATATTTTCAACCAACACTAACAATCTCCATTAATTTTGATTGCATCTCACAAAACTAAGTCAAGATTATAAGAAAAAAAAGGTCATATACAAGCTTAAAGTATTTCTAACTAGTGCATTTTGTACGAAGACTTAGAGCTCCTATATCTAACCTTGTTCTCCCTCTTCTTTTATAATTCTGACCAATATGAGACTTTTTTAACATGTATATTTCCAACTAACAACAATTGTTAAGTTTCAAGTGTGAATGGTCAAGTCCTACATCGCCTTAAGGTTTTAGGTGAAGATGTGGCGTCTCCATCTCTTGTGGTCTTGGAGCATTGACCTGACCCTGAACTCTCCAACAAATGATATTAGAGCCCTTATTCAGCTTAGTGGGGAACAAGAGTTGGATCCTCTGCTGGATATTGTTATAAAAGGTGGGATCTCAGACATGAGTGAGAGATTGTTGGATTTCAAGTGTAACGGGTTAAGTCTCACATCTCTTCTGAATGGATGAAAGGTTGGATATGTAAGATGTGGTTTATATATCTAATGTCTTAAGATCGTCTCCCTCTTTTGTGGTCTTGGAGCATTGACCCGTTGTTACTCCCATTACCCTATACTCCCCAACAAAGAAGGTATCCCACTTAGTTTGACTCACAACATTTTGGTGCATTTGGTTGGATATCAATATACTATTTAACAGGCCAATTTTAAACATCCCATCGTCACTAGACAACATCAAACAACTATCTTGGATTTGATTCATTAGTAAGGAAAGAAGAAATAAGATTTTCGTCTTAGTAAATTGGTGGAATAATCCCATTTTTTAGATACAATGAGTTAGAGCATCCCTTCTCTTTAATATTTTTTTTTATAAATTAAAATTTTATTAATGAGAATATAAATGATACTCCAACCCTTACTACTAAAGCAATCCGGACGCAACAACATAGCAGAAGGAATCTACCCACCTTCTAAGGGTCGCAGAGCTTTCACTAAATCATGTGTGCCAAAGTCGGACACAAGTTCAACACAGTTTTTTTTTCAAGGAAACAATAATTTTAGATTAAATTGGTTGAAGAAGGGAAATGTAAATTCGATGTTTTTCCATGAGATAATGTCGTCAAGGAGGTGGTCTAATGCTATTATTTCTATTAATGTCAACAATATCTAGGTGGAGGGGGTTGATAATGTTATAGGTGCTGTGTTTAATCATTTTTAGAACCATTTTCAGTCAGGTACGTATGTTCGACCTGGAATCGATAATCTTAATTTTAAATCGACCAGTTTGGTGGACAGAGGGGATTTAATTACACCTTTTTCATTGGAAGAGGTAAAGCAAGCTGTGTGGGACTGTGACAGTTTCAAGAGTCCAGTTACATTGATAGGATAAATCTTGGGTTTGTCAAGAAATTTTAAGATGAGTTAAAAGAAGAGTTTCCGTGTTTTTTTATCGAGTTTCATCATAATGGTAAATTAACGAAATAAATTAATAGTACTTTTTTAGCCCTTATTCCTAAGGTGGAGAGTCACCAATGGATGGTGGATTTTCGGCCAATTTCTTTGGGTAGTTGTTTGTATAAAATTTTGGCTAAGGTGCTTGTTAATCGTCCGAGAAAGGTGATAAGAAGTGTTGTTTTTGGATTTCCAAACTGTTGTATTTGGATTTCCAAATTCTATTTTGAAAAAGAAAATCTACTGAAGTTGTTACTAGGTTGAGTCACGACCAGGTCGCTCTCTTTAAGACGTTTCGTGGCACTGCCCAAAATTGTGCAATGCAAACTATCAACCACGCCGTCTCCAGGATAAAACAAGCTCAACTACAATTGTGTGGTTAACTACTGCACTGCAGAAAACCGTTCGAGAATTACACCTTCAATATCATACTAAGACCACTATTTTAATAGTGAAACCACTCTAGTATGACACTGTGACCATTCTATTATGGTGCTGAGACCACTCAAAAATGGTGTTACCACCATTCTAATCTTTAACTTCTCCAACTATGGTACTATGACCACTCAAATATGGTGCTACCACCATTCTAACTTCTTCAAGAATTTAAGAAGAATATATTTTTAAGATCATTCTTATTATACATAAAAGGAACTATGATCTTAAAATATTATTTATTTCGAAAGGACATAAATTATCGAAGGGACTATGCTCTTAAGATCATTCTTAATTCTGAAGGGACTTTTTACCTAAAAAGACTATGGTCTTAAGAACACTCTTAAATCAGAAGGGTCAGAAAGAATAGAAGAAGAGAAGAATAGCTCGTTAACACAAGCTTGAGGGAGAAGAGAGAAAGAGTTCTCGACAACTCAATAGAACTCTTTGGTGTGTAGAATGCACTATGTGAGTTCTCTATTTATAGAGAAAATTCCCAACTAATAAGTGAGAAACTTTGGGAACAAGTAATACATTACTTTGGGATTAAGAAATTCACATATTAGATCTAGTACAAAAATATCTCAAATTGAGTATCAAAATATATCATATTGAATACAAAAATATATTATTCCGTACAAAAAAAATATTATTGAGTATCAAAATATATTTCAGGTCACGTAATAAAATATATTAGATTGCATACCAAAATATTTCAGATTGCGTTAAAAATATTTTAGCAAAACTTGGGGACTAAGAAAACACTTTCCAATAATGATTAAATTAATTACTTAATTTAACATTTCCAAATAATAAAATATATAAATATATATTTTTTTCTCTAGTGCTTACTTCATTCACATAATTATGTACCCCTTTTAGGGGTACACCCCCACTATATAAACACTACTAATGAGTGTGTTCCATCCGATGTGGGACTTCCACTTTTTTGAATTCACACAACACTAGTTCTACCCAACGTGGAAATTTGTGTTTAGTATTTTAACTCAATTTCCACACATGTTCCAACAATCTCCCACTTGAATTTAAAAAATGTCAGTAATAACGTCGAAGACGTTTTCTATAAGGTTGCTAATAAATAAAGATGTCGTCTACAACTTGAACCTTTGCATAGCGGAAACTATTCCGATTACACAAGAGTTTATTACAACATTGAACTCTCTCTCAGACATAGAACCCGCACACAAGTCTTTTCCTAGCTGTATCTTAAAAGCCCATGCATTTATGGCCATGCACGTCAATCCTAGTTTTAACGAATGCTCTAGGTATTCTGCCTCAAAATCCCATAGGAACCGACCTTAGTTTCACATTCGTATAGGTGAGTCTATCAAGAGTACTCATGTAGCTATGTACTCCACTCCACATAAAGTATAGATCTCATTAAGAGTTTCTATTATCTCATCCTCATGTCGTTGCAGGAATCATGCTTCTCTAGTTTTATCATAGCATGCTCTATCACTCATGACTTGTTATTACCCATTGAACCTATTTCTCGGGATCTCCAGTCAGTTAGGTCGGGTTACCATCACTTGTGATCTTTAGGCATTAGTCCCATCCTATTGGATGTGTTTAGGATTTTTTTAGTTATTCCTTTCGTATAAGGATCAACTAATTCTTCATCAGTACGTACATGATCTACTTTAACCGTTCCTTTTGAGAGTAGCTAGCTCTCTAACTCTTTATGTGTTCGTGCCTTAATTATCATCTCTTACCATTGTAGTAACGATTCTCAATTTTGCAATAGCTGCAGTACTACCATAATGAATTAACACTTTTGGCAACGGTTTTTCCCACTAGGGATTCTCAACTAGCAAGCATTTTCTCAACTTGATTCTTAACTAGTTTTCTCTAGTGTTCTCATCTCAGATTCATTCCGTAGTGGACTGAGTCAATATCATTTGTTTCAACAAACAACTCCTCTAGTGATGCTTAATGTGTAGCCACTGGTCGCTTAAGACTCATCTGAATGATGTTCTATTTTGTATCTTGTACCATTCAAGTACAATAGGATACTTCTCATGATGTAATCTTAGAGTCATAGTCTTTTTAAGGCACCTCATGACTCTTTCAACAGCATGCATGTCAATGCTTCTCATTCGTCTACTGGTAAATTTGCATAAGAGTTCCACGACATAGGCAATGTCAGGCCTAATACATTCAATGGTATAACTAAGGACTGCCAATGATGCTCACATATTCTGTTTGTCTAACACCATCTCACGTGTTCTTGAAGAGTGGACTATCAATCTTATCATCTAGGGCACAAAGCCCTCCAGAAGGGCTTGGCGCCCTCAAGCAAGGGCCCAACGCCCTCCATAAGGACCAGCTAGGCCTTAGGCGAGACCGCAAGGGGCACCGCCTCAGAGAGCTTCTAGAAGCCTCTAGAACGCTTTAGGCGTGGCTTTGGACCCATGCTACTTGGGGCCAAAACCACGGGAAACCTAGCCCATTCAGGGCTATAAATACCTACTTGAGACGCATTCTTAAGGCATCACAATCACAGACTATGCCCTAATTTTCTAGATTGTACTCTCTGCAAGTACAGTTGGCGTCCACTGTGGGGCTACGGTAAAACTAACCTAGCCGCACCTCTGAATCATTTACACACGACGGTTTAGAGCCTTCTTCTGAGTCAACAACATCATGGAAGCCGCCAACCCTTATCATCCCTACGATGACTGACCACGACATCATGGAAGCCATAAAAAACCAGATTCAGCAGCTCATTGATCGCAACGAAGCCCTTCAGGCTTCCAAGGAGACCATTCAGCAGCAACAGAACAATCGCGATGAGTCGCAGCACGGCGACTTAGACGATCCAGACCCACAACCCCTCTCACCTGAAATTTGGAACGCCTTGTACCAGAAAATTTGAAACCACCATCGCTCGCTTCCTTCGATGGCAAGATTGATCCTGTCGAACATATCACCGTTTTCAACACCCAGATGGCCGTGATTGGCGCCGCCGATTCTTTGAAGTGCAAGCTATTGGCGGGTACTCTCAAAGATGCCACCCTCCGGTGGTACATGAATCTCCCCCGCTTCTCGATCATGGGATATCAAGACATGACAAGAAAACTCATCCACTGATTCTCCGCCAGTCGCCACCGGAAGGTCTCCTCCACCAGTTTGTTCAACGTCCGACAGGGTCCAAACGAGTCGCTCAGAGAATACCTCGCCCGCTACAACGATGCCACCATCAAAGTCAGCAACCCTAACCCGGAGCTGTTTGTCGGAGCCTTCAAGAACGGTCTGAGGGCCGGGCAATTCAATGAATCCCTCGCACAAAAGCCGGCAGACTCCATCGAGGAAATCATGTCACGAGCCGAATGCTACATCAAAGGTGAAGAAAGCAACGCCGAGAAAAAGGCGTGCGATACGAAGGAGCGTGGCGTAGTGAACTCTGACTCCCGCCGCAACTACTATCCGTCAACTTCCAGGGAAAAGGGAACTTTCAAACGCCACGGCACGGACATGCATCACCAAGAACGACCATGTGAGGTATTCACACCACTCAACACCCGCCGAGAACAAATCTGGAAAGATGTTTATCACTCAAGGTTGATCCCAGACACCCTAGAATCTACCAGCAACCGAATGGGACCAAACATAAGCGCCTGGTGCAAATATCACAGAATTAAGGGCACGATACAGATGACTGCATACACTTGAAGCATGAAATCGAAAAGCTGATTCAGAACGGGAGACTAAGAGGATATGTGAAGAACGGGCACGATGAGGAGCGTAGACGCTTGGAAGAGCCTTGCAAGAGCAAAGAGAACAACAAAGACGAAGACAAGCACACTCTCAACACGATCTCTGGAGGATTCGCCGGTGGGGGCGAGTCCAGCAACTCCAGAAAGAAATATGTCATGCAAGTCCTCCTGCTTGACGACATTACGAACATGACCAACAAAGAAGAACCAGATGTCTCCTTTACCTCCAAGGACTATGAATGCGTCATCCCCCACGACAACCCATGGTTATCACCGCCCAGATATTTAACTGGGACATCAAGCGGATCCTCATTGACCCAGGAAGCTCGGCAGACATACTTTACTACACCGCCTTCGAAAAAATGGGTTTGGACCCAGAACAGCTACAACCCTTTAAGGGGACATTAGCAGGCTTCACAGGAGAACAAGTACACGTTCGAGGCTACATCTCTCTGAAGACCACCTTCGACACAGGAAGAGACGCAAAGGCTGTCAAAGTCAGGTATCTTGTAGTCAATGCCCCATGCTCGTATAATATCATCATTGGTCGCCCCAACTTCAACCTATTGGGCGCCTTCCTTTCAACAAAGTTCCTCGTCATGAAGTATCCCCTAGATAGCGGCCACATAGGTACGATCCGCGGAGACCAAAGGGTCGCCCTAGAATGCTACCATAACATCCTGAGGCTGCAGAAAGATAAGAGAAGAAGCGCGGCAGATAAACCCCACCTTGTCAACATGATCAACCTAGACCCGCGTGAAGAATATCAGCAAGAACGTCTCGAGCCCATGGAAGACCTAAAGGAAGTTCAGATAGGACCACAACCCCACCAGACCAACAAGATTGGCGCTTCCTTAGACCCAGAGGAAGAACTCGCTATCATTTCCCTACTGAAAGAAAACTTGTAGCTCTTTGCTTGGCAACCATCGGACATGCCAGGCATCGACCCAAGTATCATGCGTCATCACCTCGCCGTAAACCAGGGGTCAAGCCTGTCATCCAGAGAAAGAGAAAGTTGGGCGAGGAAAGACGAAGGCCCGTCGACGAAGAAGTTAAGCAGCTCAAAGATGCTCGTTTCATCAGCGAGATCAAATATCCCATGTGGCTAGCTAACGTTGTCCAAGTCAAGAAATCGTCAGGGAAGTGGAGATTGTGCGTAGACTACACAAACCTCAACACCGCCTGCCCCAAAGACTCCTACCCTCTTCCTAATATCGACCACCTAATAGACAACGCCTCTGGTTACAAAACACTTAGCTTCATGGATGCATATTCTGGCTACAACCAAATCAAGATGGACCCCCTGGACGCCCCCAAAACAGCATTCATGACGAATAACCAGAATTACCACTACGAGGTCATGCCTTTCAGCCTGAAAAACGTCGGCGCCACCTTTCAGTGCCTGATGGACATTGTCTTCGCCGCCCAAATTGGAAAAAATCTGGAAGTTTACATTGATGATCTCGTCGTCAAGACTAAGCAAAACACGAGCCACGCAGAAGGTTTGAGGGAAATCCTCCAACAGGTACGACAGTACAACATGCGCCTAAATCCTACCAAGTGCTCCTTTGGTGTCCACGCAGGGAAGTTTTTGGGATTCATGCTTACAAGACGCGACATAGAGGCCAATCCAGACAAGTGTCAAGCCATCATAGACATGCGGAGCCCGTCGATTATCAAGGAAGTTCAACAGCTGACAGGACGTCTGGCGGCGTTGTCACGTTTTCTCTCCTGCGTAGGTGACAAGGCCTTTTCATTCTTCGCGTCCATCAAAAAGAAGGAGCAGTTCCAATGGACACCTGAGTGTGAAGACGCCTTCCATAAAATCAAAGCTTTCTTGTCAAGCCCGCCAGTACTACACCGCCCCGAAAAAGGTTATATTATATTCTTGTACTTATCTATTTCTGACAACGCCATGAGTTCAGTGTTAGTCCAAGATTCAGAAAAAGGTGAAAAGCCGGTGTACTTCGTCAGTAAAGTATTCAAAGGAGCGGAACTTTGATATCAGAAGATCAAACGCTTGGCCCTAGCAGTCATCACCACGTCACGGAAGCTACGTCCATACTTCCAGGGGCACAGGATCATCGTCAAGTCGAATTATCCAATCAAGCAGGTCCTCCTGAAACCCGACCTCGCCAGGCGCATAGTGACGTGGGTCGTTGAGCTAACAGAGTACGACGTCCAATTCCTCCCGCGTGGCAGCATCAAATCCCAAGTCCTAGCAGACTTTTTAGTGGAGTTCACATCGCCCATCGGTGGCCCCGTTCCTCACGTATGGCTCCTCTCAGTAGTCTCATCATTGAACAATCACTTCACTTCAAATTCAAGGCAAGCAATAACCAGGAGGAATAAAACGCCCTTATAGCAGGGATGACTTTAGCACAGGAAATGGGCGCCGATAATCTGAGGGCGAGGAGCGACTCCCAGCTAGTAACAACCCAAATCACCGAAGAATACCAAGCGAAGGATGTACAACTCACAAAATACCTGGCAAAAGTTCAAGTGATGGCGAGCCATTTCAAATACTCCGAAGCAATTTACGTCCCGCGAGAACAAAACTCCGGAGCAGACCTTCTGTCCAAACACGCCAACACTAAAAGACCTGGGAATAACAAAACCGTTATTCAAGAAACCTTGTCAGCACCAAGCACAGAAATAACGGAGGTCAATACCATACACGAAGCGGACGAGGGCTGGATGATGCTCCTGATAAAATATCTTACAGGATCCTTCACCCCAAAGGACGAGGCAGAAGAACTACAGATCAAGAAAAGAGCCACCAAGTACACTATGGTAGTAGGGAAACTATATAGAATGGAAAGGGTGACACCTATGCTCAGATGCCTCGATGAGAACGAAATGAAGCTGGTTCTCTTAGAAGTTCATGAAGGCGTATATGGAAGCCACATCGGGGGGCGCACCCTGACCGCAAAACTACTCCAGGAGGGATACTACTGGCCGACTATGCTAGAAGAATGCGCCGACTTCGTGAAGAAATGCGACAAGTGTCAAAGGTTCTCAGATAAGAAGCACGCCCCAGCATGCGAACTCACCTCTGTTTTTTCACCTTGGTCGTTCTTTAAGTGGGCAGTCGACATCGTTGGACCCTTCCCTAAGGCACCAGGACAACTGAAGTTCCTGATCGTAGGCGTGGACTACTTTACCAAGTGGATTGAAGCTGAAGCAGTTGCCAAGATCACAACTGATAGAATAAAGCGATTTTATTGGAAGAAAATCATCTGCCGCTTCTGGCTCCCCAAGTGTATCGTCTCAGACAATGGCACACAGTTCGCCATCGCCAGAGTAGTGGATTTCTGCAACCAGCTGGGCATTCAAACAAAGTTCATCTCAGTTGTACACCCCCAAGTCAACGAACAAGCAGAGTCCGCCAACAAAGTCATACTGAACGGAATCAAGAAAAAACTCGAAGCAGCCAAAGGCCTTTGGGCCGAACAACTACACGAGATAAGAAACACATGACTCTGAAAACTTTCTACTTACTCAACACTACATGATACATTTTCTCACAGTAAAAAGGAAAAATCCACAAGCACAGGTTCTCTGGTCCTACCACATAACACCACATTCAACGACGAAAGAGGCACGATTCACCATGGTCTACGGCGCCGACACCATGCTCCCAGTAGAAATCGACACGCCAACTTGGCGCCGAGACAACTTTTCTGAAGAGGGTATTCACGCTTTTTTATTTCCACTAACCTTGTTTATGCTTGCAGAACCCTTAAAGCTTAGCAACTTTTCTAAGAATCAACAATAATATTCTTCCTAACTCACTTGGTTTCCTTGTCAATGAATAAAGCTAATGAGACAGGTCTATGCTGCGCCATGGATATGATCGATGAAGTGCGAGAGGCCGCCCACATCCAAGAGTTTGCCGCCAAGCAGAGGACAGCTCAGCGCTATAATTCTAGAGTGATGATAAGTGCCTGAAAGTGGTTAAAATGTTCATTTAATTAAGGCACTTATGTTACTTATTTCACAAGTTATCATAGGATAAGCCCATATTTATGTTTCAAAAGCTATATTTGTGATCCTATGTCTTACCCCATGCTATAATTGCAGGAAATTTATGCTTGATCATGCTGAGCAAGGTTTTATGAAGTTTTGATTAAAGCATCGCTACAAGCGTGCGCTTCCTCGCTACAAGCGAGGATAGGCAGGGATTTTGAAGGCTTCATCGCTTCAAGCGCCAGTTGCCACGCTTCAAGCGAGCATAGGCAGGGATTTTTAGAGGTTCATCGCTACAAGCGATGGACCGGTCGCTTCAAGCGACCAAGGGCGGTTTAAGGCTCCATGCTGACGTGGAGGATCCCCATTGGCCAACAGGCTTCCTCGCTGCAAGCGACCAGTTCATCGCTTGTAGCGAGCGTGCAAAAATTCAGTTATTAAAGGCATTTTTAGCTCATTTTCTGAAGATAACCAGTTGGAGAACTTTGAGACTTTTTCTTCCAAATGTTAGAATTGCTTTAGTAGTAGTTTAGGACTTAGTAATTAGGGCTAGAAGTAGTGATCTTCAAGGAGCAAAAGGATTGAATTGTGGAAATCCACCAAGGGCTTTGGGAAATCAAGACTTTGGGTCATGATCTTCATCTTTTCTCTTATCTTTTGTATAGTTGTCATGAAAATGATCAACTAACATCCCTTTGTTGGGATTAGAGGTATTCTTTCTAGCTTTGATGTAATGAATGATTATGTGAATATATGATTTTGGCAATTCATGTGTTTATGAAGTTATTCTTGCTTTTCAATCTCATGCTTGATTCAAATGATATTGACAAATACTTTTGAATCTATGTTTAAGAATAATCTTCTATCAAAATAAGAAAATCTAGAAATGGATTTGGGTTTTGATAATCGCACTAAGTTTCGAATCGTAATGCTTTCGGATCGTTTGATTGATTGGGAAATCGTCGATTAAACGATACGATCGATTTCACGATGTCATTTGGGAAATCAATGATATTGTAGAGCGATACGTGATATTTATGCTAAAACGCTAAATTCATATGCATGATTTATTTATTACGTTCTTTGCAAGATTGATGAACTCTAATTCCAACGCTTTTATTCCCTTTTACTTGTCGTTTTAATTCCCGCATTTACATTCCGTTAGTTTATGAAACCAGTTGTACAAACCCTTAACTCAAAACAATATCGATTGTTGAACGGTTCGAAGTAACGCACCAATCCCTGTGGAGACGATAATAGAAAATACTTACTTTTGTTGTATGAAATACTGCTTCAACAAGTGATACCAAGAGACATGGAAAGCGGCGACCTCGCACTAAGGCAGGTCGTCGCACCCACCGGAATCGGGAAGCTACTACCTAACTGGGAGGGCCCGTACAAGGTGAAAGAAAAGCTCTCCCATGGAGCATACAAACTTGAGGAGCTGAACGGAGACCCAATCCCACGAACCTGGAACACGGTCAACCTACGCCACTGCTACAGTTGAAGTTGTTTCACTAATATTCATTTTCTTCTTTAAGTTTTTTTTCTCAAATAAGGCGAGCTCTCAAATAAGGCCGCCACCAACTGTCATTGACATTTTATCTACATTTCAATAAAAAAAGGGATAAGGGCACTCTTTTCCCCTGCAAGGGTAGGGGTTTTTAACGAGGCACCCTATTCTCTTCATAAATCTTGTCAACTCTTCCACAGTTTAAAAATCATGACTACTCGCCATCTACAATTAAAATCCTAACCCCACAGGGGCTCTAGGTCGTCTACAATTAAAACCCTAACCCCACAGGGGCTCTAGGTCGTCTACGTTAAAATCCTAACCCCACAGGGGGCCCTATGTCATCTACAATTAAAATCCTAACCCCACAGGTGCTCTAGGTCGCCTACGTTAAAATTGTAACACCCATATAAAGATTGCCTAGGATCTTATACGAGTATTAAAATTTCGTACTGGATGCATTAATTTACAATACAGAAAAATATCTCATATTATTACATCACATAAGTAATAATACATCCAACTGTTAATACATATCATCTTGATAATTATACATCAAAACACAACATCTGAATACAGATTAGCTGAAACAACAAGAAAACCAGCACGCTCAATCCAAAGCTTTCTCCTTACCCTTGTTGCGTGCAACCTGTGACCTGCATCAGAAGGAATGGGATGAGACATAATGTCTCAGTGAGTCCCACCCAACCTACTGTTGGCAACCTCAGGGAACCTAGGGTCGCCATGCCTACTTTTGGCAATTTCGGGGAATCCTATGATCGCCAAGCTTTAACCTTACCCATAAAGGGTTTATACCTGCCTGAATCTGATAACTGTATAGTCATAAAACTAGACTCTATCCTGATAACTTAGTGATCGAGGGGACTCCTATGATCACCAGTGCCATTTCTTGATGGTGGCTGCTGATTTACATTTAGGACCATTTTGGGGTTCCTATTCTGTTGGCAGTTAAAGTTACTTATTCACAGTGCGGTTCTGATTTTTGAAAATATATTGCAAACAGATTCAAAGTCGCATATGTGAATTTCTTAGTGTTGTTGTTATAACAACAAGCACTTCATCGTGTTCAGTATAGAAATGTATTTCTGTAGCCTTTTTTATCCTTCTTGTATTTAGGGACAATAAAATTCGAGTTAGTAACATCTTTGGTATACATGGTAGAAGAAAACGTCTTAAAATTGTTGTTTTTGGATTTCCAAACTGTTGTATTTGGATTTCCAAATTCTATTTTGAAAAAGAATATCTACAGAAGTTGTTACCAGGTTGAGTCACGACCAGGTCGCTCTCTTTAAGACGTTTTGTGGCATTGTCCAAAATTGTGCAAGGCAAACTATCAACCACACCGCCTCCAGAATAAAACAAGCTCAGCTACAACTGTGCGGTTAACGACTGCACTGTAGAAAACCGTTCAAGAATTACACCTTCAATATGGTACTAAGACCACTCTTTTAATATTGAAACCACTCTACTATGGCATTGTGACCACTCTATTATGGTGCTGAGACCACTCAAAAATGGTGTTACCACCATTATATTTTTAACTTCTCCAACTATGGTACTATGACTACTCAAATATGGTGCTACCATCCTTCTAACTTCTTTAAGAATTTAAGAAGAATATATTTTTAAGATCATTCTTATTATACCGAAAAGGAACTATGATCTTAAAATATTATTTATTTCGAAGGAACATAAATTATCGAAGGACTATGCTCTTAAGACCATTCTTAATTCTGAAGGGACTTTTTACCTAAAGGGACTATGGTCTTAAGAACACTCTTAAATCCGAAGGGACAAAAAGAGTAGAAGAAGAGAAGAATAGCTCGTTAACATGAGCTGGAGGAAGAAGAGAGAAAGAGTTCTCGAGAATTCAATAGAACTCTTTGGTGTGTAGAATGCACTATGTGAGTTATCTATTTGTAGAGAGAATTAACAACTAATAAGTGAGAAACTTTGGGAACAAGTAATACATTACTTTGGGATTAAGAAATTCACATATTAGATCTAGTACAAAAATATCTCAAATTGAGTATCAAAATATATCATATTGAGTACAAAAATATATTATTCCGTATAGAAAAATATTATTGAGTATCAAAATATATTTCAGATCACATACTCAAATATATTATATTGCATACCGAAATATTTTAGATTGCGTTCAAAATATTTTAGCAAAACTTTGGGACTAAGAAAGTACTTTCCAATAATGATTAAATTAATTACTTAATTTAACATTTCCAAATAATAGAATATATAAATATATATTTTTTTCTCTAGTGCTTACTTCGTTCACATAATTATGTACCCCTTTCAGGGAAACACCCCCACTATATAAACACTACTAATGCATGTGTTCCATCCGATGTGGGACTTCTACTTTTTTTCAATTCACACAACACTAGTTCTACCCAACGTGGAAATCTGTGTTTAGTCTTTTAACTCAATTTCCACACATGTTCCAACAAGAAGTGTTATTTTTGATTCACAATCAGGTTGTCGTCATCGACAACCATAGTTCAAAAGAACTATCATAATCCATCATAAAGAGTATAGTAACTTGAAGCTAAGCCATTCCAAGAATTTTCACATTGTCTTCATCACCAATCATAGTTCAAAGGAACTATCTCACTTCATCATAATAGTATACTTCACTTAAAGCTACACCGCTCCAAAAAAATTCCTTATGTCAAAAAAACAGGTTGAATGCAACCTCCATGTTGGTAGGAAGCTCTTCAACCATCGACATATTCCCACAACACACTTTGCATCAATTTTAATCATTGCTTATTTACTAATCAGGATTTTGTGTAATCCCGAATGTTTCAACACTTCCTTGACTTGAAATTTCCACAAGGCAAAATTGATTCTTCCATGAATATTTTCTTTCCAAAAATTTATAGCAGAAATTGTGATTGCAACACTTTATCAATACCAACATTATTTTCTAATGTGAAAGATCAAACAATGCTACAACCACGTAGCATACTACTAAGACTTCATATCTCTGGACATAACCAAAAGCTCTGATAACAACTGTTGAGTTAAAACCAACATTGAAAAATATAAAGAAAACAATAAGAACACTAAAATATAACGTGAAAACTTTAAAACGGAAAGAAAAAAACCACAATCGCTGTCTAATGACAACCAACAAATAAAACTATGGAAAATTGTTACTAACATATAGACTAGTCTAAAAATAGCATTGGCCCACTGACACCAATACATTCACACCCTCCAAATCAAATACCTAACTGCATCTTCCAACACTTTAAGACAGGAGTGTAAGAGAATAGAATAAGTCAGATACAAACTTAAAGTGTTTCTAACTGATATCTTGTAACAAAGAATTATAGCTCCTATATCTACCCTTGGTCTCCCTCTTCCTTTACAATTCTAAGTAACATGAGACTTTTCAACATATATTTTCCACTAACAACAATTGCTAAGTTTCAAGTGTCAGTGGTTAATTAAGTCCTACATCACATTAAAGATTTAGGTGAAGATGTGACGTCCCCATCTCTTGTTGTCCCGGAGCCTTGACCTATCCCATGACCCCGGACTCCCCAACAAGTGATATTAAAGCCTTAATTCAGTTTGGTGGGGGAAGGAGAGATGGATCCTATTATAAAAGGTGAGAACTTACACTTGAGGGGGAGATTGTTGGATTTCAGTGTGAGTGGTTAAGTCTCATATCTCCTATGAATTGATGAAATGTTGGATATGTAAGAGAGGTGACTCATATACCTAATATTGTCTTAAGGATTTATGTGGAGATGTGTTGTCTCATTCTTTTGTGATCCTTAAGAATTTATGTGGAGATGTGTTGTCTCATTCTTTTGTGATCCTGAAGCATTGACCCATTGTTGATCATGTGACCCTATACTTAATTTGGCTGGCTTTTGGTTGAAGTTAACAATATACTATTTAATGAATCAATTTTAAACATCTCATCGTTTGGAGACAAAACCAAACAACTATCTTGCATTTGGTTCATTAGTAAGGAGTGAAGAAATAAGAAGTCCGTCTTAGCAAACTGGTGGAATAACCCCATTTCTTACTTGCAAATTGTGTAATTATCTTATATATAATGAGTTAGAGTACCCCTAGTACTCTCTTTAATAAATTTTCTTTATAATTTTTTTTTTTAATAAGCTAAAATTTTATTAACGGGAACAAAATAATCCTTACAACTAAAGCAATCCGAACCTAGCAACATAGAAGAAGGAATCTACCCATCTTATAAGGATTGCAGAGCTTCCACTAAATCATGTGTTCGAGAGTGGGACTCAAATTTAGCACAATAAATGTGAGTTTATTCGTAGATTCATCCTTTATGTTTTTAACAATGTTAAATGATGTATTATATTATTATAATTGAACGAATATCATTTTGTTTTTGTAGATTTTTTTAATAATGTAATGACTTTTTTAATGACGTTACATTTAAAGAAATAATATTTGTACAATCATTTTGTAACAACTTTTAAACAATTCTTTATCTCTCATTCTCACATTATGTTCTTACTTTCTCTCTTCCTTTTTCCTCTCTGTTGTTTTTGACTAATATGAAGAAAAAAAAAAAGGTTGTCACAAAATTGTCATCAAATAGTTATACAAATATCATTACTAAAAAATTATAAATACAAATATATAAAAATAGGTAAATGCTAAAGAAGTTTAAATAAAAAAATTTGTCTTAAAAATGATGCATTCAATGCATTAAAACTTTTAAAAGTAATTTTTTGAACATAAAATTTACCAATTACTACTTTACATTTTAAATGAGCACTTATCAGCAAAACTCGTAAAAATAGATCAACAACTCCGCACGCTCTAGAATGCCTATCTTAATAATGGGAATCAATTAAGCTGGAGAGGGTAATCAATAAGCTCACATGTTGCTATAAGTGTATTTCCTACTGTGAAGCTGATTCATTAATTGTCGCTTTGTACAAATTTATTTCACTACAAAAGGAATCAAATCTTATCATGCTGATCATTCAGATATGTGCATAAGCTCTCAATTATAAATCTTCAACAATATAAAAGTAACAAAAAGAAACAATATAAATTCACATATAGTTTAATTGCATTATATATATAGATTAGTTATTCCCCTTAAAAAAATATAGAGATTAGTTAAAATATGATGATCATTATACATATAGGACACGTAGCAACATTATTATACACTTAATTAGCAACAGCACATGCTGAACTCACTTATTTTTGTACATTTGTATATGTATAAAAGGGAATCAATTCTTTTTTTTTATTAAAGGGAATCCATTCAAATAATACAGCATAATAATTGATGTATGTTATTGGCTGAATAGTGTACGCGTATTCTGTGATGTATCTACGGAAAATTAATTTTGTGTTCTAACTTAATAGACAAAAATTCCTTTGACAAAAAAAAAAAGACAAAAATGTCAAAATTGTTAGACGGTACGTCATAAATGTAGTTCGAACCCCAGTTTTTCCACTTGGATGTATGAGTTTCTTATGATTATTGTTATTTCTTCTATCTAAAAAAAATTAATTTTGTTAAAAAATTTAATTAATTATTCTACCTCAGAAAACTTAATAATATAAACAATAATGAATTGGTTCATTTGGTAAGAGATATAAACCCGTCAAATAAGTGGTCAAGAGTTTCATCAATGACTCTAGCTTAGGAAAAAAATTCAATTGATAGGAGAGAATTCACCTTGTGTTTATCACATATTATGATGCAACAAAGATACTCTTTCTGTCTCAAAATAATTTTCTCTTTAATATTTTTTTATCTATCTCAAAGTAATTGTCACTTTAAAATACTAATGCATCATTTATTATTATTTTTATTATTATATCATTGTTTATTGAATTTCATCCAACTTAATTAATCCACTAACTACAATTAATAAAAATATTTTGATAGATGATACTGATTTTATCATTAAAATCAAAATAATTAATATTTTTTTAAAGGATCTTGTTAACGAGTGCACTGAACACTTTTAAGCATTCCAAAATAAGTAATTATTCTTCAAAAAAGTCAAATATTCTGATTTCCAATTCATTAATTACATGCATTTTTCATAAATATTTACTATTTATGGTTCTTAAAAGTGACACTAGTTAACATTTTTCTTTTTTAAAATACTCCCTATACAAACCTTAAATGACAATTATTTAAAGATAGAAGGAGTAAGTGATTTTTAAATTTAAACAACATGCGTCAAAATCAAGCTTCTACGACTTTGGGGAAGGAAAGGCAACGTGGCATAATGGTTATAGACAGTACACGTGCATATTTTAGTACTCCCTCCGTTCCTTTTTAATTGTCACTTTTGAAGAAAAAATTTGTTCCTTTTTAACTGTCACTTTCAAAGTTCAATGCAACTTTAAATAATGTTTTACCAATTTTATCCTTAGTTATTTATTACGGAGAGAGAAATATATGAGATGATATATTAAATGAATAAGGTTATTATAGTAAAAGTATAAATTATTGTATCAAAAGTAGTGACATTTATTAATTGTCTTGGTTTGTGTAAAATGTCAAAAAGTGACAATTAAAAAGGAACAGAGGTAGTAGTGTTCAATAAATGAATCCTATCGAGGTGAATGAAAACAAAGCATAAATTTCAACTTCCAAAAAAGGAAAAAAAAATAATCTACGCGATCGAAGCACGATTTTCAACTTCCTTGAAACTCTTACTAGATTAGATCTCCTTCCACACCTCACCTCACCTCGAGTGAATATATGTGTTCAACACGAAATATTCGGATTTATACTCCCTCCGTTTTTTTATGTGTCTCAAGAAATTTTCTGTTTCTATTTAACTGTCACTTTTAAAGTTTAATGTAACATTAAATGTTGTTTTACTTATATTACCCTTAGTTATTTATTGTGGAGAGAAAAATATATAAAACGAGACATTAAATGAATAAAACTATTATAGTAAAAGTATAAATCATTGTATTAAAAGTAGTAACATTTATTGATTGTCTTGATTTGTGTAAAATATAAAAAAGTAACAGTTAAAAAGGAACGGAAGTAGTATTACCCAGTGAACCAATTTTTAATAAGCATTTCTTAATCACCCAATGTTTAACCAATGACTCAAGGGTACCTGTTATCATTTTCTTTATGCTTGTTTCCACTAATGAGGAAATCTGATGATTCTTTTAGCCAATTCTCTTCTTGAAGATTAACATCGTTGGGTAATATTAGTTTAGCATTCAATGGCGTGCTCGATTTGAAAGGTTCATAATGATGTGAGCTGTTGAGGATCGAACTAACTTCTCTTCTTGAAAGTGGCTTTGGGTGAGTCATCAAGGAATCCTTATATTTTTACGAGTGGGTCGCTTAACCTTCCGTTTATCTTTTAAGATAGTTGTTGTATGGTCACCTAGTTTTTTATTTTTTTTTATCGTGGCTTTCTTAGATTGTCTATTATTTGAGTTTTTGTTTTTAGGTTGTTTTTGTTGTCCCTTTGTTTTACCTATATTACCCTTAGTTATTTTTTTGTGGAGAGAGAAATATATAAAATGAAACATTAAATGAATAAGACTTATAGTAAAAGCATAAATTATTGTATTAAAAGTAGTACTACCTCCGTTCCTTTTTAATTGTCACATTTTGACATTTTACACAAACCAAGACAAACTATAAATGTCACTACTTTTGATACAATAATATATATTTTTACTATAATAACCTTATTCATTTAATATATCATCTCATATATTTCTCTCTCCGTAATAAATAACTAAGGATAATATTGGTAAAACAATATTTAAAGTTGCATTGAACTTTGAAAGTGACAGTTAAAAAGAAACAAAAAATTTCTTCAAAAGTGACAATTAAAAAGGAACGGAGGGAGTAACATTTATTGATTGTCTTAATTTGTGTCAAATATCAAAAAGTGACAGTTAAAAAGAAACGAAAGTAGTATTACCCGGTGAACCAATTTTTAATAAGCATTTCTTTATCACCCAATGTTTAACCAATGACTCAAGGGTGCCGGTTATCATTTTCTTTATGCTTGTTTCCACTAATGACCAAATCTGATGATTCTTTTAGCCAATTCTCATCTGAAAAATAATACTATTGAAGATTAACATCGTTGGGTAATATTAGTTTAGCATTCAATGGCGTGCTCGATTTGAAAGGTTCATAATGATGTGAGCAGTTGAAGATCAAACTAATTTCTCTTCTTGAAAGTGGCTTTGGGTGAGTCATCAAAGAATCCTTATATTTTTATGAGTGGATCGCTTAACCTTCCGTTTATCTTTTAAGATAGTTGTTGTATGGTCACCTAGTTTTTTTTTTTTTTTTTTTATCGTGGCTTTCTTAGATTGTCTATTATTTGAGTTTTTGTTTTTAGGTTTTTTTTTGTTGTCCCTTTGTTTTGGTTGTTTATCTTAACCCTTTATTGTAGTTCTCCCTAATCTTTATTTGTAGGTCCAAACTTTCATTGCTTGTATTTTTGTTTTCTATATTGGGATTTGGGTGTGAGCACGTATTGTACTCATTCATAAATTTAAAATATATGCAATGCCATTCAAAAAGGAGGAGAATTGATTTCCGCTATTGCAAATTTTTCACTCAATTGGCGTAAACAAACATCAAATTTTCAAACAAAATTGAGGAATTGGTAATGATAGAAAGGGTCAATGATCTCGAGATTGAACTCAAAAGACGGAGTTCTAATATACTAACAATTAATCACCAACTACTAATATTTGTCTATAAAAAAGAAAAAAATTAAATAAAATTTAGATGCATAAATTCAAACAAATAATTAAGAGAACCGAATTGGGTTGGTCTGATGGTATTGATTTATGACTTTGAAGTGTGCTCCTTCTCAATGGCTCATATTCGATTCTTCTCGATGTCAATTTTGATGTGCTAGTTTAGCTCCTTAAAAAAAATAATTAAGAGTGACTGTGTTTTTTTACAGAATTAAGAGTGACTGTTATGTATTATATTTTGGATTAAATTTAAAAGCAGATTATAGCTTGGACCCTAAGTAAAACAAATTGAGATTTTGCTTTTGCCAATTTCAATTTTAAAAACTTGTTTATGCTTAAGTTTTTTTTTTTGAAGGGCATGCTTAAGCTTCTGTATAGTCCTTGCATATATATCAATATTGCCTTGCAAAAATATAAATTGAAATTCCTTCAAAAAAATATATAAATTGAAATTGTGAATTTTTTTTTTTGGAAAGGAAATTCTGCATATTAAATATCATTTTCTTCAACTTAACATCAAATCCAAATACATGTTTTGGAAAAATAACAACAGCATTGTTGTTGTTTTGCTTAACATCACACCTTGATTAATATCAACGGGGTAATGAAAAAAAATATTAGGAAACTGCACAAATTAAATGAAAATATAAAATAAACACAACTACAGTACTATGAGCTCCAGATTAGAGTGCAATCATTCAACTCATTCACCCATTGCTCAAAATCATTTTCTTGTGAGGCCTTTTCAACGCCAACCACCATGGCTACTTGGCTTCTATTCTTGGCTAATTTGTTAAGTAGGTCAACCATGCCCCTCCTCCTCTTCAACCCTGGTGACAATGACTCACAACTTCCCTCCGATGAAGAAGAAGGCTCAGGCGATTCCTGTTTCAAAACCACCTCCCTCTCTGGCTCTGATGTAGACACATCGGAGCCAATGAGGTGGGGAAAATTAAGCTTGGCCTTTCGGCCTCGCATCTTGAAAGCAGCTTTGTCGTAAGCCAAAGCTGCTTCCTCCTCAGTCACATAAGTTCCAAGCCAAACTCTAGCACCATTCTTTTTTGGATCTCTGATCTCAGCCGCGAACTTCCCCCATGGCCTACGCCTCACACCCTTGTACCGCTTCCATATCGGAGGGGTGTTTACTTCACGTGCCTCTACAGTTGTGTCTGAATCATTGTCACCTTTAGGGCTTGGTGAAGGTTGATAAGATGTTAGAAAGCTGGAATCATCAAAAAGAAGGTATTGTTGAATATGTTCCAAATATGCAAAATCTGAGTCTTTGGTGGTTGAAGCCATATTTTGGATGAAAGAGTAGTGGTATTTTGGATCTAAAGTCTACCGTTTGTGTAGGGATGGGAATAGGCCAGGCCGGCCTACAGGGGCCTACGACCTAGCCTACGCCAGGCCAGGCCAGGCCAGACTTTTTTCTTAAATAGAGAAGGCCTAGGCTTTTTTAGAAGCCTATTTAACTTAAAAGGCCAGGCCACAGGCCATTTAAAAAGCCTCTTAAGCCTATTAGGCCGGCCTATTTAAGTAAATGTGAATAATTTTATTTATTATTATAATATATTGTGTACTTTGACTTAAAATATAAATTCGTTAGTAATTTAAGCTTATTAGTATACATTAATTTTTCGCATATACAAATGTATTATTATAAACTATAATTGAAATATGATACGATATATAATTAAATTCCCTAAAAACTCATGTTGATTACTAAAAGAGAGTTTAATCTAATTGATTTATTAGTTCGCTAGTCTATTTAAACTTAGATCACATTGCTTACTTAAAGATATTCATATGATATAGGCTTTTAAACAGGCTAGCAGGCCTTATCAGGCTTTCCGAAGGCCAGGCTCAGGCCTCAAATGCAAGCCTATGATAGGCCGCAGGCCAGGCTTAGGCCTTAAAAAAATTTGGCAGGCCAGGCTTAGGCCTTGCAAAGCCTAGCTCGGCCTAGCATATTCCCACCCCTACGTTTGTGGAAGCACCGAGACCTGGGGATATGGTGCTATACTAACTTTATTTATATAGAGCAACAATTCTTATTTATTAAAAAATTAACATTGAAACCGCGTGTGTTATTTCATTATTTAATCTATATATTCCCTTAAGGTCATTTCTGTGAAACTTCATGAGTTGTACCAACAGTCGTCACATTTAGTTGTTCAAAAAATGTATATAATATATATATTTAATCTCTTCTCCCTTTGTTGAATATAATTTGTTTATTTCTTGCTCTAAAAAAATAGTTTATTTCTGTTGGTTATCACGCATGGACATTGTAATTTGTTTTATAGCAATTGCGTAGATGCTTTAACTAATATGGGTTCGACTATAGTGAGGGTTGGACGATGCATGAGTATTGTTCAGTTCAACTTAAACATTGGTTCTAGTTGATATTAGAGGTGTTTCTGTTTTTTCGTTGGCTAAATTACACTAGATGTCTTTTAAGTAATTTAATTGTAATAAGTTGATCCTTTAAATTTTTTCGTACCATTTAAGTCCTTTAAGTTAATTAATGGTAAAAAGTTGGTTTTTAAGTTTTTTCCGTACCAATGAGGTCATTTAAGTTATTTAAAGGGAACAATTTAGGGGATTTCAGATCTTAAAAATGTATGTTATTCAAGACTTAGAAATTACAATTAAATAACTTAAAGAACCTAAGTGTTACAAAAAATACTTAAAGGACTGACTTGTTGCAATTAAATAACTTAAAAGACCTAAGTGGTACGAAAAAAACTTAAATAACCAATTTATTATGATTAAATAACTTAAAGGACATCTGATATAATTTAGTCTTTTTTGTTTAATTCATTTGTAATTTTTTTATGGCTTAGGCCCTCTAGTGGTTTTATAGACCAATATAATTGGGTCTAGCGAGTGCATAAGTCCTAACTCAATTGAAAAATGCGAGATTGTTAGGTCGAACATTGTGATCGAGATTCGAATCTCGATCCCTCCATTTGAGTGTTAGTTTCAATAATTATTTGTCATTTTATTTATCTATAAAAAAAAAAAAAGAATTGGGTCTAAGGTAATAAGTTAGATTTCCACTTTGTGGTGAATTAAAATTGGAATAGGATTATCGCCTTCTCGGGATGGAAAGAATATTATGCGAAGAACAAAAAAATAATACTTGCTTTATGGATAACCTATGGGAGTTCTGTAAAACCTATGGGAGTATTATATTTTGGCAATGATAACGTATAATGCACCATTATTAAATGACATTGTATACGGATAATATCTTTTAATCAAGAAACTTTGTTAAATTATTCCTTCTGCTACTTGCATTCGCTGGAGCCTTCAAACTGAAACTTTTTTCCATTGCATCCGTGATTGTAGCTTCTCTAAAACAATTTGGCAGCACCTCGGTTTCATTAGTGAAGACTTCTTCTCTATTTCAGATGTGCAGGGCTGGCTTAAAATCGGTGCTAAGAGTTCTCATGCTCTCACTTTCTCGGGTATAGTGTGGTGGTCTTGGTGTCATCGGAACCAAATGTGTTTAAGTAATGTCACTTGGTCTTTACACCGCATTGCTTGTAGCATAAGGAGTTCAGTTGAAGTCATAAAGTCTAGCTTTTCTCCTATTGTTTCTGATGTTACTCCAGATCGATACATAAAGTGGAACAATAATAATCACTCTTGTGCAATCCTCAATGTTGATGGTAGTTGTCATGGATCTTCTGCAAGAACTGGGTTTGGAGGGATTTTGCGTAATAATGACGGTTTGTTTATATCGGCCTTTTCTGGTTTCATTCCTAGCTCGTCTGATATTTTGCTGACTGAGCTTACTGCCATTTATCACGGTGTGATCGTGTCTATAAGGATTCGGGGGTTGATGAGCTTGTTTGTTACTCTGATTCCCTTGTTTGCATTAATCTTATTAATGGTCCTGTCGAGAAGTTTCACATTTATGCGGTTCTTATCCAAGACATAAACGATCTGTTGACTCTTGGTATTTGTCACACCCTTAGAGAAGGGAACCAGTGTGCGGATTTTATGGCAAAACTCGGAGCCGCTTCTGATAATGACTTTCTTCTTCATAATTCTTTGTCTGAGGGGCTTGTCAATCTTCTTCGCAGCGACACCATAGGAACCTTCTACCTTAGGGAGTAGTTTGCTCGTGTTGCCTTGTTTTCTTTTCTTTCTTTTATGTTTTTTTAATTATCTTTGTAACCAAAAAAAAATGTAGAGTTGTACAAAATTATCTACAAATATCATTTCTCTAGTTTTTACATAACTATTTTAAAAAAATTGTACTTTAACGTTCTGTGGAGCAACGACATTGTAAATTTAAACTAACTACACAGAAAGATCAACATCATGTTTTATATTAAAATTTTGTATAAAATGATGCTCTACATGGTGGGTTTGTATAAACATAATTTTTTTATGCTACAATAAAGCTAAATATCATAACATTTTTAATTGTAAAATAAGCGACATATTTACTTTAACTGCATAATGCTCAAATCTTTATATTAAACAAGGGAAATTCTTGTTTACCCATCAATAAAAGGTAGGTAATACTACCCATGTTGAGTTGGCCCAATCAAAACAATGTATTTATATAACATTAAAAATAATAGAAAACAAACAAATAACTTTGATTGTGAAGGTGAGAAAAACACACACACAAGAAGGGGGGGTTGAATTGTGTGTGACTCAAAAAACTTGTTTTCTTTTCTTTTCAAACTTAAGGTTAAGTTCAGAAGCTGATATGAATCAGTTCTGAACTGTTATCAAGAGTTATGCAGCGGATTAAACAAGTTAAGGAGAGAATGAAAGAGAGACACATCAATTTATACTGGTTCCTTCTCAATGTGAGAAGTAGTCCAGTCCCCTTGTTTTCCAACAAGAGAGTTCTACTATAATCAGCTGATTACAAATGCTCAGACCACAAAGGAAAGAGACTTCAATGATCAAACACCTAGTAAGAGACTTCTAATGCTCAAGACACTAAGTCAAGAGACTTCCCTGCTCAAGACACACAGTCAAGAGACTTCCCTGCTCAAGACACACAGTCAAGAGACTTCCAATTGCTCAAGACACACAGTCAAGAGTCTTCCAATTGCTCAAGACACACAGTCAAGAGACTTCTGGTTGCTTAGCACGCAGGCTAAGACTTTGGTTCAAACTGGTTTACAAAGAAAGAAGCTTGAATTGAACACTTGATCAAATATCAGAGGTGTTCACTTAATACAACTCAATTAAGACTCTAACACTTAAGAAATTCTAAGATAAACAATTGTAAGAATTCTTAAGTTAATATGTGACAGAAAACTAAAACAGAGTATTGCAGTTCAGGTTTTGCAGCTTGTGTTTCTGTACAGAGTCTTGGCATTTTCTCTTCAAATCATCTTCCTTTTATAGAGCAGAAAATAGTTGTTGAAGATTGCCCATAAAATTAGCAAAGAGCCGTTGCAAAAGAGAGGCTATACCAGCTGAAAATTGTGTGCTAAAACTGAACAGAAAACAGAGTAGCACTCAATATTCAAATTCCTTTTCCTTAAAAGCTGGGGAATGTCTGAGTCAATGAGACACCTTTTGCAAAGAGCTGTTCTGACATATCCAGGCATTAAATGCGCACAGTACTGGTCACTTTCCATGCCACATCAGCTTCAAAAGCTTCTCTGTGAACAGTGCATCAGAAGCTGCTGCATCAGAAGCTGCCTTGTACGGATCAGAAGCTGGCTTCAGGAGTTGACTTTGCGTTGACTTCTTCAGAAGCACCCAGACTTCAGAAGCTGCCTTCAGACTCAGAAGCTGCACTTCAGGAGCACCACTTCAGGACCACTTCAGAAGCACCCAGTTCAGTACCACTACTTCAGGAGCACTTCTTCAGGAGCATTTCTTCAGACCCAGTTTCCCTCTAGCTTTGCAACGTTGCTTCTTGGCTTTCCTTCCTTGCTCTAAGCTTGTTCTTCCATAACCATTCTTAATAAATAATCATAAAGCACATGGTTCTGAAATCACTTGAACAAAGCATTAGCAAATAACCAATTTTCTCTTTAACACTTTGTTATCATCAAAACCATAAAGAGAGATATGTTTACACACAAATGTTTCAACAATCTCCCCCTTACTTTATAAGAGACTTGTTAAACACATTTTGTTCCAACAATCTCCCCCTTTTTGATGATGACAAACATAAGTATTAAATCAGAAAATTGTTGTTAACTTAATTAACAAGTTAACTGCAGGGTGTGAGGTTTGTAAGCTCCCCCTGAGTTTGATCCAAGTTAATTAAGTTCAGTTAAAAACACAAATGTGAGAATCTCAGAATTGTTGTTAAGTTTAATTAACAATCTGACTTCAGGAGAGGTTTGTAAGCTCCCCCTAGGTCTGACAGTCCTCAAGGTTAGGTTTGTAAGCTCCCCTTGATTCTTATCCAAGTTAATTAAGCTTAACTTAAAACAATATGGTGAAATTTACACTCAGAATTCAAAATGACTTGTTGACTTCAGGTTCTGAGGTTTGAAAGCTCTCCCCCTAAGTCTGATAATCCACAGGATGAGTTTTATAAGCTCCCTGAGTCTTATCCAAGTTATTTTAAATTCAATTTACTCACTAAGAGTAATGTATCTCACAGAATTGTATCAGAGCCAGAATTTCACGTCAGAGGCTAAGAGTTAAAAACTGTTCTCATAAGTTAAATTTATTCAGAATTGTATCAGAGCTAGCTTATCAATTGTATCAGAGCTTAATGAGCTTAACTTCTGACAATTTTAACTTATATTTGAGCTCAGGTGCTTTAATACTTGTTTTACTTTCTCCCCCTTTTGTCATCAACAAAAAGTGTTACTTACTCCCCAACACAGAAAATTTCTCCCCCTTTGTCAAGAGAGTTTGAAAATATATTTGTATCAGAGCAGAAAAGGATTTTAAAAGAGTTTGAAAGCATGTATCAAAGCAGTTCAGTCTCCCCCTTTTTTTAAAGAGTTTGAAAACATTTCAAAAAGAATTCAGAGTGAGGGGGGGTTGAACAAAAATTTGTGAGATATTTATGCAATCATATGGATAACCAAGCAGCAAGGATAATCATCAGAGCCTACTTGATTTTCAATGAGTATATGACTTGCATTAAAAATAGAATGCTGTTCAGAAGCAGAAAAAGTTTGGAGCTTCTGACCAGGCCATTCTGTGTTCAGACATGACTTTGTTCAGTACAAAAGGTTCAGTATCAGAGCAAAATAACCAAATAGTGTTCAGTATCAGAGCCAAAACATGCAGGAAGGTATCAGAGCAAATCTTGCAAGAGGGTATCAGAGCAAATCTGAGCTGGTCTAAAGAAAATAGTTCAGATCAGAGCAGGTCTAACTCATTTTTAAAACAAAATAGTTTAGATTATAGACCAACTGAAAAGATATCTCAGAGCTTGATACCAATTGAGGATTTTATCTCAGAGTCTGATACCAAAATACAGTTTCAAGACTGCTAAACTTGTATCAGAGCCTGATTTTAAAAAAAAAATGAAGGTTTGTCTCAGAGTCTGATACCAAAATGACATTTCAGTGCTGATACCAAGATAAAATAAGTTCTTAAGACTGAACATGTCTGAAACACTTTGAGCATTTGAAAAATGTGTCTGTGCTAAACAGTTTGAAAACAGACTGATACCAAATGAAAATTGTTTGTCAAGCAATTTGATCATTGAATATCAGAGCAGAAAATCACATTTTTAAATTGATGACTTTGGGAGGATTAAAGTATAAACTTTCAAAGCTTTAATCATCATTGCCCAGGGTTATACTTATCAGATTCTGACCAAAAGTTAGATAACTATCAGATTCAGGAGTCAGAAAATCCAGGTTCTGAAACTCAGAGTCTGATGTCTTCAGAAGCTGAACTTTCTGCAGACTTCTCAAAGATAGTGTCTGTTAAGTTTTAGCTTCTGATGAACTCAGAATCTCAGTTTCCATTCAGATTCAAGCATATTTTCCAAAGAGATGAAATGCATTGTTCAGATTCTTTTTAATAAATTTATTTTTCTGAACAAAATCTCTTAATAAAATGAAGTTTAAGTTCAAAAATGCTTGGTTATTGAATGTGAATTGGAATTTTCAGACAAGCAGATTACAGCAATGTTATCACACAGAAGATTATGCTGATTTAATGAATCTGATAGTTTCCCAATTCATGTAGAATTTATTAAGTATAACTGAGAACTAAGCATACCTTAGTAGAGCTTCTGATATACTTCTCTTTGTTTATTTGTTGCTGAACACCCATTTTTGTTCCAGCAATGTTCTTGATATGCTTTAGGAGAAGTGTCAGCTTCTGAGAGGCTCTTTTCAGCTATTTGGACATTCTTCAGACTCAGGTTCTGAAGTGTCCTCTGAGAGCTGAAACTCAGTACCAGTGATCAAGTCTTTGTGGTTTCCTCCAGATTCCACATTTCCTCCCTCTTTCATGATCAGGGTTTGGAACATAGACTTGTTTTCTGTTCTGCAATGCCAGCAGCCATTGTCCAGGCACCAGGACTTCACCTTTTCTTTGGTATTTGATCATATCTGAAACAGAAATGATTTCTGACTTGGGTACCCATATGGGTCCTCTAGGGTTAGTCCTGAAAGGTTTAGCCTTTTGCAACTTATGTCTTGAGCTATAGAACTCAGACTTGTTCAGATACTTTGGATGTGAATCCTTTAATCTTGAATAAGTCTTGGTTTTATAAACTGAGTTCTTCAGAACCTGAGTTTTTAATGGTCTTAACTCAGATTTCTTCAGAACCTGAGACCTGAAAGTCTTTGGTTCTGAGTTGTTCAGAGTTTGAATTATTGAACACTTGAGTTCTGATTTCTTCAGAACTTTAGACTTAAGAGTCTTTGATTCTGATTTGTTCAGAATCTTGGATTCAGAAGTAGAAGGTTCTGAGTTATTAAGAACTGCAGTTTTGTTTGCTTCAGACACAAGGCAGACTTTCTGACCTTTCTTAATATAATCAGAATTGCATGACTGATTGGCTTTCTTATGTCTGTTTTGCCTGACATTCTGAGATTGAAAGTGTTTTGAGTAAGCTGGTTTATTAATCCTTAAAGGTTTATAAACACAGTCTTAGAAAAATCTGAGTTTGGATTTTTCAGACTCTGAGACTTACTCGTTTCAGCTTCTGAACTCTTCAGACTCTGAACATTTTCAGGTTTAGAGTCTGATTTTCTCATAGTCTTAGGCTTAGGACCTTTTGGCTTAGTCTTTGGCAAAGTTTTAACATTTGCCATCATCTTTCCCTTAGGCTCAGAACCTCAGACTTAGCAGTCTCAGTTTCTGTTAACTTCATTATCCCAGAACTTTCAGAAGCAGACAAAAAACATACTTTAGAGCCTTTTATATTATCTTCAGAACAAGATGGAAGGTTTGTTTCATTTGAAAAAATTAATGAATCATTTTTAAAACCAATTCCTTCTCCTTTGTTTCTGCTGATATTATAAATCATAGAAGCAATCTTGCTTCTGTTGATTCCAGCCAAAATAAAATTTTGAAGAGCATTTTCATGTTCACTGGAAACAACATCAGGTTTCTTATGAACCATTTCTTTGAGCTCTTCAACTTCTTCATCAATATTACTGATATGATTCTGAAGTTGAAGATTCTCATCAGCCAGCAAGTTATTTTCCTTTTTCAAAGATTTTAACTGTTTTATCTTGCTTTTGAGGTGGTTCATAAGTTCCTTAACTGTTTCTATAAGATCAGGTCTAGTGAGTTCAGAAACTACCTCATTTTCAGCTTCTGACTCTGAATCAGGTTCTGTATCAGAAGATACATTTGCAGCCAGGTTCAAATTGGATTCAGCTTCATTTTCTTGGTCAGATTCTGATCCAGATTCCTCATCAGATGATACTAATGCTACCAAACCCAGGTTAGCTTCTTCATCTTCATTTTCATCTTCAGAATCTGATTCTAGATCAAGATCAATCCAAGTAGCCATAAGGCTTTTTCTTAATCTGTCTTTGCCTGATCTTGAACTGTTCTTTCTGGATTTGTTCTTCTGAAACTCAGGACATTCAGATTTGAGATGACCAGTTCTCTTGCAGTTTGAGCAGTCCTTTTGTTCATTCTTCTTGGAACTAGATCCCTTGAAGTTGCTGCTCTTTTTAGAAGGTTTTCTTTGTCTTTGCAGCAAGAACTTAACTCTTTTGGAAAGCATTTCTAGCTCCTCAGCTTCTGAATCTTCATCAGAACTTTCCTCAGAAAATTCTTCATCAGATTCTGAAGCTTTTAGAGCTATTGAAAGCTTCCCTTTGGATTTAAGTGCTACAGACTCAGAACTTCTAACTGGTTCATCTTTATTGAGTCCCAGTTCATGCACCTTGAGGGAGCTTATAAGATCTTCAATACTTAGAGTATTTAAATCTTTAGCTTCCTCAATAGCAGTCACCTTAGGTCTCCATATAGATGGCAAGCTTCTGAGGATCTTGTTCACATGATCAGCAGTAGTGTAGCTCTTTTTCAGGATCTGAAGTCCAGACACAAGAGTCTGAAATCTTGAGAACATAGCCTCAATATTTTCATTCTCCTGCATTCTGAACAGCTCATACTGCTGAACTAGAATGTTGGCCTTTGCTTCTCTGACCTTCTTGTTCCCCTCATAATTGGAGCATAAAGAAGTGAAGATTGCTTTTGCTGTAGATTTATCACTCAGTTTGAGATACTCATTGTGGGGTAAAGAGTCCACAATGATTCCTCTAACATTGTGATGTTTCCTGTAGATTTTCCTCTCAGCATCAGTCAGCCCACTTCTGTTGATAGCCACTCCTTCTTCATCAACTGGAATAGAGATTCCATCTTCAATTATATCCCATAATGAATCATCAATCCCAATAATGTGGCTGTACATTTTGCTTTTCCACCAAGAGAATTTCTCAGCATCACCACTGAACAAAGGGGGTTTATTGTGTGAGTGAGATTTCTTGTTTTCAGTACCATAGCCACCACCACCACTTCTGGATGTAGATTCACCATAATCTCCAGATGACATGTTTTTCTCAGGATCCTACTGACACACTGTTAAGTGTTAATATCAGAACCGGAGCTCTGATACCAACTGAAGGTGAGAAAAACACACACACAAGAAGGGGGGGTTGAATTGTGTGTGACTCAAAAACTTGTTTTCTTTTCTTTTCAAACTTAAGGTTAAGTTCAGAAGCTGATATGAATCAGTTCTGAACTGTTATCAAGAGTTATGCAGCGGATTAAACAAGTTAAGGAGAGAATGAAAGAGAGACACAACAATTTATACTGGTTCCTTCTCAATGTGAGAAGTAGTCCAGTCCCCTTGTTTTCCAACAAGAGAGTTCCACTATAATCAGCTGATTACAAATGCTCAGACCACAAAGGAAAGAGACTTCAATGCTCAAACACCTAGTAAGAGACTTCTAATGCTCAAGACACTAAGTCAAGAGACTTCCCTGCTCAAGACACACAGTCAAGAGACTTCCAATTGCTCAAGACACACAGTCAAGAGTCTTCCAATTGCTCAAGACACACAGTCAAGAGACTTCTGGTTGCTTAGCACGCAGGCTAAGACTTTGGTTCAAACTGGTTTACAAAGAAAGAAGCTTGAATTGAACACTTGATCAAATATCAGAGGTGTTCACTTAATACAACTCAATTAAGACTCTAACACTTAAGAAATTCTAAGATAAACAATTGTAAGAATTCTTAAGTTAATTTGTGACAGAAAACTAAAACAGAGTATTGCAGTACAGGTTTTGCAGTTTGTGTTTCTGTACAGAGTCTTGGCATTTTCTCTTCAAATCATCTTCCTTTTATAGAGCAGAAAATAGCTGTTGAAGATTGCCCATAAAATTAGCAAAGAGCCGTTGCAAAAGAGAGGCTATACCAGCTGAAAATTGTGTGCTAAAACTGAACAGAAAACAGGGTAGCACTCAATATTCAAATTCCTTTTCCTTAAAAGCTGGGGAATGTCTGAGTCAAGGAGACACCTTTTGCAAAGAGTTGTTCTGACATATCCAGGCATTAAATGCGCACAGTACTGGTCACTTTCCATGCCACATCAGCTTCAGAAGCTTCTCTGTGAACAGTGCATCAGAAGCTGCTGCATCAGAAGCTGCCTTGTACGGATCAGAAGCTGGCTTCAGGAGTTGACTTTGCGTTGACTTCTTCAGAAGCACCCAGACTTCAGAAGCTGCCTTCAGACTCAGAAGCTGCACTTCAGGAGCACCACTTCAGGACCACTTCAGAAGCACCCAGTTCAGTACCACTACTTCAGGAGCATTTCTTCAGACCCAGTTTCCCTCTAGCTTTGCAACATTGCTTCTTGGCTTTCCTTCCTTGCTCTAAGCTTGTTCTTCCATAACCATTCTTAATAAATAATCATAAAGCACATGGTTCTGAAATCACTTGAACAAAGCATTAGCAAATAACCAATTTTCTCTTTAACACTTTGTTATCATCAAAACCATAAAGAGAGATATGTTTACACACAAATGTTTCAACAATCTCCCCCTTACTTTATAAGAGACTTGTTAAACACATTTTGTTCCAACTGATTGGTGTCAACTCAACATGGGTTGTGTTACCCACCTTTTATTGATGGGTACCCAAGTTGTCACCATTAAACAAATGCCTTCCAAGATTTTAAGAGTACACATGTCACTTTAATATTCTAAGGAGCATTAATTTCTTCTCCATCTCATAAAAAAGTGTACACATATGATCCATATGACAAGTGAATAATGTACATGTATTCATGTCTATATGGCAATGCAATCTTTATTAATTTTCTACCTTAATTATTGTTTTCAATTCTACCTTATTCTTTACCAAAAAAAAAAATCATATAACTAAAATCGTACATATTATGAGTATTTAAAAAAACTCATAATAAACAATTAATATTTACATTTTACATATTACAAACTGAAAAATAAAATATAATATGTTTTGAGTTGTTTTAATTATTGTTTTAATCTACAAAAAATAAATTATACATAATAGAAAATTCAAATTTGCATTTTTAGTAACTAATTTTTTCCAACTATAATTAGACATATATTAGAGTAACTAATAAAATTTTACTAAACCATGACCTTTTACTATTTCAACCAATTATAATGTAACATGTATCATTTTTTATATAACAAGCCAATCAAATTGCATGGTTTTGTATATTTGCATCATATTTTAATTTATTATGATTAGTCAATGTTTTGATTTGCATCTAATTGTTTTAATTTGTATTAGCCAATCATTAAACTGTGTTAAATGTATAATGAATGGTTACAAATTCATCTCATGATTCTTTACAACGTAAATGCTACATACTTAAAAAAATTATTATGTTGTTGAGGAAGCTAGACACATCTTTCCCCGATTGAAGCTAATAAAATTATGTTACTAAAAAAGGAAATTATTTTAGACAATGACTTTCACACGTAAATCATAATTCTTAATCCAATGACGGTTTAACATGTGTCATTATTATGTTGTTGATCCAATCATATTGCATCATTTTGATTTTATTACATCATATTTTTTATTCTTATATTGCTTCAAATAATGTATTGATATTCAATTCTTAGTGGGTAAGAAATGCATTAATGTATCGACATTCAGGATCATACATTTATCGTTTCAAATGTTCATTCATTTACCATATCAGAAAATTAAGGAGGTAATTGATGTTATTTAATTGATTATTTTTTCCTATAAATATTGCTTCTAACTTTCAACATTTTCACACTACTAGTATGGATATCCGTGCCAAGCACGGGCTAGAATTCAGTCATACTTGTGAGATAAAATGTTGTGATGTATCAAGTGAAGAGTAAAGGTTGGACAACATGAAGACTCATATACTTAATGTCTTAAATATTCGGTGAAAATGTGGTATCATTCTCACCTTGATGATTGCTCTAGGTCCGATGGATTGATCCACATCATTGTTAACTCCCCCATAAATCCCAACGGTCGTGGCATAACCCGGTTCGACTTTGTAGCGGAAGCTACAAAGGTGTGGATTGATCCACACCAAATGTGAGTAAAAGTTCGACATTGAAAGCAATAGTAGATGTTGAGCAACATAACAGAGATATGATTCATATACCTAACTAGACTTTCCACCCGTGTTGCCGCACGGGTCATTTTATCTATAATATATATGAATAAGTATTGGTTAAAAAAAGAAGAGATTATACATTTTACATACTTTTCTAGTGCTTTCTATGAAGCACAAATACTTCTCATATTTGGTGTGTCCCAATGTCAGGTATGTATCGTGTCCGATACCGACATGACATCGACACATAAGATTATAATGAATTATACCATTTTCTTAAATTATTATCGGTATCGACGTGTCTGAACTTCATAGTGTTTTTTATTATATATAGGCCTCATTTACCGGCATGTGTAGGCCTTATTTTTCTTTATTTCTTAATTAGCTTCAAATGTCAAATACTTGAATTTACAATTTCAATGCTTCTTTATTTCGCTATGTCGCACCTGGACTTCAAATCGGAGAAGAAATAAATCAAAAGTAACTAAAAGATCCCCTACATATCCAAAAATCAATATACATTCCTCAACATAATTATAGCAGTCATTACACTTTTCAAGTTCAAATAATAAAGATGTAGAAGATGGCATGAAATCATTTAGTTGATACAGATGAAAGTTAAAACAAAAATATTTAGACAATGAAGGGGATCTAAAATTCACTTTCCAATCCTTCACATATTAAAATTACTACCATTGGTTCCAAATTACAATTGGTTCTCTTCATTGCAATCATCTAAACTTAATCAAAATTTTACAAGTGCAAATAGAATCGACATTATATAATTGGTGACTAATTGATTCCAAAAACCTATATTGCATGAAAACCACTCATGTCTAAATAACAATAATAAACCTTCAACACAAACATCAACTAAGCTCAAAGGACCAGAAACATCATTTTTAGCCTTCAAAATCACAATTCCTCTTGATGTATTGTTTGTCTCAAAAGCACCATAAGTTGAACAGTAGACCCATGCTGGAGACTTTATAAGACAAAAACACCAGTTTTCTATAGGCTGAGAAAAGAAAAACTTTCAAACATCCTTAACTTTCAGTAACACTTAGGAAAAAAACAGAAATTTTTGCATTAGCACAATCCACAAACAAAATAGAGGAACTTTATATTTGCTTTAGACACCTTAAGAATCATGTGTAAATTGTTTTCCTGCAATGAAATCCTAAACACAGTAAGCAAAGAAGAAGAATTAACAGCAATATGCCCCCAACAGAAGCAGGCTGCACAAAAACTAAAAGAACCCCACCAATACCATGAACAATACTATTGTTGTCACTTCTTGTTGTTTCTAATCAAATAAATTGTCTATACGTTGTCAATTTCTTTTTATGTTTAAATAACTCCACTTTCTAAACTATGAGCATCCCTTATTATAAAATTTGTTAGGTCTTCTAGATTGACAGATTGCCTTTCCACTGCGACAGTCAGAAATTAGTAGAAATATTACGTTTAATGTGGTATATGTAGAAAACTTGGGGTGTCTTAGGTTCCCATGGGTCCCAAGGAAGATTCTTCACTGCATAGCTGAAAGAAACTCGTGTCATCTCATACTTACACGACTGGTTAAAAATTTGATGGATTTCAGAAAAACAGTGTGGAATAAATTGACATCTCCATAAGTGACATTATATTAGGATTAATTGTTGATCATGATATGATATAATATATGATAAAAATACATGAGTGAGAAGGTTGAGTGCATGTCAAGCCAGGGCAGGGACTAAACCAGAAATTTAGTTTAGGGGGGACCAAGTTGAAAGTATAATTTAGTGAGGAAAAAATAAATTTTCAAATGCATGATATATACAAGATATTTAAGAAATTATAAGATATATTCAAATTAATATATATCCAAAATTATAAGAAATTTTGAAGATATAAGAAAGTTGAGTAACTCAAGGTTTGTTAGAAAATGACGAGACTAAAACAATATTTGAATATCATTGAAAGAAAATATGAAACAATGAAAATGCAAACGTAGGAGAATGCAATCGCAACCAGTGAATCGTTGGTAGTGGTTGAGAGTGTGAAAACAAAGTCGCAGACAATGATTCGATATTTCTAAGAGAAATTGCAATGAAGAATCATAAATTGGAATTCTAGTTAAGAATTAAGAGTCTTCTATAAATTGGAGAAAAAACTCTTCATTCTTTTTTGGTGTTAAAGATTTTAGTTAAGGATTAGTGCAATAGAACCTAGAAACAATTAGTTGTTTAAGGCCCAATATATTAAGTTAAAAAAAGATCATTATACAATATTATACAAAGTCCACAAAAGATAAATATTAAGACCGAAAAATATAATAACATACTAGTATAGTTTTTTTTTTTCAAAAGTTAGGGGGACCGTGGTCCCGGCTGGTCCCCTTCTAGCTCTATCTTACACATACTTGGTGGAGAGAATGGAAATTAACACTGAATTAAACTGAAGAGAATGTAGGATTAAAGCCTTCGGAAACCCCAAAAGCACTTCCACGACTTCACACTTACATGCACTTGATTGATTGGTAACTTGGTGCCGTGGAAGCCTTTGAGGGTTACTGAATGCTTACTCCTTTTAATTTAATTTCCTTACACAAATTAAAGCCACTCACTTACTTACTTACAATTACAAACAAAGGAACCCCTATTTATAGTATACTGATGACAGATTTATTTATTCTCTAAGATCCTACAATTAATTAAAATATGACAGCTAGCAGTATATCCACATCTATTTTCCTTCTAGCTAGGAACCAGTAATTGATTCGCAAAATTTTAGATAAAAACACTTTATTATTGATTAAAGATAAATTAGAATTTATTCCCAATTAACTTGCATGCAGTCTATCTAGTGTTCAGTGCTCTATGTGTGCGCACAAAAAAGAAATCTTCACAGTCCTATCGAGATATAAAGATATGAAAATCAAAACTAAAAGATCTTGCTAACGAGTGCTCTAAAGTACTCTTTAAGGATTTCCAATTAAAAAATTATTTACTAAAAAGTCAAACAATTCAATTTCCAATGCATGGAATACACAGATTTCAAAGTTTTAAGATCATTAACTTGCTATTTTAGACCTTTAAAAGAATGCATTTAGGGACTTGTTAGCATTTCCCAAACTAAAAATAAGTGTGTGTGTGTGTGTGTGTGTGTGTGTGTGTGTGTGTGCGTGTGCGTGCGTGTGTACTGTTGGATATCTGAATGTTGGCTACATGTTTGGTAAAATCAAAATGTACAACCAATGCGTCTTCAGAAGCTATTTTGTGTCATCAGAAGCTGGAGACTGGATTTCAGAAGCTGACACTGTTCATCAGAAGCTGAACTGCTCTTCAGACGCTGGTACTGTTCATCAGAAGCTGAACTGGTCATCAGACGCACTGTTCAGACGTTGACTTTTGTTGACCTTCAGAAGCTGCCTTCAGACGTTGACTTTTGTTGACTTTCAGAAGCTATTTTCAGAAGCTGAATTTCTGCGTTTATTCTGTTAATTCTTTCAGTATCTTTTGAAGATTTGTTTGAAGTTTTATCCAGGTTGATGCTTTCTAGAAGACTGATTATTTTACGTGAAGATCTTTATTGAAGATTGAATTATTTTATTGATGAATATATTTTAAAAGGAATCTTTGCAAAATATAATTCAGAAATATATGTGCTTCTATTTGCTTCTAAAATAATTCTGGGAGTATATCCTTGAAGATTTGGTTCAGAATTATGTGCTGCTAAAGACTATTTAAGGAGGACGTTCCTATTGAAGACTTGACTGAAAAAATCCAGAAGTTTACATTAAAAGAGTCTAAGAGTTTTTGAGTTTGTGAGTTGTTGCTCTGTTTTGTACACCACTCATCTGTTAGAGTTGGTTTAGTCTGTTTTGAGTTGTAATTCACTTTAAGCTTTTAAGCACGAGTGATGTCTTTGATGTCTTGAAGTGTGACTTCATACTTGGTTTGTTATAAGTGTCTGATAATCACTGGGCTGTGATTACTTGATTGGGAAGTAAGTGGGTTCTTATATCTAGGAGTTCCTAGGTAGAAGTCTATACGGGTAGTGATTAAGTGATAAGGCTGGAAAAACATGGGTTGTGACTTAGGTCTTAGAATTAATACTACTTAATGGATTTCCTTCCTGGATTGGTATCCTCCAGATGTAGGTGAAGTTTGCACCGAACTGGGTTAACAAATAACTGTGTTCTTTATCTTTCTGTCCTTTATTTTGCTGCTTCTGAACCTGTGTTTTTAGTACTCTGTTTTTAGTTCAAAACCAGATCCTGCCAGGAATTTCAATTGGAATCAGAGCAGGCACCCTGCCTGTATTGTGGTGAGCTCCAGGGAAGATATTTTCTGGCTTTATGGAGAAAGAATGAGGATTTGTTAACAGGCCACCTCTGTTGGATGGTTCCAACTATGAGTATTGGAAATCACGCATGAGTGTTTTCCTTAAATCAATTGATAGCAAGACCTGGAAAGTTGTTCTGAAAGGTTGGGAACATCATGTTGTGCTAGATAAAGATGGTAAGAAGACAGCTGAATTGAAACCAGAAGAAGTGTGGACCAAGGAAGAAGATGATTTATCTCTTGCAAACTCCAAAGCCTTGAATGCTATATTCAATGGAGTGGACAAGAATATATTCAGAATGATCAAGCAGTGCACAATAGCTAAGGATGCCTGGGAGATTCTCAAGACTACTCATGAAGCCACATCCAAGGTAAAACTGTCCAGACTTCAGCTTCTGACCACAAAGTTTGAAAATCTCAGAATGTTGGAAGATGAGAACATACAAGACTTTTACATGAATGTTCTGGACATGGCTAACTCTTTTGAATCTCTTGGAGAAAAAGTATCTGATGAGAAGCTTGTAAGGAAAATTCTCAGATCCCTACCTAAGAGGTTTGATATGAAGGTGACTGCAATTGAAGAAGCACATGACATCTCCAGCATGAAGGTTGAGGAATTAATAGGTTCTCTTCAGAACTTTGAAATAAGAAGAACTGATAAGAAGGGGAAAGGTGTTGCTTTTGTGGCAAATGATGAAAGCTTATCAGAAGATATTGTGTTGCTGAGTAAACAGTTTAAGAAGATTCTGAAGAAGACAAGAACTAATCAACCCAAAGGTGTTCAATGTCATGAGTGTGAAGGATATGGTCACATTAGAACAGAATGTGCCACATATCTCAAGAATCAAAAGAAAGGTTTGGTTGTGTCTTGGTCTGATGAAGATGACTCAGAAAGAGAAGAGGAGTTTGTCACTACTTTAACTGGTAAATTCTGGTCTGATGATAAAGTTAAGGTTTCTGAAACACTATCAGAGTCTGAAGCATCTTCAGAGTCTGAATGCAGTGATGAAGAACTGTCTTACAAAGAACCTGCTGAGTTTTTCAAGAAGTTGCATGTTTAATTTAAAGAAGTGTACAAGCTGATGGAAGAACAAAAGAGAACTATCAGTCAACTTTAGTCTGAAAGAAGATACCATTTAGCACAGATTTCTGATTTCAAAGATGAGGTAACCCAGCTGAAATTTTCACTTGAAAATATGAAGAAGCAAGTCAGAATGATGAACTCTGCTACTGATGTGCTAGATGAGATTTTGGAGAATCAGAATCAAGGGAAACCAAATGGCATAGGATTTGTTGATAAGACTCTGAACATCAAACAGCAAAATCCTGCTAAGAGGTTCATACCTGCTGTGGAAACTTATGATCCAATGATAGGCACATCTAAGATGGAACATCACAAGCAACCTCAGAAGACTAAAGGAAAGAAGAGAACTCATCCTTGGGTATGTCATCACTGTGGTAAAAAGGGGCACATCAAGCCTTTTTGTTACAAACTGCATGGATATCCTAAACACTTTCAACAAAGAAAGTCTGAACCTGTTGCAGTCAGTGTCAAGAAGGTTTGGAGACCTAAATGTGCAAGTGTTTCCCAGAATCTGGAAGATAGGAAAGGAAAGGTTGTTGTTGCTGACAGCAGGCCCACTCATGTAGCAAAGAAAATTTCTGTTATTGGACCATCTAAAGTCTGGAGCAAGGTTTTGGTTCCTGTCCCTGTTCAGAAAGCACTAAAAGAAGAGGAAGTGGTTCCTAGTAAGTCTGAAGATGTTGTTAAGCATGATACCATGCCCAATGTTCAGTGTGCTGAGGATGATGAAGATGTTACTCATATAAAAGCCTTAGATGGGAAGCAATTTGAAAATTTGAGGGGCCAACTAGGCAAATTTGTTATGAGCTTTTTCTGATCCTCTGAGGAGACTTTGTGTGGATACTGTGTGATTCTGATTCTGATAATAGTCTTGATGTTGGTTCTGTGATGGGTTATGTATGTTGGCTTTGATGTTGATTCAGATGTGGTGTCTGTGTTAGTGTCTGTGTATGTTGTTCTGTGTTATGCTGGTCTGTGTTGTGTTTCTCTGCTCCTGGTGTTTACTGGTTATTTTGTCAACATTGTTTGGCTAAAAAGGGGGAGAAATAAGTCTGTTTCAGAAGCTGTTCAACAGTTCAGGGGGAGTTGGAGTTTCTGATTGATCTGTTTCAGGGGGAGTTCCTGAATGTCTGTTTAAGGGGGAGTGTTTTGTGTTGTGGTATTTGTGGTACTTCAGAAGTTGAAGTTGTCTGTGTTTACATAGCATTTAATCCGCTGCTGACTCTGGTGCTATGTTTAAATATGTGTAGTTCTTCATGGTTGAGTACTTTTGTTGAGTGAAGAACTTGTCTTTGTGGACAATTTGATTTTAGCCAAAAATTTGCCAAAGGGGGAGATTGTTGGATATCTGAATGTTGGCTACATGTTTGGTAAAATCAAAATGTACAAGCAATGCGTCTTCAGAAGCTATTTTGTGTCATCAGAAGTTGGAGACAGGATTTCAGAAGCTGGCACTGTTCATCAGAAGCTGAACTGGTCTTCAGACGCTGGTACTGTTCATCAGAAGCTGAACTGGTCATCAGACGCACTGTTCAGACGTTAACTTTTGTTGACCTTCAGAAGCTGCCTTTAGACGTTGACTTTTCTTGACTTTCAGAAGCTGTTTTCAGAAGCTGAATTTCTGCGTTTATTCTGTTAATTCTTTCAGTATCTTTTAAAGATTTGTTTGAAGTTTTATCCAGGCTGATGCTTTCTAGAAGGCTGATTATTTTACGTGAAGATCTTTATTGAAGATTGAATTATTTTATTGATGAATATATTTTCAAAGGAATCTTTGCAAAATATAATTCATAAATATATGTGCTTCTATTTGCTTCTAAAATAATTCTGGGAGTATATCCTTGAAGATTTGGTTCAGAATTATGTGCTGCTGAAGACTATTTAAGGAGGACATTGCTATTGAAGACTTGACTGAAAAAAACCAGAAGTTTATATTAAAAGAGTCTTAGAGTTTTTGAGTTTGTGAGTTGTTGCTCTGTTTTGTACACCACTCATCTGTTAGAGTTGGTTTAGTCTGTTTTGAGTTGTAATTCACTTTAAGCTTTTAAGCACGAGTGATATCTTTGATGTCTTGAAGTGTGACTTCATACTTGGTTTGTTGTAAGTGTTTGATAATCAATGGGCTGTGATTACTTGATTGGGAAGTAAGTGGGTTCTTATATCTAGGAGTTACTAGGTAGAAGTCCATACGGGTAGTGATTAAGTAATAAAGCTGGAAAAACAGAGGTTGTGACTTAAGTCTTAGAATTAATACTACTTAATGGATTTCCTTCCTGGATTGGTATCCTCCAGATGTAGGTGAAGTTTGCACCGAACTGGGTTAACAAATAACTGTGTTCTTTATCTTTCTGTCTTTTATTTTGTTGCTTCTGAACCTGTGTTTTTAGTACTCTGTTTTTAGTTCAGAACCAGTTCCTGCGGATGTAATGTAAAAGGATGCAAATTAAACACTAAATTGAACAAAAAGATAGGATTAAAGCCTTCGAAAACCCCAAAAGCACTTCCACGACTTCACACTTACATGCAATTGATTGATTGGTGACTTGGTGCCGTGGAAGCCTTTGAGGGTTACTGAATGCTTAATCCTTTTAATTTAATTTCCTTACACAAATTAAAGCCACTCACTTACTTACAATTACAAACAAAGGAACACCTATTTATAGTATACTGTTGACAGATTTATTTATTCTCTAAGATCCTACAATTAATTAAACTATGACAGTTAACAATATATCAACATTTTTTCCTTCTAGGAACTAGTCATTGATTCGCAGAATTTCAAATAAAAAACACTTTATTGATTGAAGATAAATTAGAACTTATTCCCAATTATTAACATATAGCAAGATATGAAAATCAAAACTAAACATAAGTATATTAGTTGGCTAGAAACAATCCACCTATCGAGTCTTGCCAATAAACAATTTACTTTAAACTATTATAATTAACCCATACCCTCATTGATCAATTACTCTTACCAAGATGGTCATCCTTAACTCCTCATACATTTTCGCTCTTGTTATACTGTGGGAGGATCCTTTTGTGTTTGTTTGCCCCGGCTTCAATACTCATTACTTATCTTTGTCTGTGGTATTGTATATGTGTATACTCTTTCAAGAGATTTCTCCTTTTACATATAAATTGCAATTCAAAAAGAATCATTTTGAAGAAAATCATAATTAACAACTAAAAGTAAAGATGAAATAAATTCATCAAGTTCTTTATCGCTAAGGAGCCGTGATAATATTGCTAGGTGATTTGAGGTCAGCGACACAAGGGTTGGAATTATCTATTGAGGAGATCATGAGTTCAAAGAAAATTTTCTTGTTAGTTACACTCGTTTCAGATTCTCAACATAAACGAAATCATGGCTGATCATGATTATTTCAACTTCTATACTCCATTTTAGTATGAATCATATCAACAGTATCAACAATATCCTTCTGAAGATGAACAAATGTCAACAATGGAAAATATTTTGAATATGTTCATACAACAATCCATGATCAACATGCAAAATACCAACCAAAGATTGAGAGATTTATCAAGTCAATTGGAAATTTTGCAAGTTCAATTAAATTTTTCACCAAGAATCATGGATGTTCAAACCAACAATCAATCCACTCTTAAATTCGGAGAGATTGTTGAAGAAGATGTTGATGAAACGGAGGAAGAGATAATGTTTGAAGGATGTGGTATAAGGAAAATAGTAGAAGAAATAGAGATACCACACGAAGTATAATTTCCTCAAGAGTGGTCAGATTCTGAAGAGGCCAAAACTGTTGATAATGAAGAAGTGATGGTTATAGAGAAAAAGGAACAGTTTCTTAACAGGGAAGAAATTTATGAAAAGAAGGGGATGAAAGTGAGCAAGGCAGAAATTGATTTTGTAAAAGATAACATATGTTCCTTGTTCAGCAAACTCTGGTTAGGGAGGATATGGACTCCACATCAGCTCTACTTCAAGTTCATGGAATTCCTCCCAAAGAAAAGGAATACAAAGGCTGATTTGCTGTCCGTCTCATTTTGGCCACCCTAACGAAACATGCGTCGAGCTAACGACGTAAAATAAGCGCTTGTTGGGAGGCAACACAATTTTGTAAGTATTTATGCTTTATTAAATTATAATCCTCATAAAAGTTTTCACATGAAGGGAATGTGGTACATTTCAATTTTCAAAAATTTTGTATTTTGTCATGGTCGCTATAGCGATCACTTTCGTCGCTGTAGCGACGAGTCAAAATTTCAGTTCTGATCCTCAAGAGTCTGAAGATCCTTCAGACTCTGCGCTCGCTATATCGACGGGTGGTTCGCTGTAGCGATGACAGAAAAAACTGTCTGTTACAGATTTCAATGCCACTAACTTCCATTAACTTATTGTGATGAACTTATGTTTAATTATGCACTATTATTTATGTTCAATAATGTTGAATGAGCCATAGATTTGTGAATCACCAACAGATGCATGATAATGATAATGATAGAAATTGTTTGATGTGCGCAAAGCTAAGGTACTTGTTTCTTGCTTTTCTAGGTGTGTACTTGAATTTAAAACGAGTACTTTGCACAAAATTTATCTCATTCTGCGATAACATGCTTATTATGTGAACCACTTAGAACTAGCTTAAATGTGAGAAATCCTCAAGTGCTTTACATATATGCAGGAGACCGGCATTCATTGTTTTACTCGGTTGTTTTATGTTAAATCTGATAATTGTTTTGAACTGTATGAAAGCACAGAAATGATCAAGGCATTCTTTTTGAAATTGAGAAGAAACACTTGACCACAGAAAGCCTACCCAGTGAGAGAGTGAGTATTTGATAACCCCATTTGAGCCTAATGAATCGGAATCCTTAACTTTGAACTGTCAATATTCATAAGCACAATGCTTAATGAATTTGCCAAGTTTTTCAAAATCCAGTTCATAGTTAAATCACTATTGAATTCTGATATTCTTACCTTCATTTTGAACCCTAAACCATCATGTTTATTTGTCCCTTGCCTGATGATAAGGGAACATTCAATTAGGGTATTATTTTGAATAAGTTGGGGAGACATGGAATTGGGTTTTGATAATCGCATAAAGTGTCGGAACGTAAAGCTTTCGGATCGTTTAATAGATTGGGAAATCGTCGATTAAACGATACGATCGATCTCACGACGTCATTTGGACACGAATGATGTTGTCGAGTGATACGTGATAATTTCGCTAAAAAGCTAGAATTCATATGCATGATCATTAGAATATATTCGAGGCTAGATTGACGAACTACGATCCCAACGCTTTTATGTCCTATTACTTGTCGTCTTTATTTCCGCTTTTACATTCCAATAGTTTATAGCAAACAAAGTTATAAACCCCTTACTCAAAATGATACCAGCTGTTGAATGACTTGGAATATCGCACTAGTCCATGTGGAGACGATATAAAATACTTACTTTTGTCTGATCAACACTCTACTAAACTAATTTTAGCTTTCCCAAAAGTGAAGGATTAGGCGGGAAGGGAATAATTATTTCTTATTTATACTCAAATGTTATCTTACTTGATGCAATATTAAATATTAGAAGGGTCATGCTAACGAGTGTCCCCGGTGCACTCTTTATGGATTTTAAAGAAGAAATTATTTCATAAACAAGTCAACTATTTCAATTTTCAATACATTGATTACACAAATTTTCAAAAAAAAATTATCATTTAAAGGTCTTAAAGAGTGTCCGGAGGCACTCGTTAATATTTCCCATATTAGAATGGTGGAAAATATAGTTTTACATTTTCCCTCCATTAAAATCTATTTCATCACTTCATCAAATCAAACATAAAATATTTTAAAATTGCTCCCTTCTTTTCCCTCTTATCTATTGAACTAAAGCTCTAATTGGGAGTTTAAGAGGAGAATAGAAGACCTTTGAGAAAAAGTAAGGAGGGGACAAATAGGGGAAGAAAAAAAATGATAGACCCCTACTTGTATAATTAAGGAACTTATTTTTCTTCCTACTATTAAATTTCTCTAATGTAGAGGAACTAAAAAATTATATTAGAAGGGAGCTTTGAAGGGCTTAAAAATATTCAATTTCTTTTCCTCTTGTTATAATAATCTCAAAATTAAAACTATATTAATCATAGACAGATTCATATCATTCACTACAAAAGCACTTTCTTAAATAAGTTGAGATTTCTATAACTTTATCTCCCCCTCCATGATCCCCCTCCAAAGCTCTTCCATTCTCTCTGCTCTATACTCTTAAACGGAACATAAAGAGTGTTAAGATGGTTCTTAGGTGATTAGAGATGGGCGATGTCATACCCCAATTTTTGACCTAAAATTCCTTTTTTCATTTGTCTTTTTAGGTCAGAATTTGTTCGTCGTTTCAGACAAAATTTTAACAGGGAGGTATTTTAAAATACCTCATTTTTTTTGGTTCCGAAGGCGACAGTCTTTTATTTTTATTTTTTTATTTATTTTTGTTAATTTTTTTTTTTTTTTTTATTTATTTCCTTTTTCATTTTATTATCCTTTTTTTTTATCTTTATCATTTTCTTTTTATTTTATTTTTATTTTCGTTTTTTTTATACACATTTTTTTAATTTAATTTATTTAGAGTTGACATTGACTTATTGTTTTAATGAGTCAGTGTCAATTAATCCTTGCCTTGTTTAGGTTTGGTTGACTGATCAAATTTATGAGTTGTTAATGGCTTTCAAAGGAATTAAACTGGCTTGGCATAATAAAAAAGGGGGGACAAATTCATCAAAGGGGGATTCAGTATAAAAAAAAAACACAAAAGAACAAAGAGCCAATTACCAACAAAAATTCACTCAGAACACAAAATTTCCCAGCATCACTGAAATCTCACACAACTCAGAAACCGTACAATCACCCACTCTCGTACAAACAGCAACAGCAACACAACAAACTCACCCAAACACACAATACTCACGGCCATCCACTCCTCCTCCACCACCCCATACGACCCTAACACCACAAACAACCCGTACGGCCGTACCACGCTCCAACCCCCTCCCACAACTCACACACCCACTCCTCCTCTCCCCCCATACCAGAACACACGTGCGCCTTCCCATACACCCACATACACAAACACTCAGCTGCTCCCAAATCTCCTCAACCCAACCATACGATCCACGGCCACAACACACACAAATAACCACTCAAACCGAATTCGAATTGAAACAGTAACCACAAACCAAATCGACCACATAACCACTCAAACCGAATTCGAATCACTACAGTCACAACCATTCATAAAACCGAATCCAAAGAAGGAGAGGTGAAGGATCTCTTTCTTTTAGATCTAGGTTTTTTTTTCTTTTGATTTTTGTTGTAAAAAAAAATGAGAGCATAAGAGAGAGTAGAGGGAAATCAGAGGAGTGAAGAGATGATGGGGAGAAGAGAGAGAAAGAAGATTGGAAAATGAAAAAAAACCAGCCCCTTGGCTATTTTATGTAAATCTTGAACCGGTTCGGTTCACTTGAACCGAACCGGTCTGATTTTCTTCCTCCTCTCCCTCAGCCCATTTTCGGCCCATTTTTTTCCTCTGCCCCCTTTCTCTGATTACTCTTCCCATCCCCCTAATCCTTTTCTGCACCCCTCTTCCTTTTCTTATTTATTTTTTATTTCTTTTTACTATTTCATGCATTTATTTTTTTTAGTTTTTTAATTATTACCATGCATTTTATTGCCCTTTTATTTTCAACACATCATGCATTTTCTTTATTTTTTATTTTCCTTTTTATTTCATACATTTTCATTTTAGTTTTAATCTTAGCGTATTTCTTTTCATGCATTTGCAATTTAGGTTTTTTTCCTTTATTTATCATTTTGTCATATTTTATTTTATTTTATTAGAATGTATTTAGGACCGATGTAAATATTAATGAGAATATGCACTGACACTCACATTTATTTATTCTGCTTTACGTCTTTTTATTTATTTTTATTTATTTCGCTATTCAAAAAAAATACAAAAATATTAGGTTAGTTTATTTTCAAAGGGTTTCGTGGTGATCCAACGTCACTACGGAAATTCCTCGCCTTTAATTTTTAGTTACGTTTTAGTCTTAGTCCATTATCAAAAAAAATACAAAAACATTCAAATAATCAAAATCAAAAAATCTTTTCTTAATAAACCTTGATTTTCAATCAAGTGTCCGTTTTTTTTTTTTTTCTTTAAAAAATCATTAATCCACTTTAATTACACTTTAATCATTTTCAAAATAAAAAACACAAACCAATCCCATTTTGCCATTTGGCTTTTATTTTCAAAACTTTTTTTAAAATCAATAAAAAACACCAAACAAATCAAACGTCATTTTTACCCCGAACTACGAGGTTTTGATCCCTCACGGGTACGTAGGCAGAGGACTCTGTCCTTCCAAATCATAAAAAATACAAAAAAAAACATTTTATTTTTCCTCACTGCTCTAATTCATTCTTTTCTTTCTTTTAAAAAATAAGCAAGTTATAGCCCAAAGTAAATAAATAAAATCAAGAGGTTCTCGTAGAGTACTACGAACGTTTAGGGTGCTAACACCTTCCCTAAACGTAACTAACCCCCGAACCCTAAATCTTTTAAAATGTGGTAATTTAGAACTTTTTTCCACCTTTCTTTTAAAAAATTAAAAGTTCAGTCGTGAAATAAAATTAGTGAGTCAACGCTAATCAATAGCTTGATCTCCGAAAATCACCGCGACAGGCGACATGTACATGGTTGGAGTGGAGAGGTGATCATGAGTTCAACTCGTCTTACTAATTAACAAAATAACAATTACATTTCTTCACTATCAGTTATATTTGGACAACTTAAGCATGTAGTCATGGGTAGGGGTGTTCAAAACCGAACCAATTCAATAGAAAAACCGCAGACCGAACCAATCCAAATCGAAACCGCAAAAAACCGCATTTGGTTCAGATGTATTCGAATCGTTTTTTTACTCAACCGCATGGTTTGGTTCGGTTTGCGGTTTTTGTTTTATCAACCGAGTCAAACCAAACCAAACCGAAACATACGGAAAACATTTATTAAACATATGTCACCTAGACCAATATTCATAGAAACTCAATGGAAACTTTTATAAAATGACATATTTTTTTCTCTTGTTAAGTTTCTTCTTAACTTTTTATTTCAAAAATATGTTTATGTGTTACTTGAACTTTTAGAGAATGATAAAATCTTAGTATTTGCATTTCAACATAATAAGATTATTTTTTGCACACATTTTTAATTTGGTTTATGTTGTTGGGAATATTGTTGTGTTTTAACTATTTAACTTGATTTTAATGCTCAAAACAAAAAATTGTATTTGCTCGATAAAAACCGCACAAACCGATCCAACCCAAACCGCATTGGTTTGGTTTGGTTCGGTTCGAATTTTATTTTAGAAGTCAACCGAACCAAACCAAACCGCATGTTTTTTTATCTTACAGTTCAGATGACTTTTAACCTCAAAACCGAACCAAACCGTACCGCGAACACCCCTAGTCATGGGTTCCATCATTGACCCTTGCTACATGGTGCGAAGGAATTAACGCAACGTAAGGCGATGAAACGTGGCAGTGTTGTTATATTTTTCAAATAAATAAATAAAAGTAAAGGATGGCTAACATTAAATTGCAATCCAACAGTTGTTGAGCGTTTGTTGTTTTTCGTCGGCTCTCCCTTCGCACGATTTAGCTTTTTCCTTTTTTTTTCTAGCTTTAAGTATTGACCATGTATGTTTGGAAGCACAATGTTGAAGGTGGGAATGGAGGCTTTTATGCTATTTATTTTTTGGAGTGTAATTAATAGTAAAATCGGTTAGTATATGATAATCAAAACAAATTAAAGTCATTATTGTAAAGAAAAAACAATAATACTATCTTCTTCTTTTTCTTGAACCTTATTATAAATTTATAATCAAAATTATTCCATCCACCTTGAGCCTGTTGCGTTAAATACATGCTTCACAAGCTACTAATTAATTAATATTCGGTGGAGAACAGATTGTGTTTGCATTTTATGTGTTAAATTCTGTACAAGGATTCAATGTGACTGCCAAAAATGATGTTAGTGCGTTGACATTCTGGCACACAAAACAGCATCATATCGCATATCGACTGCTTTGGAGATGCATGCGACTCTTTCCATGCAGAATAAGCTATCCAATCTTGCCATATGATTGAATAATTGAATCAAATATACATATTGACAATGTCTTGACTTTTATCCCACTTAAAAAAGTCTCATGTAGTTATATTATTAAGTAAGAGCTGTGTTATTTGAACATCCATTTATATGACAAGTTTTGAGACAACTAAAATATTACAAAGAAAATGAGGGATTGATGCAAAAACCAAAACAATAGAGAGAGAAAGTAAAAAGATAATGTGAGTATGAGAGAGAAAATTGTCACAAAAGTTGTTAAAAAATGGTTGTTTAAATATAATTTCTCATTAAGTAATTGTCTTTTAAAGTTTCACGTATTACTTCCTTTTTAGCCTCAACTATAAAATAGAGATGAAAAACAAAACTTAAAACCAACATCAATGAACTTATTTAGTATTGTAACTTGTTTTTTTTAGAGGAACTTGGTTTTTTCTTAGTTGTCTATGAAAAAAATTATCCATCAACCAATAAAAATTAGTCACACAAGAGATTTTTTTTTTATACAAAAACACATAAGTGAATATGTAAATAGAGTAAAAAAATAGTTTGTGGACGCCATTTGTATTGGTTAATTTTTATCAGTTGTTAAATAAATCACCTACAATTCTTCAAAGGCAACCTAGACTTCACCTTATAACTTTTTAAATTACCCAAAATTCTCGACCCTTTTATGGATTATGCAAGGCAAGTTAAGATGGGTCGGAAATCTCAACTCATCCCACCAACAAAAGTGGTCTAAGTAGGTCAACCCACATGTCCAACCCATTTTGCCGGAAAACCCCTACATAAAATCATTTTTAAATGGATGCTACATCAACATATCTAAGGATGGAGCCAGAAATTAAGTTTAAGGGACCAAAATTGAGAGTCTAACTAAGTAAAGAAAAGGTTCTTTCAAAAAAAATAACTAAGTAAAGAAAAGGTAAATTTTCAAATATTCATCATATACAAGAAATTAAAAAAATTATAAGATATATTCAAAATGAATATTGCCAAACAAAAACTAAAAGAACTAACTTTTACTTCTAAAGTTATATTCGTCTTTGCTGCATAGATTTAAAATCATATCAATCATCATATTTTAGGTAAAATTTTCAACAATCACTTTTCAATATATACAATCATGCAATCTTTTAGCCTTGTTTTTAAAATTTTCATTGTTGAAAATACACGTTCTTTGGTTGTTGTTAATAACGGAAGAATCAACACAAGTCATAATATTTTGTCAATCAATGGATAAAATTTGATTTATTTGTCTCAACTAATTTTTTACATAAATCACTATTAGTGGACAACACTTGAAAATCGACATATTTAAATAATGTTTCCCACCCTGTCATTTGGGCAAGTTTTGAAGAGAAAAAAACCCCTTTAAATTTTTTTTTGTTAGATACCCCCTTGCTATTCAAAGATTCCAACAAAAACAACCTTAGTTTCATCTGACTGGGCAACTTAATTGTCGTGGCACGCTGAGAAAATTAATTTTTTTTTCATTTTTTTTTTAATCCATCTCACTTTTTTTTAAAAAGAAAAAGAAAAATTAAAATGAAAATAATGAATTTTGGGGATAAACCCAGGTTTCTCTTCTCCCTTCCTCTGTCCATCGATTTTCACCTTCTTCCTCCATACTTCTTCTTTCTTCTCTCTCGAGTTCACCATACTAATTCATGGTGATTAATGTAATTTAGTTGAGGTGTATAACTGGCATGTCCTGAGTGTTCCTAAATAAAAAACGTCATTAGTCACTTGGTTTTTAATTTAACAAAATGTGTCGTTGTTTCAAAGATATATCTATTGTCTGTCATGTTTCATATTTGAGGAGCTAGAACTGTTAAATGGTTTAAAGAATGAATTGTAGAAGGATGAGATCCAGATCCTGTGAGATATGATACAAATATGGACAACAATATCAATTATATATGGATTTTTTTTGTGATGTATTATATATGGAGTAGTGATGGCTTTTTTAGAGTTAATGGACATTTTTGTACTCTACTGGTACTATGGTTCTCAAGTGTATTTGTATAAAATTATGGCTAGCAAAATTTGGGTGTAGGGCGGAAAACAATTTTTTATTTTATGTTAAAAATAGATATTTTAAGTCTGTTAATGTCTTGACCGATTTCAAAGATATGCACTTTTTATTTTTAGGGTGAGTGGCCTTATTAGCGTCCACAGATTCAACGTTAATCCAGACAGAATTTAGCGTTTTACATTTGATTTTAGCTTTAACATTTTACTGACACTAAATTTAGCGTCAACTTATTATCAACTCTAAATAGCGTCTGCAACTTGATACACTTTTAATACACATTTAGCTTCACTTTTAACGTCTACTTTTGTAGATGCTATTTAGCTTCAGTAGGAAGCTAGTGTTTAGCATCCAACTTTTATTGTCGTCAAATTTTTGGCCTTTAAGTTGACGCTAAAAGGCTGTTAGCGTTTATAATTTGCCTTTTAGCATCCATTTTTCTGCTGACTTTAAAACACCATTTTCTTGTAGTGTTGTGAGCAATGTCCTACTTGAGTTAGCTTAGCTTTTTCTAGCAGAATGTAATGGTGTTTCTACACCTCTTTTAATTAGAAGTTAGTTTTTTGTCTGGCCTTCGGTCCTCTCATTCTCCAAATTTTTCTCCCATAATCTCAAACTCTATTTAAGCTTGCAAGTAAATTAAAAGTTAAAATGTCAACTAAATTATGGGAGAAAAGTGCATTACATCCAGCAGGCAAGATCACCTAGTATATAATGCCACCACCAAGTGTATGTGTTACACCACCCTCGTTTGTATGAACCTGGATTCCCTCCACCTTGTTATCAAACTAACAATGACACTTGGATGAACGTGCTAGAAAAAATTCAGCATTCGTAGGAAAGAAATAAGGACAAAAAAACCAATAGTATATCGATCAAACATATGAAACTTTTGTTTTAATAAAATAAGGCTAATGGGACCCAGCTAGCAGCACGTGTAAAAATTGACTTAGTGAACCATTTCATATCATGGAAAGATACCTAATTCTGTTGCACCTTGACAAGCTGTCAAAAGGAAAAAAAAAATGATTTACTTTGACAATAGTATTAAAGATCATGGATGCCAAAAAGAATTTCTTCAAGCATAGCATGTATTTAGAATGTCAAATGCCTAAAATATTAATTAATTCGTGAAAGAATATTTTAGGCAATTATATATACAGATCCATAGAATCAATCAACCAAAGTCACTTCTTGTGATATATCTTTGAGATTAGTAGCGTTGCCTCTAGACATGCAGAATAAGTCATCTTTTATGTGTTCGCACAAGTCTTAGAACCTTTCTTCCTTTTTCTTCAAGACTTTGGTTGACAAGATGAAACTTTCAGTTTACAACAAAGGAATTTATAGAACCAAAGTTAAGTGATTTAATAAACTATCTTCTCACACTAATTTATATTTTATTACTAATCTATAATTTTTGTATACATTAATTCAAATAGGATTCGAACACTTAATTGTTTTGTAATTGGGTTGAGTACCCCTTCTGCTCCTAAATAAATATTTTGTTGTTTTGATTTAAATTAAATTTATCTCCTATCATTTTCTAAATAAAGTAAGATAATGATAACTCATGTATGCAAAATTTTTTAACGTTCCCTTGAAATATTTATATGAGAAGGTGAAATTACACTGGTATAACATTTATATATATATATATATAGTTTATTATTTTTTTTGTTAAGCAGTCTAGTGGCTATACCTCAACATTTTAAATGTGGAGAAATGGGGTGTTAGTATTACATGGGGCTATTTGATCTAATTCATGAGCTACCTCATTAGCTTGCCTCCGACTAAACTCGACATGAGGGTTTTAAAAATTAATCTGAAACAACTTCTTACCGGCATGCATAATACAATCAAATTCACTATTATCGTCTACACATGTCCTAAAAAAATCAACAACCTTCTTTGAGTCTAAGACAAAATCAACATTATTAAACTGAAGGTTTGTCATCCATTAATTCAAGAGTCGTATGCAACCCTACTGCTTCTCCCACATCGACATCACAAAGCGGGAAAAACCAAGTAGTCTTTGCAAGGGAAAAAGGAATGAGAGGGTGATGAAGTTAGAAGGTGGAAGCTATAAAAAAAAAAATGGATAACTGTAGAGGGAAATTAGGATCAGGGAATATTTGAAAGAGGAAGAAATGCAGCACATGAAAGAAAGTAAACAAAAATATAATGGATTAAAACAATATAAAACTTATAAGTGTACAAACAAGAAGATCATGTGTTTATCCTCTCAAAAAAAAATCATGTGTTTAATTATACTCACTGATGACATGTTGTCATTACATGTTTTTATTAGTTGTTTTGATGTTTTTATTGAGTCTGTAGCATTATTAGACAGCCTGGAGATGCAAAAAGCAAGAGAACATCAAGAACCTGAACTAAGTGCATCGTGACACGATTTGGGCATCGTGTCACGATTTTTCTGACCAGATTGGAAGTAGAGTTCTGTCTATAAAATCGTGTCACGATTGCATAATCGTGTCACGATTAGGAAACTGATTATCGTGAATCTTGGGGACTTTAATGCAGAATCGTGTCGCGATTTCACCAAATCGTGTCACGATTTCAGGAGCAGTTGTTGCCTATTTAAGCTGAACTGTTTTCAGAAACAAGGGTTCAGAATTTTGGAAATTGGAGGCACGATTTTGAGAGCACAAAACTGAAGAGGTGGCCATTCCATCCAACTCATAGTCAGTTTATGTATGTTTTTATGCTTCAATTGATTATGTTATTTGTAATTTACATTATGAGTAGCTAAATCTCTTAGAGATTAGGTCTGGAGATGAATCTGATGTATTCTGTTTGAAACATGTGGCTGTGAAACTCTATTGCTTATGAATATTAATCTAGTTTTATTCAATTCAATTGTTTTTAATGCTTTCTATATACTGACAATATATAACAATGATTTGGTCAGAATGAATGACTACTGACCCTAGCTTTCAACTTAGACCTAATTGAATTGTTCAAATAAACAGGGTTAGTCTAGGAATGAATAATCGTTTATTTGTGATAATATGTTAACGTTCGTAAAACCTTCGAGGAATATTAGATCACCTAAGGGATTAGGGGCTGTAATCTGAGAAGAGGGTTCTAACTCAAGGGATTGATTAGGACTATTTTTGTTAATCATCGTAAAACTAGAAGAGGATTCATAGAAATAGGTGCAGTTTACCAAACAGAATTAATAAGAGGATTCGAAAGACTTGATCTCATCTCTCCTTATATTTTCGAAACAACTTTTATCAGCTTATTTATTTTTTATGCAATCAAACCAACTGCCTAGGGCAACCCCCATTTAATACATCCTTAATAATAACAACATTGCGGAGTAGAAGTTGAAACAGTCCCTGTGGAGACGAACTTATAAATTTTATTACTTCGATGCATTTTTAGTACACTTGTTAAAAGTCTATCACTCACTGATTTCATTTCTCCAAAACGAATGTTAGACATAATTAAGGATCAAAGCTTTCAGTAACCCATCAACAGGATCCCACGATTTTTTCACATCACTGGTCAAAGATATGATTAATCTGACCGTAACATATGGTTCCATGGAAGCCTTTGAGGGTTACTGAAGGCCTTCTCCTACGTACACAAGCCATGCTATGATTTTATTATGAACAACAAAGAATATGAATGCCTATTTATACACAAAGATTAAATCAATTAGAGATTGATTGATTCTAACATGTATCCCACCATTATTTTAAAATTTTGCAGCAAAAAACATGCATGATTCGCATTCTTTCTATGATATGATGAGAGTTTTATTCACCAAATTTTAGATAAGGTTACTTTATGGATCAGGAGTTAGAATTGATTCCTCCTGAACGTGCTTGTGTTTCAGTGCCTCTTTTTATTTTGACAAATAAAATAAATTAACTAAGGGACCGGCGCAACTAGCAATACTGTTTTACAATAATTTTGACAAGATATGGAATAATTAATTGATTGCAATAGATTTATCAAACTATAGAAGAGCATGGCTTCTTACAAAGTCGATTTAAGATGGACCTCTCAAATATGGTTTAAAGGTGTGCACTCTTATAATTTTAATAAAATAAAAATTTATTAATATATGAAGTCCTAATATGGAGAAGTGAAAAATTTGGAGTCTTAATCCCACCCCTTACATATCAATGTTATGAAGTTTACCAACCTAAAAATTTCTGCCCATTGATTTAGATGCCACATATATTTGAGAAATTCATTTGCCAAAAATGTGGTTGTTGTGACTTTCATGTTATTTATGACTCTTTGCTATTTACCCTTTTGTACAAAAATAGAAGTTATTAATGATATTACGAGTCATGAAATCATACGGAAGAAGATCATAATGATCAGCAAGAAAGTAAGCATATGGTCAGTCATGAGGGAAATACTCTCATAGAGATTCGTATAGAATGAATATAGATTGATAAAAGATAATAAAAATAGTACAATGAGTGTTCCTATATATAGAGATTAGTTGGAGTAACTAACTCTAACTAATTCTAACCAAGCTATTAACTCTAATTAACCTATCAACTAACTATAGTTGAGTATCCATCCTGAAATAAATGAGATGCTTTAAGTATACTCCCTCAAGCATGAATTCTTCATGAGAATTGAGTTCCATCAAGGACGAGTTATTCAAGAGAACCTGAGTTCGATTTCTGGGTGGACAAATTTTTTATCATATTTTACTTATCTCTCGGCTGAACTCTAGATTATTAGAGTCTCTTTCCCCTAAGAACCACTGAAGGGTTAACAACAAAAAATTCCTACTTGTCATTTTTTTATTTATTATATATATCGTAGAAATGAGTTAGGATTCTCACCATTTCTTAAAATAAGTGGGCGATCCCAAAGAAATCAATAAGTTTTGCTACTTTTGATAATATTATTTCTCTCTTTTTTTTTTACAAAATTATCAGGTATCCCTTTGGTTATCGTTATTACAACCTTCTTTTGTGATGTCAAAGGCCAGAAGTTGTGCGCTAATTCTTATGTACATGCAGCTCGGATGAGTATTCTTGTTTTAATCGCTTGTAAAGCTATGAACACTTTCTTGTTACCAACATCCCCTTTTTCTTCGATCTTCTTGAACATGTACAGAAATGGATGCTTTTTTTTACGTTGCTTATCTTAGGGTCCGTTTGGTTCGAGAGTTTGAAGGAGAAGGGAGGGGAGGGGAGGGAATATTTTTAATTTGATGTGTTTAGTTCAATTTTTAGAAGGGAAGGAGAGGGGAGGGGATCTCTTTAAAATTTTATTACATTGTCAAAATTATCCTTAGATTAATTTAAAATCTCAGTATTATCCTTGTAACAACTTTTATTATTATTAGGTTATACTATCTTGTAACAACTTTTATTATTAAGGTATATTATCCTTGTAACAACTTTTATTATTATTAGGTTATATTACCGTTGTAACAACTTTTATTTTCATGTTATCTATCACTCTTATTTGTTATATGTAAAAACAAACATCATCGTATACTTAATTAAGTTAAGGGTAAAACAATAAATTAATTTTAAAATCCCTCCCCTCCCCATGTGAACCAAACACATTTTTAATTAAAATCCTTCACGTCCCGTCCCCTCCGCTCCCCTTCCCTCTCCTCCCCTCCCCTCCCCTCCGTTGAACCAAACGGACCCTTAGTTACTGGGGGGTTTCGGGGAAGACCTATGTGGGGCACCTTTTGGGTGTGGGATGCTCGTTTAACCTCTGTATTTTACTATTATTTCATTTCATTTGTTTCTCTTTCTACAATAAATAAGGGTCTGTTTGACAAAAATAGTGGATAACTGATAAGCTAGCTGATAGCTTATAGTTTATGACTGATGACTAATGGCCGATAGCTGATAGCTTATAGCTGATGACTGATGACTTATGATTGATAAGCTAATTGAAGTGTTTGGTAAAATTAGCGGTTCAACTAGCTGATAGATGTAAAATGACATAAAAAGACATTTTTATATCATTCAATTTTTTATGAAGACAAGAACAACATACATTAATAATAATTTTATTTAGTTCAAAATAACAAAAGGTATATTTTCATCAAATCTAAACACAACTGAAGGTATATTGATTTGCATGTAAAAAAAAGTATATTGATTTGTAAAAAAAACTAAAAAATTGAAGGTATGCCATATAAAGAATAAAACAACGAAAGGAAGTGATTTTTTTTGTTTTGAAAAAGAAGTGGATATTTATTAGCACAAGAGACATTCGTATTTATAATGCAGTTATATTAATAAACTGTAAAGGGTAAAAAAGGATTTTAAATAAAATAATAAGGGTAAAAGAGGAAGAAAAAGCAATAAGCTATAAGCTATAAGCTCAAACGCTACTTGAAATAGCGTCTGAAAAATAAGCTATAAGCTCCTGACGAAAAGATTGTTACCAAACATGTCTTTTTTTGCCAGACAAGCTTATAAGCTATAAACTATAAGACATAAGCTTATTTTTGTGTCTTACCAAACAGACTCATAGTATTACAATTTTGTTTATTAGAACAAAATAATGGATTAATTGGTTGTCTATGCACGAGTGGCATGTAATATGAGAAGCCATAAGCATTAAGCATCACCAATTTTTATAATTGCAGTTATCAGTATAATATGGCAGTAGAGAAGCAATAAACGTAAACTTAATGGTGAACTCGAGTGAAAGGAAAGAAGAAGTATGGAGGAAGAAGATGAAAATCGATGAACAAAGGACGGAAGAAGAGAAATTGGGTTTTATCCCAAATTTTCTTATTTTCATTTTAATTTTTCTTTTTTTTTTAAAAAGGATAATGTGAGATGAATTTAAAAAAAATGAAAAATAAATTAATTTTCCTAGTCAGCGTGCCACGTCAGGTAAGTTTCCAATCAAAGGAGACCAAGGTTGTTTTTGTTGGATTCTTTGAATGACAAGGTGGTATTTAAAAAAATAAATTTACAGGGGGTTTTTCAAAATTCGCCCAAATGATAGGGGGAAAACATTATTTAACCCTATTTTAATTGTGTTTTTTTAATAGAAAAATCTAAAGAGTAGAATTTCTCAACAAGATTACAAATGTATTCGGTCTTAAATGACTTGAATGCATCCTTGAGATTAATTAAAAGGCTTGACTTGGTTAAAAGGTTTTTTTCGGATTTCTCAACAAGAATAATAACTTTGAATAAATTAATTGGCATGTTTGTTTTATATTTTACTTAGTTAAAAGATTTTCAATAATAAAAAACTTAAGTGTTTAAGGTCCAATATATTAAGTAAAGAAGATTCATTATACAATATTTGTAAAGTTCACACAAACACATAAACTATACAAAAAAAGTATAATAGCATACTAGTTTTAAAAAAATTAAAAAAAATGTTAGGGAGACCATGGCCTCGTTGGTCCTGCTTCTATTGTCTCTGCACACATCACTCATTTTTTTTTTCCTTTTCAATTTTTTCTTTGTGGGAATCTTTTCAACTTGAGCACACCATATAGCACTACATTCATTAACACAATACATCTAAAAACAATACTAAATAGAACTAACTAATAACCTCCAAAAATATTAATTAAGGCAATACATCATGGCTCACAATATTTGTTCCAACCACGAATGCTTTATAAGCTCCAAAGCTTATGATTAAGTTTAGCACCTTTTTTTTGTTTAATAAATAGTAGATGAGGTGCAACTTCTCATTTTTTTAGTTTCTTGACAAAAAAAAAATAAAAGACTTCTCATGAGATTATATCTAGTACTACTCTTTTCCAAACACACTTAATTGTAAAATTTTGACGAGATCTGATGCATTGTCCTCTCTCTAAAGCAACAGTGCCAAGTTACAAGCAAAACCACTTCTAATTAAAATCCTGTCTTAATCAAGCAATAGTATCCAAAAAGATTTGGCCCTTTGTATTTATTCCTTAATTTACATTTTTCTCTTCTCATATATACAGTGACATAAAGATTAGCCGTATCACAACAAAGGATGGAAAATAAAAGTAAACAGACACAAAGAACCGAATAATGTTTGATCAAATATGATATGACCAAATATTCGTTTTACCTCTATCTCATAGCAAGGGACAACTATGCATGTGTATAAATATAAGCCCAACTATATATTTCTTTGCTAACATATGATGAGAAATACATAAACTAAGATTGTTTTGAGGAAAACTTCATGTTCCCTCAAAGGCTTCCAGTATTCGGTCATATAATTACTTGAATGCTGGAAGATTTTGAAGGAACTTGATAGCTTCTTCTATGTGAATATGATTCAATACCCAAAACCATTCGATAAAAATTTTGTATTCAAAGAAGAACCTATTTTGCTATAATAGAATGAAGGGTATCAGGAGGTGAATATTGAGCAAGAAACCTATCAATGTTTCATACTAATTTAGATTTTATCTATCAATGCATCGGTTCCCGAGAGTCTGAGATCAACTCTGATGCGTGACGTTCTTATATTTTCGACAGATCAATGCATTATCGTTTGTCACATATCTGCAACTTAATCAATGTTACATATTACGATTTATGAACAACTCATCCATCACCTACCTCCGTCTCTTTTCCCTCAAAATCACTCTCTCAAACAAGATCATAGATTCTCATCCATTTTCTCCTAATGTTGAAACAAGTCTTAAAGTACTTAGTTGTATTTCACTAAGTATAAATTAGCGTCAACAATTCCATTCATGAGCCAGTTTACTATACAAAAGCTATCATATACCAAGCAACCCAAAATATAGGCTGCAAAGAATGATGCCATGGAATTACTTGATCAGTTCTTAATGACGGAGGTGATTGGTATCAATCACTACTAGAAATCTTCCTCTTCGTGAACGATTTGGCAACCAAAATATTTTGGTCACTTGAGCTACATAATTAAAGACCAAAATGCTGAGCTCCGTAACCAAAATTGGATAGCGACCAATTGTGTTATGGTGACCAGAATATTGGTCACTGAAGGCAAGATTTCTAGTAGTATATTGACCAAATTCAACACTATGTTCCATATGCTATTATTAAGAAAATGTGAGTAATTGTGCCTCCACACGCAACGAATGGAATGGATACTCAACTCTGGCCTGGTAATAGGATGGGTAACTTTTATGTTGCTAGTACTTAGAACATGATTCAAGGCTTTCATATAGAGGAAGGAGGAATTATACGGCAAACGTTATGGAGATTTGAGGTTATGTGATACGTCGCAAGTATACGGCTATAGCAATGTAGTATAAAAAAGTTGTCTAATCCACAAAGACCAATTACAACTACCGCTATCTATTGTTCCTTTGCTTAGCTAAGGTTACTAAATTGGTTGGTTTTACGCAGAAAGTGAAAATAATGGATTTAATTCAATAATAATAAAGAGAGACCGGAACGATGATTTTCGTCTACCTACGTCGCTCATACAAATTACAACACTTAATTATAACGAGAACTAAATTCTTGTAGAAAAATACTAAATCAGAGGTAGCGCCCACTTTTGTTGGCGTGTTACCGGACTTTAAACCCGCAATTGCCTACTTTCATAGTGTATAACTACAAGTTTAATGTCCTTTTTAAAACACAGCAGTTTCTTAATTAATTTAAAAATGCTTTCACTATTTAGAAATTAAAAATCTGAAATTCTAAGTCAAATACCGTTTTCTCTCTTTCGACGCATAAACGGTATTTCGGTGCTTCGACTTTCGTAACAAGACTTTTTATTTTCAAAACAGAAATTTTAGAACAATATTTTCATCTCGTTACGATTAAGTAGTTATGCAAATCATATGAGTTCCATCGGTATAACGGTTCTCATGTTCCAGACTCAAATTCTACTAAGACATAATTTAAACATACAAAACATGCTTTTAATAAATGCATAGTAAAAAGCAGTAAAGAAATAGAACCTGAAAAATAATGGAAACAAGACTTGATATTAAATATGCTCCGAAAGGAGACTTTGATTCGGTACAGTCAACAAAATAATGAAAATAACTGAAAACTCTAATGCAGAAGCAACAACTAGTGAACTTAAAATTGCATAAACTAGTGAATTTGTGGGCTCTCTGTAAACTTGGATGTCTTTTCTAAGTGTTTCAATGCTATTCTCGGACTCAAAACCAGCTTGCAACTTGAATGGTACTTGAAATATATAACACAAAACCAGCATAACGCAATAAAAGTACACAAAATGACACTAGATTAAGTTAAAAATCAAGCTAAATAAGTGAAAAATGCATGTTATCATTATGGAGAAAATTAGAATCTTTGTGTGGAAGGTCATTCACAAGAGAGATGACAAACCCTCTTTTATCTAAGTGAGTAGTGGGAGAACCATGGTCTTCCTAGTTAGAAAACGAACATATCTTTATTGCCTTATTCTGCATTAGGTTCCAAATTTTAACCTTCTGGTGTATAATTAGCTATAGTATTTTTGAAGGACATGTTAATGAATTAATTGCAATGTCCAACAAAGTGTCGACTGACATAAACCAAGTCGCACGTTTTTATTCAATGTCCAACCAGTGTCGATTGTTGATTGTTACAGGGTTATTTTCCGTTTTTCAGAGCCGCTGTGCACATTTTTGATTCGGTGGGAGCATTGATGCTTGAAGTTTACATGCATGAAACTGAAGAAGTGGTAAGTCGTAAGTTTCTATCTTAAATGTTTTTCAATCATGGAGAATCCAGTAAAGTAGTGATGGCTTTTTTAGAGTTAATGGACATTTTTGTACTCTACTGGTACTATATTTTGGTTCTCAAGTGTATTTGTATAAAATTATGGCTAGCAAAATTTGGGTGTAGGGCGGAAAACAATTTTTATTTTATGTTAAAAATAGATATTTTAAGTCTGTTAATGTCTTGACCGATTTCAAAGATATGCACTTTTTATTTTTAGGGTGAGTAGCCTTATTAGCGTCCACAGATTCAACGTTAATCCAGACAGAATGTAGCGTTTTACATTTGATTTTAGCTTTAACATTTTACTGACGCTAAATTTAGCGTCAACATATTACCTACTCTAAGTAGCGTCTGCAACTTGATACACTTTTAATACACATTTAGCTTCACTTTTAACGTCCACTCTTAGTAGATGCTATTTAGCGTCAGTAGGAAGCTAGTGTTTAGCATCCAAGCTTTTATTGTCGTCAATTTTTTGGCCTTTAAGTTGACGCTAAAAGGCTGTTAGCGTTTATAATTTGCCTTTTAGCATCCATTTTTCTGCTGACTTTAAAACACCATTTTCTTGTAGTGTTGTGAGCAATGTCCTACTTGAGTTAGCTTAGCTTTTTCTAGCCGAATGTAATGGTGTTTCTACACCTCTTTTAATTAGAAGTTAGTTTTTTGTCTGGCCTTCGGTCCTCTCATTCTCCAAATTTTTCCCCCATAATCTCAAACTCTTTTTAAGCTTGCAAGTAAATTAAAAGTTAACATGTCAACTAAATTATGGGAGAAAAGTGCATTACATCCAGCAGGCAAGATCACCTAGTATATAATGCCACCACCAAGTGTATGTGTTACACCACCCTCGTTTGTATGAACCTGGATTCCCTCCACCTTGTTATCAAACTAACAATGACACTTGGATGAACGTGCTAGAAAAAATTCAGCATGCGTAGGAAAGAAATAAGGACAAAAAAACCAATAGTATATAGATCAAACATATGAAACTTTTGATTTAATAAAATAAGGCTAATGGGACCCAGCTAGCAGCACGTGTAAAAATTGACTTAGTGAACCATTTCATATCATGGAAAGATACCTAATTCTGTTGCACCTTGACAAGCTGTCAACAGGAAAAAAAAATGATTTACTTTGACAATAGTATTAAAGATCATGGATGCCAAAAAGAATTTCTTCAAGCATAGCATGTATTTAGAATGTCAAATGCCTAAAATATTAATTAATTCGTGAAAGAATATTTTAGGCAATTATATATACAGATCCATAGAATCAATCAACCAAAGTCACTTCTTGTGATATATCTTTGAGATTAGTAGCATTGCCTCTAGACATGCAGAATAAGTCATCTTTTATGTGTTCGCACAAGTCTTAGAACCTTTCTTCCTTTTTCTTCAAGACTTTGGTTGACAAGATGAAACTTTCAGTTTACAACAAATGAATTTATAGAACCAAAGTTAAGTGATTTGATAACCTATCTTCTCACACTAATTTATATTTTATTACTGATCTATAATTTTTGTATACATTAATTCAAATAGGATTCGAACACTTAATTGTTTTGTAATTGAGTTGAGTACCCCTTCTGCTCCTAAATAATTATTTTGTTGTTTTGATTTAAATTAAATTTATCTCCTATCATTTTCTAAATAAAGTAAAATAATACTATATATAGTCTAGTGGCTAGACCTCACACATTTTAAATGTGGAGAAGTGGGGTGACCGGGGTCTCGAACCCCGGCTCCTGCATATATTATGCATTATCCCTACCAACTGAGCTAAGCTCACGGGGACTATATATATATATAGTATTACGCTATTTAATAAATTTTTTATGCAATACATATTTTACATAATTCACTATTGGGTGAAAAATGTAAAAATTACTCCTACGATCCATTAACGTAGTTTTAGATTGTTTTTTTAAGGAAGCAATTCAATTCATTTCATTATCAATCAAGGACCAAATACATGACGGTACATCAATATAGAGGTGGGAGTTAGTATTACATGGGGGTATTTGATCTAATTCATGAGCTACCCCATATAGCTTGCCTCCGACTAAACTCGACATGAGGGTTTTAAAAATTAATCTGAAACAACTGCTTACCGGCATGTATAATACAATCAAATTCACTATTATCGTCTACACATGTCCTAAAAAAATCAACAACCTTCTTTGAGTCTAAGACAAAATCAACATTATTAAACAGAAGGTTTATCATCCATTAATTCAAGAGTCGTATGCAACCCTACTGCTTCTCCCACATCGACATCACAAAGCGGGAAAAACCAAGTAGTCTTTGCAAGGGAACAAGGAATGAGAGGGTGATGAAGTTAGAAGGTGGAAGCTATAAAAAAAATGGATAACTGTAGAGGGAAATTAGGATCAGGGAATATTTGAAAGAGGAAGAAATGCAGCACATGAAAGAAAGTAAACAAAAATATAATGGATTAAAACAATATAAAACTTATAAGTGTACAAACAAGAAGATCATGTGTTTATCCTCTCAAAAAAAATCATGTGTTTAATTATACTCACTGATTTCATTTCTCCAAAACGAATGTTAGACATAATTAAGGATCAAAGCTTTCAGTAACCCATCAACAGGATCCCACGATTTTTTCACATCACTGGTCAAAGATATGATTAATCTGACCGTAACATATGGTTCCATGGAAGCCTTTGAGGGTTACTGAAGGCCTTCTCCTACGTACACAAGCCATGCTATGATTTTATTATGAACAACAAAGAATATGAATGCCTATTTATACACAAAGATTAAATCAATTAGAGATTGATTGATTCTAACATGTATCCCACCATTATTTTAAAATTTTGCAGCAAAAAACATGCATGATTTGCATTCTTTCTATGATATGATGAGAGTTTTATTCACCAAATTTTAGATAAGGTTACTTTATGGATCAGGAGTTAGAATTGATTCCTCCTGAACGTGCTTGTATTTCAGTGCCTCTTTTTATTTTGACAAATAAAATAAATTAACTAAGGGACCGGTGCAACTAGCAATATTGTTTTACAATAATTTTGACAAGATATGGAATAATTAATTGATTGCAATAGATTTGTCAAACTATAGAAGAGCATGGCTTCTTACAAAGTCGATTTAAGATGGACCTCTCAAATATGGTTTAAAGGTGTGCACTCTTATAATTTTAATAAAATAAAAATTTATTAATATATGAAGTCCTAATATGGAGAAGTGAAAAATTTGGAGTCTTAATCCCACCCCTTACATATCAATGTTATGAAGTTTACCAACCTAAAAATTTCTGCCCATTGATTTAGATGCCACATATATTTGAGAAATTCATTTGCCAAAAATGTGGTTGTTGTGACTTTCATGTTATTTATGACTCTTTGGTATTTACCCTTTTGTACAAAAATAAAAGTTATTAATGATATTACGAATCATGAAATCATACGGAAGAAGATCATAATGATCAGCAAGAAAGTAAGTATATGGTCACTCATGAGGGAAATACTCTCATATAGATTCATATAGAATGAATATATATTGATAAAAGATAATAAAAATAGTACAATGAGTGTTCCTATATATAGAGATTAGTTGGAGTAACTAACTCTAACTAATTCTAACCAAGCTATTAACTCTAATTAACCTATCAACTAACTATAGTTGAGTATTCATCCTGAAATAAATGAGATGCTTTAAGTATACTCCCTCAAGCATGAATTCTTCATGAGAATTGAGTTCCATCAAGGACGAGTTATTCAAGAGAACCTGAGTTCGATTTCTGGGTGGACAAATTTTTGATCAGTATTTTACTTATCTCTCGGCTGAACTCTAGATTATTAGAGTCTCTTTCCCCTAAGAACCGAAGGGTTAACAACAAAAAAATTCCTACTTGTCATTTTTTTTATTTATTATATATATCGTAGAAACGAGTTAGGATTCTCACCATTTCTTAAAATAAGTGGACGATCCCAAAGAAATCAATAAGTTTTGCTACTTTTGATAATATTATTTCTCTCTTTTTTTTTACAAAATTATCAGGTATCCCTTTGGTTATCGTTATTACAACCTTCTTTTGTGATGTCAAAGGCCAGAAGTTGTGCGCTAATTCTTATGTACATGCAGCTCGGATGAGTATTCTTGTTTTAATCGCTTGTAAAGCTATGAACACTTTCTTGTTACCAACATCCCCTTTTTCTTCGATCTTCTTGAACATGTACAGAAATGGATGCTTTTTTTTTTACGTTGCTTACCTTAGGGTCCGTTTGGTTCGAGAGTTTTGAAGGGGAGGGGAGGGGAGGGGAGGGAATATTTTTAATTTGATGTGTTTAGTTCAATTTTTAGAAGGGAAAGAGAGGGGAGGTGATCTCTTTAAAATTTTATTACATTGCCAAAATTATCCTTAGATTAATTTAAAATCTCAATATTATCCTTGTAACAACTTTTATTATTATTATTAGGTTATACTATCTTGTAACAACTTTTATTATTAAGGTATATTATCGTTGTAACAACTTTTATTATTATTAGGTTATATTACCGTAGTAACAACTTTTATTTTCATGTTATGTATCACTCTTATTTGTTATATGTAAAAACAAACATCATCGTATATTTAATTAAGTTAAGGGTAAAACAATAAATTAATTTTAAAATCCCTCCCCTCCCCATGTGAACCAAACACATTTTTAATTAAAATCCCTCACGTCCCGTCCCCTCCGCTCCCCTTCCCTCTCCTCCCCTCCCCTCCCCTCCGTTGAACCAAACGGACCCTTAGTTACTAGGGGGTTCGGGGAAGACGTATGTGGGGCACCTTTTGGGTGTGGGATGGTGTGGGATGCTAGTTTAACCTCTGTATTTTACTATTATTCATTTATTATTTCATTTCATTTGTTTCTCTTTCTACAATAAATATAGTGTGCATTATTGACAAAACAACAATAAATTTTGCAATTGAACTTTAAAAATGACAAGTAAATAGAAACAAATTTTTCCACAAAAGCGGCAATTAATAAAGAGCATAGAAAGTATATTCTACAAAGATCTAGACCATTGTCATTCTCTGCTTTATAGAAGACTGTGTGTCGGGGTCAAAATAGCAGCCGACCAGGTTTAGTTGCTATTGAGATACGTGTTCATGTAGCTCGAAAGAGACCATGAATTACCTTAGAGAGTCTTGTCTTTGGAAAATGGATCCAATATAGAATAGAGAATAAGCTTGACCGGTTATGTTCGGTCATTAGATATACCAATAAATCCCAAGATGCTTTTTATTTTATCGAATCAAAACAAAAACATTTTCCAACTCAAAATTATAATTTGTTCAGCTAACATACTCTGAAAATACAATCGGTATTTACTAAACTCCCTGTGGATCGATACTCTTTTATTACGTGATATCAACCGTGCATTTGCAGTAACGTATCATGTACCGATCCTGATATACTCCCTCAACAAAAAAAAATTCACACCCTTTAAGAAAATTAGTTGGTGTCATGTATTTCTTATCTCTCAAAGTTATGAATAATACAATTGTAATTTCAAAATTACCCTTTATGAGAACTTTTTTTTTGTTAAAGGCAAAAGAAAGCAATAAAGGCAGGAGATGGCCTGAACCCTATACAGAAAGAGGTTACACTTGAGGAAGCAAGCCAAGTCTATTCCTAAGAAACATAGAAACTACAACCATCTAGCTAAAGCTTTGCTTTTAAACCAAAGAAACAAAGTTGTCAAACAACAAACTAGCTACTAGCACTTATTAAGAAACCATCTACAAGACAGTCACAAATATTTGGGATTGCTTTTGATTACACCCTTTTTAGAACGAGTTTGGATGTGCTCACTACTTATGATGTCATCAGAACCTTTGCCAATATGAGTCTTAGGGCTCTTCTGCTTCTTAGTCTTCCTACTAGACTTGGTGTTAGATGCTATGTAAGTATGCTTAGCTAAGTATCTGTCAGCTGCATGCTCCATATCAGTGTTAATGTCTGAGGCAGAGTCATCATCCTCAACATCACCCCAAAATTCCTTCAATATCTGCACACTTTTAAGGGAAGTTGCGCAATTCTGCAAATAATTTCTTATTTCAGTGACGTTGTCTCGTCTGAAGTTTTAAGTTACATTTTATTTTTTTTGCAGGTTGTGATCCTTCAGTCATCCATGAACAACAAAAGATACTCCCACTATATTGACATGGTTAGATACCACCCAACCTCTTGACATGATTTAAATATGAGCAATTTTCCTCCTACATTTATGTTTTCCCCTTAAATATTACTCTATTCCTAGAAGACCAAAGATCCCACACTATCATTTACACCCTAAAAGTAAGTTGGTTGAATCATTTCGTCACTAAGCCCTTTATCAACACATCGGTTAATTGATATCTAGAATAAACGTAAGTTGTAGTTATCAAAACAATACCCAACATTTATTTAATGAATTGTCAATCAATTTACAACACCATACAAAATATAAGGGAGTATCCTAAGGATACATATTATATTTCATATCTTGTACACTCCGTTGATATAATAAATAGGAACCTTTTGAGTATACATGTATGAGCAAGTTTTCTATCCCCAAATAAAAAATATAAGGGCACACTCACATAAAATGAAAAAATTAAAAGAGAATAAAATTAAATGATGTTGATTGATATAAATAAGTTATTTATGTTTTAATTTTCTTTTATTTTATGTGAATGTGTCCGAATATTTTTTATTTGAGATTGTGCTCATATAATATTTGCTCTACATGTATACACATGGTATTGAGAAAAAAAAATCCAACTTTTCTTATTTTTATAAGAGGTACTATTTTTATAATAAAAAAAAATATAGTCTATCGAGTATTGTAATCATAAATCCTCAAGTAGATCACATAGAAGATTCAAGAGTCTTAATACTGATTACCAAGACAGTTTCAAGATTTAAACTCGTGATCTCAAAATAAGATGAAAGAAACTCGTGTCATCTTCTAACTCTAAGTTACAGGAATATTGCTTGAAAATTCAATGAATTTCACAAAAATTAATATTGAGGTGTGGAAAATATACTGACATCTCAATAAATAACATTATTATGATTAATTGCTAAACATGATCTTTATTCAATATTAATTGAAAACATGTGTGAGAAGATTGAGTGCATGTCAAGCATATTTTGTGTGGAGAGGATGCAAATTAAACACTAAATTGAACAAAAAGATAGGATTAAAGCCTTCGGAAACCCCAAAAGCACTTCCACGACTTCACACTTACATGCAATTGATTGATTGGTAACTTGGTGCCGTGGAAGCCTTTGAGGGTTACTGAATGCTTACTCCTTTTAATTTAATTTCCTTACACAAATTAAAGCCACTCACTTACTTACAATTACAAACAAAGGAACCCCTATTTATAGTATACTGATGACAGATTTATTTATTCTCTAAGATCCTACAATTAATTAAAATATGACAGCTAGCAATATATCCACATCTATTTTCCTTCTAGCTAGGAACCAGTAATTGATTCGCAAAATTTTAGATAAAAACACTTTAATATTGATTAAAGATAAATTAGAATTTATTCCCAATTAACTTGCATGCAGTCTATCTAGTGTTTAGTGCTCTATGTGTGCGCACAAAAAAGAAATCTTCACAGTCCTATCGAGATATTAAGATACGAAAATCAAAACTAAAAGATCTTGCTAACGAGTGTCTTAAGTCACTTTTTAAGGATTTTCAATTAAAAAATTATTTACTAAAAAGTCAAACAGTTCAATTTCCAATGCATGGAATACACAGGTTTCAAAGTTTTAAGATCATTAACTTGCTATTTTAGACCTTTAAAAAAATGCATTTAGGGACTTGTTAGCATTTCCCAAACTAAAAATAAGTGTGTATGTGTGTGTGTGTATATATATATATATATATATATATATATAATAGGCTTAATTGCATGTTTAGTCTCTTACGTTTATTTTAGGTTTCAAGTTGGTCTCATATGTTCGAAACGTTTCAAGTTGGTCCAAAACGTTTATTTTAGGTTTCATGTTGGTCCCTTTTGTTTTAAATGTTTTCAAGTTGGTCCATTTTCTTTGCAACGTTAGCATAAGTTGGTCCATTTCAAATTGACTTTTTACACCTGAAAGTATGAGTTTCTATTAAAATTTGAGCTCCAATTATGTTCACATTCAGATTCAAATTGGAATTGCATGGAAAACGACGAGAATACCTCCTAGACACACTGTTTGGACCAACTTGAAACATTTAAAACAAAAGGGACCAACTTGAAACCTAAAATAAACATAAGGAACCAAACATGCAATTAAGCCATATATATATATATATATATATATATATATATATATATATATATATATATATATATATATATATATTTGCTAGAAACGAGCCACCAATTGAGTCTTACCAATAAACAATTTACTTTACACTTTCATAATTAACATCGCCCCCTCACCAATCTATGGTTATTGTCTTTTTTTTTAAAGACACCTATGGTTATTGTTACCACCCTTAATTCCTAGTAGGCGCTAAGGGTAACATTAGAAAAATTTATTTCGTCTACCAAAGAAAAGAATAATTAACAACTAAAACTAAAGATAAAAAAATAAAATTCATAAAGTACTTTTTGTTTTTTTGGTAAAAATATGGGGGTTCATCTAGTACTTTATCACTAAAGATTGATAATATTGCTAGGTGGTTTGTGGTGAGCCACACAAGGGTTGGAATGATACATTGAGGAGATCATGAGTTCTACTCCCCTATCAAACTAACAACTATCAACATTTGACGTTACTAGTTTATTTATCACTAAGGGTATGTTTGGTCGGAAGTTTTTAATTATTTGAGGTGGCTAAACCAATTCTAGCTTCCCCAAAAGTGGAGGATTTAGAGGGAAAAGAATAATTATTTAAAATACTCAAATATCATTTTATTTAATGTAATATTAATATTAGAATCGTGGAAAATATTATTTTACATTTCGCCTCCATTAAAATCTAACACATCACTTTGTCGAATCAAAACAAAAAATATTTCAAAATTTCTTCCTTCTTCTCCCCTCTCATCTATTAAAATAACTCTTCGTCTCTATCATTTCATTTCATTGTCTTAAATGGAGCATGAAGATTGTTAAGACGGTTATAGGCAATTTCATATATTCTTCTTTCTCTTGTTCCTTATTTCTTCATAAAAAAAGTAAAAATAAAAATCAAATATTATAAATTTATAATTACAATTATTCCATCCATCTTGAGCCTGTTGCTTTAAAATACATGCTTCATAAGCTACTATTAATTAGGATTCGGTGGAGAACAGATTATGTTTGCATTTTATGTGCTAGAAGGATCTCTATGTGTTTTACTAGATTCTGTCCATGGATTTCAATGTGACTGCCAAAAATGATGTTAGTGCGTTGACATTCTTCTGGTACTCAAAACGTGCCATTTTTGGAGATGCATGCGACTCTTTCCATGCAGAATAAGTTATCCCTCCAAAGCGCCATATACAAATACTCTACTACCAATTTTGCCATATAATTGAATCAACTATCCATATTGACAATAATGTCTTCACTTTAATCCCACTTAAAGACAATCCTAATCAACCAACAACCAAAAATATTTGGCCCTTTGTATTTATTCTTTCATTTTATATACATTCTTACTCTTTCTATGTATACAGTGACATAAAGATTAGCCGTATCACAATAAAGTATGGAAAATAAAAGTAAACCCAGACACAGAGAACCGGATAAATAATTGATTTCACGGAGTTGAAAATTAAGTGGAAATTAATTTGTTTTGCTATAAATTCAATTTATCTATTGGAATTTTCTTTTGTATAGTTGATTCTCTTTGTAGCAATCTTAACTAATTCTAGATTATTTTAGCAATTTATAAGAATGTTGCTTAGTTTTTCTAAGTTTTATCCATGAGGTTTTATTTTTTTCCTAATGAGCTTCTGACGCATGATGCCTAGGGCAACATAAAACTTCTATGCGATTTTTTCAGATAATCAACCATATATTAAAAATGAGTACTCAATCCGTTACAATGTAAGATTGCTTACACGTTAAAACAACTTCAAACATAGACTCGAGCACTGCATAGACAAAGATACTCTCCCATTATATTGACATGGTTAGACACCACCCAATTTCTTGACATGGTTTAAATATGAGCAATTTTCCTCCTACATTTATGTTTTCCCCTTACGAATTACTCTATTATTAGAAGACCAAAGATCCCACACCATCATTTACACCCTAAAAGTAAGTTGGTTGAATCATTTCGTCGGTAAGCCCTTTATCAACACATCGATTAATTGATACCTAGAATAAAAGTAAGTTGTAGTTAAACCAATACCCAACATTTCTTTAATGAACTGTCAATCAATTTACAACACCATAGAAAATTGTTGGAACATTGGTGTGAAGTTGGAAGGAAATTGAAAGATTAAACACCAAGTAATAAGACTTTGAGTTAGTGTGATGTGAATTGAAAAAATAGAGAGTGAGGGTCTCACGTAAAATAGAACACACACATTAGTAGTGTTTAAATTGCGGTATTTAATTTTAAATACTTGATAATGATAAAAATAATAGTAATTATTATTTTTATTCGTGAACATCACTTCCCATAAATTTAGCTAATGTTGTTTGTGACAAGAATAAGAATTCAACTAAAGTTCTTATATTTCCTTCATTCATATCCAATGAGTTTGTTTCCTCCACTTTCGTGGATTTGTTTCTTTTTGATCTTATCCACAAGTATTGTTAAACTAGTTAGTGGTTAAGTTTCTTTTTGATCGTATCCATTAGAGTAATTGTTGCCACAATTTTAGCTAAAACAGTTACAAAATCTCTATATAAATATAGGACTCCACTCAGTTCAAAAATTACACCAAAGAATTCTATTGAGTTGTCGAGAACTCTTTCTATCTTCTCCCCCAACTTGTGTTAACGAGTTATTCTTCTCCTCATCTCTTTTTTCTATCCCTTCGTAATTAAGAGTGTTTTTAATATCTTAGTCCCTATTCGGTATAATTAAGAAAGGTTTTAAGAACATAGTCACTTCGATAATATATGTCCCTTTGGAATAAAGATTACTTTTAAGATCATAGCCCTTTTTTGGAATAATAATGTCTCGTCGGAATTAAGAATGATCTTAACAGTATATAAATATTCTTTCAAATATTTTTCTACTTTTGGAGGAGTTAAAAAGTTAGAATGGTGGTATCACCATATTTGAGTGGTTTTAGCACCATAATTGAGTGGTCACAATACCATATTAGAGTGGTTTCAGTATTAAAGACGGGTCTTAGTATCATATTGGAGGTGTAAATCTCGAACGGTTTTCTACAGTGCAGTAGTTAACCGCACAGTTGTAGTTGGGCTTGTTTTATCCTCGAGGCGGCGTGGTTGATAGTCTGTCTTGCACAATTTTGGGCAGTGCCACAAAACATCTTAAAGAGAGTGACCTGGTCGTGACTCAACCTAGTAACAACTTCGGTAGATATTCTATTTCAAAATATAATTTGAAAATCCAAATACAACAGTTTGGAAATCCAAAATCCAACAATTTTAAGACGTTTCCTTATGCCTTGTCTACCGAGGAAATTACTAAATTTTATTGTCCCTAAATACAAGAAGGGTAAAAAAGCTATAGAAATACATCTCTATACTGAGCACAATGAAGTGCTTGTTGTTATAACAACAACACTAAGAAATTCACATATGCGATTTTGAATTTTTTGTTTAAAAACTATTTTCAAAAATCAGAACCGCACTGTGAATAAATAACTCTAATTGTCAAGAGAATAGGAACCTCAAAAAGGTCGTATATTGGAAATCAGCAACCACCATTAGGAAATGACAATGGTCCACAATTCATTTAGTTGTGTGAAACCAAGTCATATGTCCCCCAAGTATAGGAACAAGTCAAGTGTTGCTCTGCAACGTAACTTGACTGAAGAGAAATTCACTGTTATTATTAATATAATCAATCTAGTTGATTGAAGTGAATGGTGGATGCACATTAGTGCCTCGCACTTTATCTACTAAGATCATGCTATGTTTAAAACATATGCTAGTGCTGAAAATAAGAAAGTGTTGTTAGAATATTCAAAACACCACTAAAGTTGTTGGCGTTAAAGATATGGAGTTACCGTTCGAGTCCGAAAAAAAATTATTTTCTATGACGTGATGTATGCTCCAAGGATAAGAAAGAATCTGTATTTCAGATTTCTACTAAATAAGTCTGAGTTAACTCAGACTTAAAGAGAGACTTGTGCAACATGCATTCTAGTGGGGAAAAGACTGCGTCTTTGATGGTATGTTCAAAATTAAATTCTCCTATTTTATAAGTTGTGTGATTTTAATATTTGACATGTCAAAATTTATCATATGAACAAGCATTTAATTTTAAACTTGAGTAAATTTGACTTAATTTCAAAGTTATATGAGTAGAAATTTTATTTTTTGCAGTCAAAATAAATGAACCAAAAGTTCATATAAATCAGTGTTTAGAGAATTTGAACCTCTAAACTTAATAAATTATGATATGTGCGAACTTGATGGCACTAAAACTAGAAATGATAAAAAGATATTTTATCATATTTATTGATGACTGTAAATTTTGAAAAATAAAACAGTTACAAAATCTCTATATAAATAGAGGACTCTACTCAGTTCAAAAATTACACCAAAGAATTCTATTGAGTTGTCGAGAACTCTTTCTCTCTTCTCTCCCCAGCTTGTGTTAACGAGCTATTCTTCTCCTCATCTCATTTTTCTGTCCCTTCGAAATTAAGACTGTTCTTAATACCTTAGTCCATATTCGGTATAATGTCCCTTCGAAATTAAGAAAGGTCTTAAGAACATAGTCCCTTCGATAATATATGTCCATTTGGAATAAAGATTACTTTTAAGATCATAGTCCCTTTTTGGAATAATAATGTCTCGTCTGAATTAATAATGATCTTGACAGTATATAAATATGCTTTCAAATATTTTTCTACTTTTGGAGGAGTTAAAAAGTTAGAATGGTGGTATCACCATATTTGAGTGGTCTTATCACCATAATAAAGTGGTCACAATACCATATTATAGTGGTTTCAGAATTAAAGAGTGGTCTTAGTACCATATTGGAGGTGTAAATCTCGAACGGTTTTCTACAGTGCAGTAGTTAACCGCACAGTTGTAGCTGGGATTGTTTTATCCTGGAGGTGGCGTGATCGATAGTCTGTCTTGCACAATTTTGGGCAGTGCCATGAAACGTCTTAAAGAGAGCGACCTGATCGTGACTCAACCTAGTAACAACTTCGGTAGATATTCTATTTCAAAATAGAATTTGAAAATCCAAAAACCAACAAAAACATAAGGGAGTATCATAAAGCTACATATCATATTTCATATGTTGTACACTCCATTGATATAATAAATAGGAACCTTTTGAGTATACATGTATGAGCAAGTCTTCTATCCCCAAATAAAAAATATAAGGGCACACTCACATGAAATAGAAAAATTAAAAGAGAATAAAATTAAATGATCTTGATTGATATAAACAAGTTATTTTCGTTTTAATCTTTTTTATTTTATTTGAATGTGTCCAAATATTTTTTATTTGAGGTTGTGCTCATAGAAGATTATACGTGTATACACATGGTATTGAAAGAAAAAAAAATAACCAACTTTTCCTTTTTTTTTTAAAAGTACCTTTTTTATTAAAAAAATATAGTATATCTAGTATTGTAATCCTCAATCTTTAAGTTTAAGTAGGATCACGTAGAAGATCCAAGAGTCTTAACACTGATTACGGTGACAATTTTAAGATTTAAACTCGTGATCCCAAAATAAGTCGAAAGAAACTCGTGTCGTCTTTTTTGGGAGTGAAAGTGTAGAAAATGTGGAAACCCTAAACTCGTGTCGTCTTTTAACTCTAAGTTACAGGAATATTGCTTGAAAATTCAATGAATTTCACAAAAATTAATATTGAGGTGTGGAAAATATACTGACATCTCAATAAATAACATTATTATGATTAATTGCTAATCATGATCTTTATACAATATTAATTGAAAACATGTGTGAGAAGATTGAGTGCATGTCAAGCATATTTTGTGTGGAGAGGATGCAAATTAAACACTAAATTGAACAAAAAGATAGGATTAAAGCCTTCGGAAACCCCAAAAGCACTTCCACGACTTCACACTTACATGCAATTGATTGATTGGTAACTTGGTGCCGTGGAAGCCTTTGAGGGTTACTGAATGCTTACTCCTTTTAATTTAATTTCCTTACACAAATTAAAGCCACTCACTTACTTACAATTACAAACAAAGGAACCCCTATTTATAGTATACTGATGACTGATTAATTTATTTTCTAGGATCCTACAATTAATTGAAATATTATAGCTAAGAATATATCAACATTATTTTCCTTCTGTCTAGGAACCAGTAATTGATTCGTAAAATTTTAGATAAAGGCACTTTATTATTGATTAAAGATAAATTAGAATCTATTCCCAATTAACTTGCATGCAGTCTCTAGTGTTCACTGTTCAGTGCTCTATGTTTGCGCACAAAAAAAGAAATCTTGACAGTATAGCAAGATATCAAAATCAAACTAAAATAAGTATTTACTAATTTGCTAGAAACAAGTCAAATTTTTTTTCCAAATAGTTTAGTGGCTATAATTTCACCCTTATAGTGAACACTTGAAAAATTTGGGAGTCGAACCCCGTCTCTGCATATATATTGTCTCTACCAACTGAGTTATGCTTACGGAGACAGAATCAATCCACCTATAAAGTCTTGCCAGTAAACTATTTACTTTACATTTTTTTAGGGAGTTTACTTTACACTTTTATAATAAACATTACCCCCTCATATTAATGCATTGTTAACAATATCTCACTCTTTTAGAGAGAGATGCCTTCTCTCTAAGTTTCTCACCACCTATGTTTTGCCCCTCCATTCTGTTGGAGAGATCTCCCCTCCACAATGGAGGCATGTTCCCTTCTGCAATAGAAGTTCCCCCCTCCCTGGTGAAGGTTCCTTTAGTTACTTGCTGCCACCCTAGTCCCACCATCATCGCGATTTCAGTTTCGCTACCATATCACCACCATTTCACCTCTTGCTGCTACCGACCAAAATCCACAAGATCCGTTCATCAAGAACATCAATGGGGGTCCTCTCTGTTGCTCTTGGTACCCAACTGAGAAACTCAGATTTGTATGCCACAATCTTTGTCTTAACCGAGCGTCCTCCACCAGAGCCGACGCCTCATGTTGAACAGATCTCCCACTTCGGCCTCCTGAATCTGCTATCGCTTAATACTCTGAAGCTTGTTTTGGTCCCCACCCACCGTCGATGCCCATCCTTGTACGGCCTCCCTGGAAGCCACCAGATAAAAGTGGTAAGCTTTATGTTGTGTTTTCAGTTGTTGGGACTCACCCTGGTTATGTGCAAGTTTTTTGGTTTATTAGGGGCTTCCAAGCTGCCAAAGTTAACATAGCACATTATGTGTTTGTTGGAATGCCACAACAATGATGGGTCATTTGGAAAAATAAGGTTTGGCTAGGTCCTCATGGTGCTCGAATCAGCTTTTGCAACCCCTTCATGTTTTGGTTGTCTTTTATTTTGTTGATCAAAGTTGACACTATTGAGACCACTTATAGTCGAAACGCGCCTGCAACAGTAGTCAATTTGATCCGTAACTAGATAGATAAAAAGACTGTGGATTCTCTACTCTTCGTTGTCATTGATTGTGGAAGGAAGGTATTTCAATGCAGAGGGATAGTTTACAGATGCTGGTATAGTGGCAAAATGTTGGCCTCTAGTCAATCTTTGGTTTCATATGATCATGTCTTATTAGATTTTAGTGTTAGAACTTTTCTTTTAAGCATATGGAGATAGTCCAAAAGCTCTTGTGTCATCTTCATTGTAATCTTGTTGGAATTATCCTTTAATGAATGAATTTTCATTTACCGTAAAAAAAAAAAAAAAACATCACCCCCCCCCCCCCTCATCTATCGGTTATTGTTACCAAGATCATCCTTAATTCCTCATAGGCGCTAAGGGTGACAACGAAAAGTAAAGATGAAGAAATATAATTCATAAGTTGTTTATTACTAAGGATTGATAATACTAATAGGTGGTTTGAGGTAAGCAACACAAATGTTAGAATGATCTATTGAGGAGATAATGACTTCGACTTCCCTCGATATCAAAATAACAACTATAATCATTTGTCGTTAATAAGTTACTGATCACCTTCTGTCAAAAAAGGAAGGAAATGGAAGAGGGGAGATCTTATTATTGTATTTGAGTTGTTTGGTTTAATTATTTGATGGGAGAAAGTGAGCAAAATCTTTACTAAACCAATTTCAGCTTCCCCAAAAGTGGAGGATTTGAATGGGAGAGAATAATTATTTCATCTTTATACTCAAATATCATTTTATTTAATTTAAAATTAAATATTAGAATGATGGAAAATATAATTTTACATTTTTCCTCCATTAAAATCTAGCTCATCACTTCATCAAATCAAACACAAAATGTTTTTAAATTTATCCCTTCTTCTCCCATCCATTAAAAAATAACTCCTATCTTATTTGTTGAATCAAATGTACTTTAAGGCTTTGATTGGGTTTTCATAGGATAAGGGGGGAGGTCTTTGAGAAAAAGTAAGGAGGAGACACATAGGAGAAGGGAAAAGAATGATAGATCCCCTAATTTGTATAAGTGACTTATTTTTCTTCATACTATAAAATTTCTCTAACGTGAAAAAACTCAAAAGTTATACTGGATAAAAAACTTGGCTTAAAAATATTTAACTCCTTTCCATCTGGTTATAATACTCTCAAAATTAAAAAAATATATTAATCATAGACAATGTCATTTCATTCTCCACAAAAACATTTCTATGTCTCAACTTATTTTTTTTAATAGCAAAAAAAAAAAACAGAGATTTTTATATCTTTCTCTCCTCTTGCCAATCCCCCCAAATCTTTCTCTATCCTCTTGTCAATCCCTCAAAGCTCTTCCATTCTCTCTCCTCCCTCCTCCAAACTCTTAAATGAGGCTTAAAGTGTGTTAAGATGGTTAGGTGATTTGTGGTGGGGGCATAGAGATTGGAGTGATCCTCTTGTCTACAATGATGGAAGGTGGGAATGGAGGCTTTTATTATATTTATTTTCCGATGGAGTGTAATTAATAGTTAAGTCGCTTAGTATATGATAATCAAAACATATCAATGCTGAATTCCATTAAGAGAGTTTTAACAAATTAAAATCATTATTGTAAAAAAAAATGCATATCTTCTTCTTTCTCTTGTTCCTTATTTCTTCATAAAAAAAGTAAAAATAAAAATCAAATATTATAAATTTATAATTACAATTATTCCATCCATCTTGAGCCTGTTGCTTTAAAATACATGCTTCATAAGCTACTATTAATTAGGATTCGGTGGAGAACAGATTATGTTTGCATTTTATGTGCTAGAAGGATCTCAATGTGTTTTACTAGATTCTGTCCATGGATTTCAATGTGACTGCCAAAAATGATGTTAGTGCGTTGACATTCTTCTGGTACTCAAAACGTGCCATTTTTGGAGATGCATGCGACTCTTTCCATGCAGAATAAGTTATCCCTCCAAAGCGCCATATACAAATACTCTACTACCAATTTTGCCATATAATTGAATAATTGAATCAACTATCCATATTGACAATAATGTCTTCACTTTAATCCCACTTAAAGACAATCCTAATCAAGCAACAGTGTCCAAAAATATTTGGCCCTTTGTATTTATTCTTTCATTCTGTAAACATGCATTTTTACTCTTTCTATATATACAGTGACATAAAGATTTTAGCCGTATCACAATAAAGTATGGAAAATAAAAGTAAACCCAGACACAGAGAACCGGATAAATAATGTTGGAGTAAATATGATATGACCAAATATTCGTTTTACCCCTATGTCATAGCAAGGGACAACCATGCATGTGTATAAATATAAGCCCAACTATATATTTCTTTGCTAACATATGATGAGAAATACATAAACTAAGATTGTTTGAGGAAAACTTCATGTTCCCTCAAAGGCTTCCAGTATTCGGTAATATAATTACTTGAATGCTGGAAGGTTTTGTAGGAACTTGATAGCTTCTTCTATGTGAATATGATTCAATATTCAAAACCACTCTATCAAAATTTATGCATTTATAGAAGAACCTCTTTGGCTATAATTAGAATGAAGCGTAAGGGGAGCTGAATATTGAGCAAGAAACCTATCAATTTTTCATAATAATTTAGATTTTATCTATCAATGTATTGGTCAGAAGACCAACACTGGTGGGTGTCGTTCTTACTTCTCCGACATATCAATACATCATTGCCTGTCGCTGCAACTTAATGAATATTGCATATTAGGATTTAGGACAACTCATCCATCCCCTACCTCTGTTTCTTTTCTCTCAATAACACTCAAACAAGATCATAGATTCTCTTCCATTTCCTCCTCACTCTGAAACAAGTCTTGAAGTACTCAGTTGTATTTCACTAAGTAAAAATCAGCGTCAATAATCCGATTCATGAGCCTGTTTCATATACAAAAGCAATCATATACCGAGCAACCCAAAATATAGGCTGCAAAGAATGATGCCATGGGAGTAACATGGATAGAGCAAACTCCCAGCAATTGAAAAAAAGTGTATGTCTAAAACAAAAAATCAGTATACAAAGCATCCAAAATAGAACAGAGTTGATATCTTGCCAGCAACAAACAGCTTGGATACCAATTTCTCAATCTGTAATGTAAATCACAGAAGATATTAAGAATAAATATTTTATTTGTGTGCTTTTTTTGATAAAATTATGGTACTTATATTCACATTGTTAATATACTGCAACTATTATGAAATGAATATACCAAAAAATCGTCAATTCATCATCAATAATAACTGGACAGTTAAATGCTCTTGGTAAAAGATTAATATGAACATTGTAAAAGAGAAAATTGAGCTCTCGGATTTCATGAAAGTAATTTGATTATTGGAGAAGGCGGTTATGATGGGATGTAGAATGAGCTTTGATTCAGTATAGAAATTTTCCAGTGTGCATAAAGTGATAATATTTAGATTTAGATAGGAGAAAAAGGAAGCACTCACTTTTTAGACTACAAATGTCAACGCCTTTACATTCTTTACACCTGAATGGTTATCTGTGATCAATCAAGACATTTTCCACCCAAGTGGTTATGGAAAGATTTTTTATAGAAATAATGTAATAGAAGTTGTATATTTAGTTACCTCATGATAATATGACCAGTCCAAGGTACAAAGATGCGCAAAGAAATGCGAACGATATCATTCCCCTAAAAGTGGAATACATTATAGAAAGGAATGTCAATGATGAATAGTTAAAAACAAAAACAGTGCATGCTAACTATCTCACTTTGCCCCCTATTGCTATACTATTACGGTTATCGTATTTTCTTTCGTCTCCAATGTTAAAGACGATAAGCATCATTAATTACTACCTTTTTCCTTGTTAATTATCCACTGTCCTATTTATTTTGTGAATTCGCTTACTGTAATCCCTCTCTTCCCACCAAATAAGAAAGTGGGTAATTCATAAGAAAAAATTAGCAATTAACGATGCCTACAGTAATTTTGCAGATGTTAGAAAAACAGTACTGTTATAACAATCTCAATAATCTATTTTTGTAAAGAAATTTCAAAACTTTCAGTAAACAACAGGGTGACAAAATTAAAACGAGCATAAAAAATAGTGGCTTTATTTATTATAGGATAACTTGTATTAAAAAATCCTAATTTCAATCCTATAAAACCAGTAACTGTTGGCCCAAAAGGACTTTTTTGTATTGAAGTATGTTTCCATTAGGAAAAACTCACCAAATAACTCCCCACCCAAAACCATTACAAGGGCAAGGGCAGACTTCTGCAAACTTCTCAGCATCACTAGAGTTAACTCTCCTAGATATTAAATCATCGTAAATATCTACACCATACAAAATTCAATCATATGATATAAGTGATGTCAATAGAGTTGTTATCCAAATTGAAAATGAAACGTATAAAAAGTGGTTGAAAGCATACCATAAACTGAAAACAAACTGTTCATAACTCCTGAAAATCAAATCATAAATAGTTATCCATACATTTCAAAGAAATGACACAAATACCAACCAGGGACAAGTTCAAAATATTTGAAGGAAACACGTGAAGAGGACAGGAACATACCGATGAAGAGAATGACATAGCGAAGGATATGGACTTTCGTTTTCTCTTGCAGAAGCCAAATCACAGCAATAAAAACAATAAATCCTGAAATTCATTGATCAAGAAGCATAATGTGAGAAACCGTAATGATATCATATCGTCTTTCCTTTTTGACTTTTTATTTCAGAAGATTGTAAAATTGCTCACCAATACAGAGTCCCCGGAGTGTCCACTTTTTGGATAAAGGTATGTTAGCGAGACATAGAAAAAGGGAGAAAAGTCAGGAACATATATCTTCAAAAGATTTGGTACAAACAATTTCACTTCTGCATGTATAATATCTTACATTTTTAGCAACAAAGAGCACAATAACCAGAGCAGCAATAAAGCAACCAGCAGCAATCCTTGCAGTAAGAATATTTGTAGAAGCAAGAATCAAAGCCATTCCCCAAAATGATGAACCAAGATCTAGAGAAAAACCAATCAGAGAAATGGTAAATACAACTGAAAAGTGCTCTTATCAAACACAAATCATATGCTTGCTTTTAAGGTTTGGGTGTCTGTGTTTCTATTCAAGATTTATAGCGTTGACATATTTATAAACCTCATTTTGGAGGGAACTTAGGATGTACGCAATTTGACATCAAAGCCATAGCAATGCAACTTGTGGTGTTGTTAGTATCAAAAGACTTGTGCATAAAGCCTCGTTTCAAAATTGGCTTCAAGAAATTTAGGCTCTATTTGGTAAAAGGTATCGGATAAGTTAGCAGATAACGGATACGCTGATAGATTGAATTTGAAGTGTTTGGTAAAATTAACGGGTGAATTGATAAATATAAAATATAGATAAAACAGTTATTTTTAATTAATACTAAAATCATACAATTAAGATAACGAGGATAAAAATGAGAGAGAAATGATATATTATGAGCTCTAACGCTACTTGAAGTGGCATTTGAAAAAACGATACAGTCTAACTTAAAGTTAATATGTCAACTGAAAACTATGGGAGAAAAATGCATTACATCCAGCAGGCAAGATCAACCAGTATATGCCACCACGCGTCTGTGTTACCCCTCCCTCGTTTGCATGAACCTGAATTCCCTCCACCTATTGGCATCAAACTAACAATGATTCAGCATGCATTGGAAAGAAATAAGGACAAAAAAACTTACAGCAGAATCAAACATATGAAACTTTTCAGTTTTAATAAAATAAGGCTGATGAGGCCCGGCCAGCAGCAGAAAAACACATAATGCTAACACGTAGCAGAATGTATTGGTAAGAATATATTACACAACTTCACTTTATTGAAACATGCATTTGGAATTCAGGATTCAGAAGTATTGACTTGATATGAATAAGTTATTCAACATCTTACCTTACAACAACTAAAATAACAAAACTTTTCCTTAAATCTATGAATCCATAATTTGTTAGCTGGATAGTAAAATTGATATTGCTGTAATTACCACAAATTAATTAAAAATACAGAGATTATTTTTAACACAAAAGATTCTTGCATTTTTACAAGGCATAGTTCCTAAGAGTACGAAGGCAAGACAATCTTAAAAGAACTTGTAGTACGGTCATGGAATAAAAACGGGTTTCTTTTTTGTGTTTTTCCCCCTTCATCTGTTCATATAATTCATTTTGATCTCAAGGAACAACATTAAGAAAATCAGAAATGTGCTCGCCTGTCCCTAGTTGTCAAATCAAAACTTCCAATAGCTCCAAAAGAGCATAAGTCAATACATCCAAGAATACTTCTATAACCCCTGCCTTTCAAGTCTGCGTCTTACTTGACACAAATGTATAGTTATATATATAGCGGACAATTATTGTTGTTTTAAAGCTTCTATTGTTTCCATAAATGTGAGAATACGATCGCTAAGATCATTATGGCAAAACACTGGGACTCTCCATCATAAGCAACTCACTAGGTTAACTAACATTACAACCTTAAATCAGACCATGCCCTGCTAATAATATTTTGTTTGGGAAGTAAAAATCCGTCACCCGTGTATAAAACGCAACAAAATAAAATAGATCAAGAGACGAGCTTTGAAAGTTATTTCCATTCTTACCAAGCTGCTAGTGAACAATGGTTGGTTACATATTTGCTTATAAATAACAGCAATAAGAGCCATTTTGGTCCAAGAAATTCTGAATTTTTGAAATATGATATTGAAAGCCATTACATGTATATGTATACTCATGTTCTTCAGGGCATAGAATACAAGTTAAAACTTGTAACATGTTGTAGACAAAAAAATTCATCAAGAGTTGTCTACTTGTATCAGCAAATAGCATTAAGCTCCTACATTTAAAGTTTTACCTTGCCACAAGTGAGCAAACAGGCAACTGCATGACTCGCTTCGTGCAGAAACACAGTGATGAGCTTAAAAGGCGTAAGCAGAAAAGTCCTCCATAGCTGTAATCACCACAACAAAGTATTAGCATAACAAGATCAGTTGTACAGCCACTGAGACACATGACATTGTACCCAAAAGCAAAAAAACTACATCACGTAAATATCTAAAGTTATTAAGTCTAGATAAATAACTGCAACCTCGCTGGTTTAACAACAATCCAAATTCAAAGTAGCATATAAATCAATAGTATACGATAAAGACTAAGGACTTTGTTTTGAAAAATTCAATTGTCAAATGTGAAGTCAACCCAGTTGTTGAGTTCACACATCCAGGTAGTATTTAGTATTTATTCTGATTAGGTCACCCAATTGATCTATCTACCAAACTTTCACAACTAATCTGAGATTTAATTCATACAACAATGAAAAATAATTCATTAATAAACCTCTTAGCTATTCAACCATGTGGCACTCTCATGAAAAACTTCCCAGAAGGAAAAATCCATTGGTTTGATTTTGGAAATCGGATTTCCTGCACACATTCACGCAATTAGTGACTGCATGATTGTTTGATCAAGACAAGACGGTCCAATCTCAAACAAATTTTAATTTTCTTCAAAAACTAAATCTACCAAGTTTAAGATCTGGACCATCCATCTTGACCATACAGCCATGCAATCAATGACTGTGCGAATGCGTGCAGTCAATGACCGCAGAGAATCTCGGTCTTTGATTTTAATGGCAAATGAGCAATCAAAATTCACAACAAACCAAAAAAAAAATTCAACATAGCAACATCATTTGTGACAGTCCAAATTCAAAAGCTCTTTCCTACTATCATGAAGTTATAAATGAAATCAACTAAAGTAAAGCATTATAACACCATAAAATATAACCATTAATTATATCAAAAATTACAGTAAAATATAAACTAAATCCTCAACAATTAAGAAAAATGGGTTTAGAGAGAGAGAGAGGATGGTACGAGGAGGATGACAACGGTGTAGACACCAACAAAAGCAATGAAGAGTTTCTGGTCGTGATCACAACAGTTCTTAAGCTCCCAGTTTGGCATTGCTATTCTCCTTAAACTGAACAAAATTCAACCTTTGAAGAACAAATGAAGAATGATGTTTTTTTTTTGTGTTGGTTAAATAAAAGGGAGCGGTTTTTTTGGTTTAGGGTGGGTGGAAAAGGTGAGAGAAAGTTGCAAGGAAAGAAAGAAAAAAAAAAATTGCTTATAAGAAAAGGAAAATACAAAAAGAGTAAAGTATATTTTGTTTCTGCTACTGGATCCAGTCAAAAAATTCTTATACTGGATAGATTGGGTAAGGCTTTATCACCAACGCGTAATAATAAAGTCAAATCAAATTAGCCAATCAACATGTTTTTCAGTTCCACAAGTATCAAGAAAAAAGTTAAGAATTTCACTCAAAATTAATTGAATGACATGGGAATGGTCGAACGGGTCTTTTTCAGTTTATCATAAGTTTTGAATTTTAATTCAACTTTGGTGTTAAATTTTTTCGTCCATTGCGCCTTTAATCGGTTTGAGGATTAGTTTATGGAGTTGTGTGTAAAGGATGTTCGATTCACATTAATAAAAGTTGCAGGAAGAATTATGTTAATTGAAAAAGGAAAATGTATTTTGATTAAAGAAATACTATTTTTACACAATCTTGACATTAAATTTGACAATAATGTAGTTTCAATATATGTTATCGTAACGAAACTTAATGACTATCAAAATTTTAATCTTACCTTTTTGTAATTTTTTGACACATCATCAAAATTATATCTTTTTGTGTCTTTTGGTTCAACCGTCTCTTATTTTTTCTCTCCTAAAAAACAAATTAAAACAATTTTTAAAAAAAAAACTTATTTTTTTAAAGAACAAACAAACTTAATTTTAACACAATCAAAACACATTTTCACAATAACTTAATCTTTTTTTGAAAGAATAAACTAAACTAACTTAATCATAATCCCAAACAAAATGTAATAACTAATTGATTAATAATTAAAAAAACAAAAAATAAATTAAATTATAATAAGAAAATGAATCAGGTTTGATAACATGAACCCTAATTTCTAAAATCTCTAATTTCTTGTAACACCCACACTAAATTATCTAGAATATTTAGTATGTGTATTAATCTGATACTGGATACATTAAAATTTTCAATAATAATAATATAATACAACTGAATGAATACGAACATGCTCGTATATACAACCAATCAAGTACCATAAAATACACTTATATATATATATATATATATATATATATATATATATATATATATTGTCTGACAACCTCCTGAGCTGGTACAAGCCGAGCATCTGCACTCCATTCAGCGTCTTCCTGAAGAACTTCATCACGAACCTCTTGCTTACCTGAAAACTTGCACCAGAAGGATTGGGATGAGACATAATGTCTCAGTGAGCTTCAGCCCAACCTACTGTTGGCAACCTCGGGGAAACCTAGGGTCGCCATGCACTAACTCTTGGCAATCTTGGGGATACCTACGATCGCCGTCAATCTCTACATATTCCACGATCAAGGGGAAAAACTAGGATCGTTGTATGTCTCTATCTTATGCTGAGCATATAAATAATCTCATACTTAGTGATCTGGGGGCATCCTATGATCACGTTCTGTTATCTGATGACTACTTCGTCATAACTCTTAATATAATATATACACATATTCATCTTGCTCATAACATAAAGTTAGAAGTTAGGGTGTAACACACAATAATTATCTTGGTTCATTTTACGGAGTGTGAAGGTGAGAAAAACACACAAGAAGGGGGGTTGAATTGTGTGTGGGTAGTTTTTCCTTTTTCTTTCTCAAAAGCTTAAGTTAAGTTCAGAATCTGATGTTGATCAGTTCCGAACCTTTTTCAGAGTTTGTTTAGCAGCGGATAAAAACTTAAAAAGAGAGGGAAAGAGAGACACACAATGTTTTTATACTAGTTCCTTCCACAAGTTGGAAGTAGTCTAGTCCCCTTGTTACTAACAAGAGATTTGAACTATAATCAAACTGATTACAATTGCTCAGAACACAAAGTAATGAGACTTCAATGCTCAAACACCTAGTAAGAGACTTCTAATGCTCAGAACACAAAGTAATGAGACTTCCCTGCTCAAGACACACAGTCAAGAGACTTCCAATGCTCAGAACACAAAGTAATGAGACTTCTAATTGCTCAGAACACTAAGTAATGAGACTCAGGATGCTCAGCACGCAGACTGAGACTTTGGTTCAAATTGAATTACAAAGATATAAAGTTTGAGTTGAACACTTGATCAAATATCAGAGGTGTTCACTTAATACAACACAGGTTTAGACTCTGTACTTAAGGAATTCTAAGATACACAAGTTTGAAAGAATTCCTAAGAGTTTTAGTGACTTGTTGAACTTTGATAGCAAAACAGAGCACGGTTTCAGTCTTTAGTTTTTCAGAGTCTTGGCAATTTCCTTCTTCAAATCTTCTTCCTTATATAGAGGAGAATAGAGCTGTTGAGGATTGCCCAGAAATTAAGCAAAGAGCCGTTGCAATTGGAGGCTAGGTCCAGCTGAGTTTGTGAGCTAAAACTGAGCAGAAAAACAGAGTCACACAGCCATTTTTGAATTTGCTTTCCTTAAAAGCTGGGGAATGTTTCTGCAAGGGAGGCAACTGTTCCATTGGAGTTGTTCTGACACTGCAGGCATTAAATGTTGAAGGAGACAGTTGCTTTTCTTTCCACGTCAGACTTCAGAAGCTTCTCTTCAGACGTACGGATCAGAAGCACACTTCAGAAGCAGGCTTCAGACGCACTGTTCATCAGACGCTCACTTCAGAAGCACTGTTCATCAGACGCACTTCTTCAGACGTTGACTTTTGTTGACCTTCAGAAGCACTCTTCAGACGTTGACTTCTGTTAACCTTCAGACTCAGCCTTCAGACGTTGACCAACGTTGACCTTCAGACTCAGCCTTCAGAAGCACCCTTCAGACTCTGGCTTCAGACGCACCCTTCAGACTCTGCCTTCAGAAGCTGCTTCAGACCCAGTTTTGCTTCAGACTTGCAACAAAGGCTTCAATGCTTTCTTTCTTGCTCTAAGCTTGTTCTTCCATAACCAATATTAATTACCACACATTAAGAACATGGTTCTGCACACTAGAACAAAGCATTAGCAATACCAATTTTCTTTTTAACACTTTGTTATCATCAAAACCTTAAAGAGAGTTTGTTCATACATTTTGTTTCAACAATCTCCCTCTATCCAAAAGACAGTTGTTCATACATTTTGTTCCAACAATCTCTCCCTTTTTGATGATGACAAACATAAGTATTAATCAGAAAATTGTTGTTAATTTAATTAACAAGTTGACTGCAGGGTATGAGGTTTGTAAGCTCCCCCTGAGTCTGATCCAGGTTAATTAAATTCAGTTAAGATCAAAACAGATGAGAATTTCAGAATTGTTGTTAAGTTTAATTAACAAGCTGACTTCAGGAGAGGTTTGCAGGCTCCCCCTAGGTCTGATAATCCTCAAGGTTAGGTTTGCAAGCTCCCCTTGATTCTTATCCATGTTAATTAAATTTAACTTAAAGCAATAAACTGAAATTATCACTCAGAATTGTAAATAACAAGCTGACTTCAGGTTCTGAGGTTTGTGAGCTCTCCCCCTAAGTCTGATAATCCACAGGATGAGTTTTGTAAGCTCCCTGAGTCTTATCCTTGTTATTTAAATTCATTTCAACTCACTAAGAGTAATGTATATCTCAAAAAAAAAAAATTACTCCCCCTTAACAGAGATTAAAAGCAGTTCTCATAAGTTAACTTCAATCAGAACTTAACTTATGTTCAGAGCTCAGGCCTTAATACCTTTTACTTCCTCTCATAAGTTAATTAACTGACAAAAATTAACTTATATTTAGAGCTCAGGAGCTTTAATACTTGTTTTACATTTCTCCCCCTTTTGTCATCAACAAAAAGAAAATTTCAGAAAAGAAAAATTTCCAGAGTTTTAAGAGGGTTTAAAAACATGTGAGATAATCATGCAATCATATAGGTATCAAGCAGCAAAGATGAACATCAGAGCAGACTTAATTATACATGAGTATATGACATTGCATTTTTTAAAAAAATAGAATGATGTTCAGAAGCATAAAAAGATAGTTTAGAGCATTCTTTGTTCAGACACAGTTGTTCAGTATATCTTATTCAGTATCACTGAACTATTTTAGACAAAATTGTTCAGATCATATACCTACTGAAGGATTTAGCACAACTGAACTCTTTTCAGAAACTGAAAAGGTATTGCTGCTGATACCAAGATATAGCATTTGGTTCAGTGCTGCTGAATTCTTTCAGACAAATCTGATATCAATTTTTAAATAAGTTCTGAAAGACTGAACATGTCTGAAACTAATTTGAGCATTTAAAAAAAATGTGTCTGTGTTTAAACATTTCAGAACTGAAAACAGAAAAACACATTTTTATATTGAGGACTTTGGGAGGGACAAAGTATAACTTTCAAAGCTTTAAATCATCATTGCCCAGGGTTATACTTATCAGATTCTGACCAAAAGTTTGATAACTATCAGATTCAGAAGTCAGAAAATCCAGGTTCTGAACCTTCAGACTCTGAAGTTTTTCAGGGCTTAACTTTCTTCAGACTCTCAAAAATGAGTGTCTGATAAGTCTTAGCTTCTGATGAACTCAGAATCTTAGTTTTCATTCAGATTCAAGCATATTTTTCAAGAGATAAAGTGCATGTTCAGATTCTTTTTAATAAAGTTAAATCTTTCTTCTGTTAGGGGTTTTGTGAATATGTCAGCCCATTGATGATCAGTATCAATGAACTGGATATCCAAAACACCCTTCTGAACATAATCTCTTATAAAATGATGTTTTATTTCTATATTCTTGGCTCTAGAATGCAGAATTGGATTTTTAGACAGACATATTGCAGCAGTATTATCACAATAAATAGGAATGCTATCTGCATGAATCTGATAATCCTCTAATTGATGTTTCATCCAGAGCAGTTGTGTGCTACAACTTGCAGCTGAGATGTATTCTGCTTCTGCTGTTGACAAAGCAATAGTTGCTTGTCTTTTGCTGGCCCAGGATATCAGATTCTCACCAAGAAACAGACAGTTTCCACTGGTGGATTTTCTTTCAATCATGTCCCCAGCATAATCAGCATCACAGAATCCAACTAGCTTATAATCCAAGGATTTCTTATACAGAAGTCCCATATTAGTTGTTCCTTTCAGATACCTGAAGATTCTCTTGACAACAGTCATATGAGATTCTCTAGGATCTGACTGGAATCTAGCACACAGACAAACACTAAACAAAATATCTGGCCTAGAAGCAGTTAAGTATAACAGAGAACCTATCATACCTCTGTAGAGCTTCTGATCTACTTTTGAGCCAATGTCCTCTTTGCTTAAGGTGCAGGTTGGATGCATAGGTGTTGTCATCAGCTTACAGTCATCAAGCTGGAACTTCTTCAGAAGCTCCTTTGTATATTTGGACTGATGAACATACACACCATCTTTGCATTGATTGATTTGAATTCCCAGAAAGAATTTCAATTCTCCCATCATGTTCATTTCAAATTCATCCTGCATTAACTTTGAAAATTATTTGCAAAGAGAGGCATTAGTAGAACCAAATATGATATCATCAACATATATTTGCACAATTAAGATGTCTTTCTTAAGAGTTTTTCTAAAGAGTGTATTGTCAACTTGACCTCTTACAAAATCATTTTTAAGTAAGAAATTGCTTAGTCTTTCATACCAAGCTCTAGGAGCTTGTTTCAGACCATACAAGGATTTCTTAAGTTTAAAAACAAAATCTGGATTTTTAACATCTTCAAAACCAGGAGGCTGTTTAACATAAACTTCTTCATAAATAACACCATTTAAGAAAGCACTCTTAACATCCATTTGGTATAAGATGATATCATGATTAATAGCATAGGAAAGAAGTAACCTGATTGCTTCCAGTCTTGCAACTGGAGCAAATGTCTCAGTGTTGTCAATTCCTTCCTGCTGGCTGTAGCCTTGAGCAACCAGTCTTGCCTTGTTTCTGATCACTTCTCCTTGTTCATTAAGCTTGTTTCTGAACACCCATTTTGTTCCAATAATGTTCTTGTTATTTGGTTTGGCAACCAGATCCCAGACATCATTCCTTTGAAACTGGTTCAGTTCTTCTTGCATAGCTACAATCCAACCATCATCTGCAAGTGCTTCATCAGCTGTTGTGGGCTCAATCATTGATAGCAGACCAATCATGGATTCATTCTGACTGAATGCTGATCTTGTTTTCCTTGGACTGTTTTTGTTCCCAATAATCAGCTCCTCAGGATGTGAAGACTTGTACTTGAATGAGGTTCTGGGTGGATTAGCTTCTGAAGAATCATCAGGGGCTTGTTCAGAACTATGCTGGTCTTGATTTGCTTCAGGAGGAGTGTCATTATCAGAGAGTTTCTCAGTTTCTTCAGTATTTTCAGCTTCTGAACTTTCTTCAGACTCTGAACTATGTTCAGGTTCTGAAGGTTCTTCTGAGAGTCTGAAATGTGCAAAACTCTCAACCAGCTCTGGTATTTCATTACCAGGCTTCTTATCATCAAATCTAATGTGTATTGATTCTTCAACAACATGTGTTTCAGAATTATACACCCTGTATGCTTTAGATCTCTCTCAGTATCCTAAAAAGATACCCTTTTGAGCCTTAGCATCAAATTTCTTTAGGTAGATCTTATTGTTCTGTATGTAGCAAGTACAACCAAACTGATCAAAATAAGAAATACTTGGTTTTCTTCCTTTAAAAAGTTCATATGCTGTTTTATTCAGAATAGGTCTGATATAGATCCTGTTCTGAATATAACAAGTTGTGTTAACAGCTTCTGCCCAAAAGTACTTTGCAATTTTGGATTCATGGATCATGGTTCTGACCATTTCTTGCAAAGATCTGTTCTTTCTCTCTACAACCCCATTTTGTTGTGGAGTTCTAGGAGATGAGAACTCATGGAGAATTCCATGATCTTCACAAAAATTTTCAAAAGGCTCATTTTCGAATTCCCCACCATGATCACTTCTGACTTTTAAAATTTTCAAGTCAGTTTCATTTTGTACTTGTTTGCAGAATTTGTAAAACACATCATATGTTTCATTTTTAGTTCTAAGGAATTTAACCCAAGTCCACCTACTATAATCATCAACAATTACAAGTCCATACTTCTTCCCATTGATTGAAGCTGTTCCAACAGGACCAAACAGATCAATGTGAAGCAGTTCTAAAGGTCTTGAGGTGGAAACAATGTTTTTGGATTTAAAAGAAGTTTTAGAAAATTTTCCAATTTGGCATGCTCCACAAAGAGCATCTGAGTGATAGTCAATGTTTGGCAGGCCTCTAACTAGTTGCAACTTACTAAGCTTAGAGATGAGTCTCCAGTTAGCATGTCCCAACCTTTTGTGCCATACCCATTTCTCATCACTCACAGACAGAAGGCAAACTACCTTCTGCTGAACCAATTCTGAAAAATTGATTTTATAAACATTGTTTTTCCTATTTCCTTTGAACACAACAGATTTATCATTGTTGTTGATTACAGTACATGTGTTCTTATTAAACAGGACTTCATAATTACTATCACATAATTTACTTATGCTAAGTAAATTATGTCTCAGTCCATCTACCAGCCAAACATCATCAATGTACAGGGAAGAATTACCTATCTTACCAGTACCAATGATCTTTCCTTTCTGACTTCCTCCAAACCCCACAGTTCCTCCCTCTTTCAGAGTCAGGGTTTGGAACATAGACTTGTCTCAGGTACCAGGACCTTGCCTTTTCTTTGGATGACAAGCATATCTGCAATAGAAATGATCTCAGACTTAGGTACCCAGATTTTCATGGGTCCTTTATGGTTAGTCCTGAAAGGTTTAGCCTTTTGCATCTTGTGTCTGGAGTTATAGACCTCAGAATTGTTCAGATATCTAGGATATGAATCCTTAAATCTTGAATAAGTCTGGGTTTTAGAAACTGAGTTCTTCAGAACCTGAGTTCTCAAAGGTCTGGACTCAGATTTCTTCAGAACCTGAGACTTGAAGGTCTTTGGTTCTGAGTTGTTTAGAGTTTGAACCATTGAGCACTTTGGTTCTGATTTCTTCAGAACTCTAATTTTGTTAGCTCCAGACACAAGGCAAGCTTCAGTTTGACCTTTCTTAAAACAGTCAGAAACAAATAACAGATTGGCTTTCTTTTGCTTGCTTTGCTTGCTTTGCCTGACATTCTGAGATTGAAAATGTTTTGTATAGACTGGTTTAGTAGTTTTTGAAGCTTTCATGAGCCCAGTCTTAAGTAAAATTTGAGTTTGAATTCTTCAGACTCTGAGACTTACTAGTTTCAGGTTCTAAACTCTTCAGACTCTGAACATTTTCAGGTTTAGAGTCTGATTTTCTCATACTCTTAGGCTTAGGACCTTTTGGTTTAGACTTTGGCAAGGTTTTAACATCTGCCTTCATCTTCCCCTTAGGTTCAGAAGCTTTAGAGTCTGAGCAGTTCAGAACTTCAGACTCAGTAGTCCCAGTTTCTGTTAAATTCTGTTTCTCAGAATTATCAGAAGCAGGCACAAAGCATATCTCATTGCCTTTCATAATATTTTCAGAACAAGATGATATTTTTGATTCATTTGAAGAATTGAATGAATCATTTTTAAAACCAATGCCTTCACCTTTGTTTCTGTAAATACTATAAATCATAGAAGCAATCTTACTTCTATTGATTCCAGTTAAAATAAAGTCCTGAAGAGTTATTTCATGTTCACTTGGAATTTCTTCAGGTTTCTTATGAGCCTCATCTCTGAGTTCTCTAACTTCTTCATCAAACTTAATGATTTGATTCTGAAGTTTGAGATTTTCCTCATTCAGCAAGTTATGTTTATTTTTCAAAGATTTTAATTCACCTAACTTGCTTTTGAGATGACTCATAAGATCTTTAACTGTTTCAATCAGTTCAGATCTTGTAAGTTCAGAGTATACCTCATCTTCATCATCTGTGTCTGAACATGATTCTGCATCAGAAAATGCAGTTGCCATTAAAGCCAGATTTGCTTCCTCTTCATCAGACTCAGACTCATTGTCAAGATCATCCCATGTTGCCATGAGACTCTTCTTAAGTTTGTTTCTGAAGCTGCTGGTCTTGGAGCTGGTCTTCTTTGCTTTTTCCTTTGACTTGTCCATCTGAAGTTCAGGACATTCAGCAATGAAGTGCCCAGGTTTCTTGCAGTTGTAGCAGTCCTTCTGGTTTTCCCTCTTTGAACCAGATCCTTTAAAGTTAATGCTTCTGTTAGAGAATTTCTTCTTTCTATTCATTAAGTACTGAATTCTTTTGGAAAGCATTGCAAGCTCTTCAGCATCTGAATCTTCTTCAGAATTTCCCTCAGGAAATTCTTCTTCAGATTCAATAGCTTTTAGAGCTTTAACAGGCTTTCTTTTGGATTTCAGTGCTATTGATTTAGGCTCTCTAATAGACTCATCTTCATTAAGTCCCAGTTCATGCACCTTGAGGGAGCTTATAAGATCTTCAATACTTAGAGTATTTAGATCTTTAGCTTCCTCAATAGCAGTTACTTTGGGTCTCCATTTAGATGGCAGACTTCTTAGGGTTTTGTTCACATGATCAGCTGTGGTATAACTCTTCTTCAGAATTTGAAGTCCAGAAACCAGAGTCTGAAATCTTGAGAACATTGTCTCAATATTTTCATCCTCTTTCATTATGAACAGCTCATATTGCTGAACAATAATATTAGCCTTAGCTTCTCTAACCTTTTTGTTACCTTCATAGTTAGAGCAGAGGGATGTGAAGATGGCTTTTGCTGTTGATTTGTCACTCAGCTTCTGGTACTCAGTGTGAGGTAGGGAATCCACAATGATTCCTCTCACATTGTGATGCTTTCTGTATATCTTTCTTTCTGCATCACTCAAGCCTCTTCTGTTGACAGCAACACCTTCTTCATCAACTGGAATCAGGGGCGGCAGCACCCCCCAGCAAGCCCGGGCACATGCCCGGGCTCAACCCATATTTTTTTTGTATTTTAGCCTAACTCAATAACCCATTAACCCACTTGAAAGAAAAAAAAAAGGGCAATTGAGATAATTTTATTCATTCTCCCTCATACACTCACCACAAAACAGTCAACCAGCAAAAAAGAAAGCATATGCGTTTCTTCTCTCAACTAGTAAAAGACCTGTGCAAAAACGCACAAGTCACGGAACATTGCGATAATTATATTTTTTTTAATGATTGCGACAATTATATAAAAACTAATTAGATTGTTAATATTGTAGAATGTTTATAGATATTAAATGAAAATTATGAGTATTAATGTAATGTTTCTATTAAATATTTTTTCTTATATATACATAAATTTGTTAAATAGTTGAGTCATACCAGTTATGAATTTTATTTGCTTATATATGCGAAAACAATTTTTTATGTAGATATATGAGAAAATTGATAAGATAAAATTTTGAAAACTCATGACTATTTTCAAAATCAAAATAAATGTTGTGTTTCTATTAAACAACTTTTTATTTTATATGCAAAAGACTGTTCAATGTTTACACCGCACCCATTGCGGATTTTATGTACTTATATCTTTATAAACAAATTTTTATATACATATATGAGAAAGTCAATATGATGGAAATTCATTACTATTTTGAATATCAACATTAATGTAGCATGTCTATTAAATAAATTTTTATTTTATATTTAAAACACTGTTAAATATTTAAACCGTTAAAATGACAATTATGGACATAAAATTAAGGAGATCATGAGCTTTAATAAAGATGATTACGAAACTTGGTTGGACTTCGATTTTTATATATTGTTAGTAGATTTATATATTGTTAGTAGATATGGCCATTATACAATGTGAATTTACTGTTAAAATTTTGTCCAGGCTATGTAAAATTCCTGGCTCCGCCACTGACTGGAATAGTGATTCCATCTTCTATAATATCCCATAAAGAATCATCAATACCAATTATATGGTTGTACATTTTGCTCTTCCACCATGAGAACTTTTCTGGGTCACCAGTAAACATTGGGGGTTTATTGTGTGAACTGGACTTTCTTTCCTCAGTACCATAGTCATATGAATATGATGTAGAAGTACCAGTACCTCTTTGTGGTCTAGGAGTGGGTGGAGGGGAACCACTTGACATGTTTTTCTCAGGATCTCACTGACTCACTGTTAAGTGATTGAATATCAGAACCGGAGCTCTGATACCAACTGAAGGTGAGAAAAACACACAAGAATGGGGGGGGGGGGGTTGAATTGTGTGTGGGCAGTTTTTCCTTTTTCTTTCTGAAAAGCTTAAGTTAAGTTCAGAATCTGATGTTGATCAGTTCTGAACCTTTTTCAGAGTTTGTTTAGCAGCGGATAAAAACTTAAAGAGAGAGGGAAAGAGAGACACACAATGTTTTTATACTAGTTCCTTCCACAAGTTGTAAGTAGTCTAGTCCCCTTGTTACTAACAAGAGATTTGAACTATATCAAACTGATTACAATTGCTCAGAACACAAAGTAATGAGACTTCAATGCTCAAACACCTAGTAAGAGACTTCTAATGCTCAGAACACAAAGTAATGAGACTTCCCTGCTCAAGACACACAGTCAAGAGACTTCCAATGCTCAGAACACAAAGTAATGAGACTTCTAATTGCTCAGAACACTAAGTAATGAGACTCAGGATGCTCAGCACGCAGACTGAGACTTTGGTTCAAACTGAATTACAAAGAAATAAAGTTTGAGTTGAACACTTGATCAAATATCAGAGGTGTTCACTTAATACAACACAGGTTTAGACTCTGTACTTAAGGAATTCTAAGATACACAAGTTTGAAAGAATTCCTAAGAGTTTTAGTGACTTGTTGAACTTTGATAGCAAAACAGAGCACAATTTCAGTCTTTAGTTTTTCAAAGTCTTGGCAATTTCCTTCTTCAAATCTTCTTTCTTATATAGAGGAGAATAGAGCTGTTGAGGATTGCCCAGAAATTCAGCAAAGAGCCGTTGCAATTGGAGGCTAGGTCCAGCTGAGTTTGTGAGCTAAAATTGAGCAGAAAAACAGAGTCACGCAGCCATTTTTGAATTTGCTTTCCTTAAAAGCTGGGGAATGTTTCTGCAAGGGAGGCAACTGTTCCATTGGAATTGTTCTGACACTGCAGGCATTAAATGCTGAAGGAGACAGTTGCTTTTCTTTCCACGTCAGACTTCAGAAGCTTCTCTTCAGACGTACGGATCAGAAGCACACTTCAGAAGCAGGCTTCAGACGCACTGTTCATCAGACGCTCACTTCAGAAGCACTGTTCATCAGACGCACTTCTTCAGACGTTGACTTTTGTTGACCTTCAGAAGCACTCTTCAGACGTTGACTTCTGTTGACCTTCAGACTCAGCCTTCAGACGTTGACAAACGTTGACCTTCAGATTCAGCCTTCAGAAGCACCCTTCAGACTCTGCCTTCAGACGCACCCTTCAGACTCTGCCTTCAGAAGCTGCTTCAGACCCAGTTTTGCTTCAGACTTGCAACAAAGGCTTCAATGCTTTCTTTCTTGCTCTAAGCTTGTTCTTCCATAACCAATATTAATTACCACACATTAAGAACATGGTTCTGCACACTAGAACAAAGCATTAGCAATACCAATTTTCTTTTTAACACTTTGTTATCATCAAAACCTTAAAGAGAGTTTGTTCATACATTTTGTTTCAACAATCTCCCCCTATCCAAAAGAGAGTTGTTCATACATTTTGTTCCAACAGAGTGCATCCGGGTGGAGTAACCCCGAAGTACATCTCCCATCATACCGGTGAAATTCCAATCATATCAGGCTAACACCGGACTCCTCTTATCGTCGTGCAGGACTTACATAGAAACAATGCCTGTCCACTACTAACGGGGAACCTCGACTCCACTACTAACGGGAAGCCTGAGAATCACGACTTATCTTATTGCCGTGTAGGACTTACATCCAAAGAACGCCTAACCACTACTAACGGGGTACCTTAACTCCACTACTAACGGGGAGTCATAGAGTCACGACTTAACATTTTAATTAAACTCTTATGTGTGGCTATCCTCGCGGATGGTAACTACACCGTTCCAACTAGCGGGAACCCCCGTGCTCTAACTAGCGAGAACACTGGAGACACATAAGGTCTTTAAATAACTCTTGTTATTCTTCAATATACATAAATATAACTTGTAAACTTACGTGTGGACAACCCTTTCGGAGAGATCCCATCCGGCATAATCCGGAGCCTGCTGGACACATTAACTTTATAATTAAATTCTTAACTTAAGGTATGCCTTATCTTATACGTGACCTTGTCGTTCCAACTAGCGGGAACTCCAAGTGGCACGTCTTAACTTAAACTTATAATCTTATTCTCATCTCATGTATCCGCATGTATAACTGATACTTTACTATAAACTCATGCATATCTAATGCATTCTTCAAATATTTATCCTTGATACTTAACCTATAATATAAGGTTCTTAGCTTATCGTTCTCATAAGCTGCTTAATTCTTTGGTGGGAACTAAGACCCTTATCTTACTTGAAGCCTATAGGTAATCTCTACCCATCGTCATAATTGACGTCTGAATCCAATTAGGATTAATTCCTTAATGATACTTGAAATATCAATCCCCACTCCCGCGTTAATACAAGATAATTCTATGACCTTTTCTTCCATTACCGATTGTACAAGACGTTTTGGCGCTGTGAGGATGGTTTTCTGGCCTTAAAAACACATTTCAAAAAAATGGGGTGGCAGTCTGTGTTTATCGTGGCACGATGTGCCTTGTCGTGGCACGATGGCGTGCTGATCACTATGATCATGGCACGATGGGTGACATCGTGGCACGATAAATCCAGTGTTGCCAGGCCCTGTAGTTGTTCCAAAAAAATCCAATACGAATTTTAACAATATCACATCCTGTCATACCCCATTTTTGACCCGTTTTTATTTCTTTTCTCTCGTCTTTTAGGCCGGAAATTTTCGTCGTTTCAGACGAAATTTCGGCAGGGAGGTATTTTAAAATACCTCATTTTTGTTCCGAAGGCAACCGTTTTTATTATTTTTATTTTCTGTTTTTTATTTTTACTATTATTTATTCCCTTTTTATTTTATTCCTTTTTTTTAGTTTTTATTTTGTTATTTTCGTTTTTTATTATTGTGTTTTTTTATGGTTTTGATTTTATTCATTTTAAGTCATTTTAGTCCATTTTCAGTCCAAGGCCCAGAGGGGCAGTTCTGTCATTTTCGTTTTACTCATTATTTTACTATAAATAGCAATTAATGCACTGTTCACGTCAGAAGCCAAGTACCAGTCAGTCAGAATACACAGTACCAATCAGAGCCAGTACAATTACAAACCACAGAACCACCGTGAACCACCAACAAGGTCATAATCCGGCGACCGGAAAACAGTATTCCGGCCACCACAAATCCTTTCCTCTTCTCATCTTTTCCCAAAACAACACAGAACCATAACAAAACCCAAATCACCACCGTGTTCATCACTAATCCGACCTCAATAGCATGGAACCGTAACCAAAAAAAAATCAAAAACGCAAAAGCTAGAATCAACACAGTCCAACCGAAATCAACACCACAAAAAGCAAAACAAGCAAAACCGAACCAGACCCACACAGATCCTAAGCGAAACACGCACCCAAAGCCAAAAACCGAACAGTAAACAGTTCAAATCGTCACCTTAACACCGAACCAAAATCATCAGAGGTAGATTTCGAAGCTTTAAATCTTAGATCTAGCTTTTTTCTCTTTTTCTTTTCGCAAATCCGAGTTTCTGATCTAGAGGAAGTGTAAAAAGGAGACGTGAATGGTGTTGTTTTTTCTAAAAGAGGGGTGAAGGGACGAACTCCGGCGCGGCGGCGTGCCATCCTTGGCCGACAGCCCCACGCCGGAGAGTTGAGGAAGACAGAAAGAGAGGACTTGAGAGTGAGAAGTGAGAAGATAAGAAGAAGAAAGAGAAAGAGAGGTTAAAATGAATTAAAAAACCAGTTTCAGACTTAAGTAGATTGCTGAACCGGTCTGGTTCTTTCGGACCGAACCAGACCGGTTCTCCCTGGACTCAGCTCTTTGGACTTTTCTCTTGGCCCATTCTCCTTCTTCCTTTTCTTTTCTGATTTCTACTCTTTTACTTTCTGCACTCCCCCTATTACTTCTGCACCCCCTTTCTTCCTCTCTATTCTTTTTTTTTTCATTTATTTCTTAATTCTTGCACTTTTTTTTATTTCTTTTATTTTTATGCACTTTATTTATTGCTTTTAATTTCCAGTACCCATGCATTTTCTTTTTTATTTTATTGTATCATATTTATTTTTTTTTGCTTTGCATTTTCTATTTTCTTTTATTTTATGCATCATATTTAATTTTATGCCTTGCATTTTTTTATTTTCTTTATTTATTTTCCAGCACCATATTTAATATTCAGTCTTGCATTTTATTTTCCAGCTCCATATTTATTTTTTGCCTTGCATTTTTTTTTATTATTTTCTTTTATTTTACGCATCATATTTATTTTATTGTCTTGCATTTTTATTTTCTTTTAGCATCATGTTTATTTTTATTGTCTTGCATTTTTATTTTATTTTCAGCATCATATTTATTTATGCCTTGCATTTTATTTTTTTATTTACTTTAAGCACCATATTTATTTATTGTTTTGCATTTCATGCATTTTTTTATTTCTTTTTAGCATATTTACTTTAATGCAATTGCAATTTTATTTTATTTCATTATTTTTGTTATTTATTTTCTTGCCATTAGAATGTATCTAGGTCCAATGTAAATAAAATATAAATGAGAATATGCACCGACACCACATTTATTTTCTTATGCTTTATGTCGAGAACGATATCGTAATTTTGGACCGTATCCGAGGAAAAGGACCCTCACTTGATCCAACGTCATTTTGAGGGATCCGGTGCGTTTAGATATCTCAGCATGACTTAGTCTCAGGACCCTAGAACTCAATCAAAATTTTCATAAAAAAAGTCAAAAAAGTCAAAATCCAAAAACATTTTATAATCAAATTTTCAAAAAAATCAATCTTTGTTATTTTCTTTTCTTAATCAAATTTTTAATCAATCTTTAATCAATCAAAACTTTTTTCTTCAAATTAAAATCAATCAAACTCACTCCTTTTATTTTTTCTATGCCTTTACGGCCTCTCATCTTTCTTAAAACTTTTTTCAAACTTTAAAATCAACCAAAACAAATCACTTATCTTTTTACCCCGAACTACGTGATTTTGATCCCGCTCGGGTACGTAGGCAAAAGACTTTGTCTTTCCAAATCAATAAAAATAACCAAAACATTTTCCTTCTTTCTTTTTCATCACTTTAATCTTTTTACACTTAAGCATTTATTTTACAAACAAATAATTAATTTAGCATAAAGATAAAAATAAGCAAGAGGTTCCTATAGAGTACTATAGACGTTTAGGGTGCTAATACCTTCCCTTTGCGTAACCAACCCCCGGACCTTTGATCTCTAAAAATAGGGTTTTCGAACTTTCTCCCTTTTCCTCGGAAAAATAAAAGATCGGTGGTGAACTTAAAATTGCGAGTCAACGCTAATTAATAGCTTGATATCCAAAAATCACCGCGACACATCCCAGCATGTTTTTATACATCAAAATCAAGGGTTTTAATCTAGGAAGATCATAGCATATCAAGTATCAACCAAAGGGAAACTAATTTACACAAAACTAGTCATAATCATTCAAGTTTTTCCTTTCCTCTCTATACCTCAAAACTACCCCAAAAAAGGGTAAGAATCATAGGGAGATCACCTTGTTCTTTTGATTAATGCTTTACCAAGCTTCCTAATCCAAGCTCTAGCTTGATTCCTCTTTTTTCCTTAATTCCTTGCCAAAACCCTAGCTTGATCTTTCATTCCTTCTTTGTTCTCTTGACCTCCAATGACCCAAGAATCACAACTTGAGCTTGCTTGCATAAGAATTGAGTGATGGAGATGAAGGAAGATGAATTTTGGGAGAGATGGAGGAGGGTGGCGTGAGGTAGGAAGAAGAGAGAAGGGAGAGAGCTTGCTTTCTAGAGAGAGAGAGTGAGAAAGATTATGAGGATATTTTGGGGTAAATGGCTCTTATAGCCTAAACTCCAAAATTACTAAAATGTCATTCCTTAAAAAATATCTGTGATACCTCGTCTCAATTCTGATAAATATTTGAGTCTTGAGCGGGATGTTACACTCTACCCCCCTTAAAGAAATTTCGTCCTCGAAATTTAGAATCCTCTTGAAATTATAAATGAATTAGATTTTTCATACTTCTTTCTCGACTAGCTGATACTTGTATTCTACTTGCTTGTCGGAATTCCATGGCTACTCTAGGGTTTGACATGTAGATTACTCATGCACCTGGATTAAACCTGGATTGTTAGAACTGTCCCATCTCTATAAGTCAAAATATTTGACAATCCCTTACGCGACTGAAAGGCTTGGTGCACATTACACAATTTTTACATAGTAGGGTGAGCGGTTGTCTGAACCAATCTACCCGACTCACTTGACTATGCCTCTTGTTCATACGCTTCTTGCAAATCCAATTTAAGGTTACCAAACCTCGGATACTTTTACTGGATAATCTTATCCTCCTCAAATATTCCCACTCTTCAATGGGTTTATTGCACTACAACTAACCAATGAATTCTTTTCCTTATTTTTCGTCTCGTATGACGGTATCTTTCATATGTAATTATTTCATACTCCGTAAAACAAATTGTTCTACATTGGAAAGCATCTGATGTCGTGTATACGTACACAATGCTAGGACTATTCCAACTTCATCTGTTATTCAAGTACAAGCAGGAGGTTTCACCTCTAGCTCCTTTCTTCGACATCTCGATGTGCTACTTATCACAATCCTAATCATTACTTCCACTAAGGAATTCTCAAGAGCTCGCGGAATTTTACAGATTACTCGTGTTCCGCTTCAATTAGTCTACGACGTCACTTATCTTAATAACTTAGAAATCATTCTTCATTACTAGGAGTCTGATGATCTTCCATCATTTATGTCACAACTTATTCTTGTGTTCTAGCCGTAGCGTAAATATTTTCTATACCGATAAATCCAAAACGCATAAGAGTTTAGTCCAAGTGATGAGCGGTATAAGCCGTCTCACATCTCATCATATAGTACAATTCATAGCACATAATTTCACATACATGTTCGAGTACGTGTACACTACTAACGGGTACACAGTACGTCGCATTTCCCTTGTCCGACTAACGGGACTTCATACTTAAACAGAATACATTTGAGACACTACCACATCAACTGGAGATCTTTTCCTTACTCTTAACTCATGTTTATTTCTTGAGTATACATCAACCCATAACATAAATTATGGTTACATTCTATCGGCATCATAAACTTATTTCTCATTTCTGAACATCGAGTTCAAGATCCTTGAATATTCTTAACTAAAACGCGTTCGGTATCAACATACCTGTTCTGATTAGCATCTTCTCACTTTAAAACATTACCAGTTGCGTACCTTAGTTACTTATACATGTCACATAACTGAAAAAGAATGTATTACACTACTGTCTGAGTAGCATAAACACTGCCCGATAAGTATACATTACTAATCACAACCTGGTACAGGCGTCATGTTATCATAACGTGGGTACAATGTGGAATAAACTTACACGCCATTGCATTGTCGTTTCTGATCAATGCTTCAAATCCAAAAATTTCATCTTACAAGTGCAACTTGTACTGATGTTGTCTCATGCTTAATTCTCTTTAAACTAAACTTACCCTTCAAGTATACTTGATGTTACTGAGCTAAAATAGCTAAACTACCGTTTTAGCGGTGACTTCCATTAATTTAGGCTTAATGTGCTAGAAACACATCCTTCTTGTTTCTGACCATATATTCTTAAACTATTTCAATATTCCATTTCTCATGGGTTTCGAGGTTTGAAGTATTCCTCAACTTAACTTCTAAAATTTTTCCGTTAGAACTTGTGATATGTTCAAGTCGTCTCTACTTACTGCTATTCCGTGTTATAAGAATTAAGCACTTAACACCTTCCCTTCCATTTCTGGCAAGAACTTAACAAGCCTTCATGTTCCCTAAGCTTCAACTTAGCATTGTTCGTTAATTCATTCTGGGATTTCTTCTCCGCTGCGCAACTCTGATTCTTAACGACTCGAGTTAGAATTGGAGTAATACACCACTGCTGCCATATAAAATCTCAGTGACCAATCTTTTTACTTTATCACTTTGTAGTTACCATAACAAAACCATCTTACGTTATTGTTTCTCTTGTGGCTTAAACCACCTGCTTAACTTACTGATTGGTCATCACCTGAGTTTGTGTTTCCTTTCGGACATAAACAATATACTTGTTTTCGCGGAATTATGCCAAAACTTGTAAACAGCTTATACACTGATTCTAGCTTATTCTCCATGTTCCAATTTCCGTAACCATGTCATGGTCAGTTCAACATGTATAATCATTTAAACATTGCAGAAACTCTACTAAAAGTATACCTGGAGCAACTTAAGTTCACACTTTATTCACTGATGGTTCGAGTCTCGTTACTATTCGTTCTATTTGTATCAATAAGGATTTCATATCCATAATCTTTTCCGAGACAACTTAGGTCCCCATAACTTTACCATATCTCTTAGGTTAGCCCTTGAGTTTCTCCGAAAACAATCCGTCTTGAAATAGATTCAAACTCTTACCGGCTCTCCTGTACGCCCAAACATAGGTTACGTCTCTTCGAGTACCCGATTAATGGATCTTAAACTCCTTCACATTAACCACAATCTTAACCTTTCGTATTAAAGACGATCTTCCATATAATAAAGTCTCAACATAATTTCTTGGCTAAAAAATTTCGATTATCCTTCAACACTGGTTTACTATAATCATGTGTTATCTTAAACTTGTCTTCTTCATTCAATCAAGCAATTTCGACTTTGTTCATCCATCAGTTCGTTAAAATCTAACAACTTATTATTCAACATCCTTTTCTGGGGGCTCATTACTTGTTGATGAGCTTGCGTTTCTCATACGAAACATCCCGATGACTCATCATAACGGAAGGTAATCTGATTCACTTTTCTTCGTGTAAAGTTCTCGTTGGGTTAAGCTCATTTTCCAATCTTCTTACCAAATAGGACATATCCAAAAACACGTTTCGATACGCAACAAGTCTTGTCGCTACTACTTACTCGTCCATCCTGGCTCCTAGGTTGCATACCATCTTTTTCTTAAGGAGTGCTCCACTGTCATTCTCATGGCACGAGAAGCATGGGTCGTGGCACGATGGATGTCTTAATCCATATGATCGTGGCACGATAGAAGCTCTCGTGGCACGATAATTCCAGTGAGTTCAGACTCTGTAGTTTTATTCGTCCCAAATAATTCGCTTAATCCATAATTAAGTCTCTTAGCTGGTTGGATATTAAAATCTCATCCGGTTCGAGTGTGCGAGTCCTTTGATTCTTGCACACTCCATCCTCGCGGGGATTCCTGAGCTTCCCATAATCAACTGATAATTTCTTATGTCTTCCACAGACAAGGCATCACTCAACGATGTGTCCAACTAGGTTAAGGTACTTCACCTTACTCTTAAATATCTCTTATGTTCCTGAAACTTCGCCATTAACAAACTTAGTTACCTTACGGTTTGATGGCCACCATTTGGCATTGAATACATCTTTGCCAATTCCGTATAAAAAATCTGACGCCTTAATCCTCGCTCTTCATTCACTTCATTCCTCCTCGGTCACATTCAGCTCTCAAACATTTATCCTAACTGTCATATACTAAATTGAGTTGATCAGGCTCAACTAGATGTGACCTTTGGAACAATATCCGGAACCCAATGGTCCCACTACTTTTATTGAACTTTTTAATGACCCAAGGCACAGTCTGAATCGACCTGCTATGATACCAATTGTAACACCCTTACTAAATTATCTAGAATATGTAGTATGTGTATTAATCTGATACTGGATACATTAAAATTTTCAATAATAATAATACAATACAACTGAATGAATACGAACATGCTCGTATATACAACCAATCAAGTACCATAAAATACACTTATATATATATATATATATATATATATATATATTGTCTGACAACCTCCTGAGCTGGTACAAGCCGAGCATCTGCACTCCATTCAGCGTCTTCCTGAAGAACTTCATCACGAACCTCTTGCTTACCTGAAAACCTGCACCAGAAGGATTGGGATGAGACATAATGTCTCAGTGAGCTCCAGCCCAACCTACTGTTGGCAACCTCGGGGAAACCTAGGGTCGCCATGCACTAACTCTTGCCAATCTTGGGGATACCTACGATCGCCGTCAATCTCTACATATTCCGCGATCAAGGGGAAAAACTAGGATCGTTGTATGTCTCTATCTTATGCTGAGCATATAAATAATCTCATACTTAGTGATCTAGGGACATCCTATGATCACGTTTTGTTATCTGATGACTACTTCGTCATAACTCTTAATATAATATATACACATATTCATCTTGCTCATAACATAAAGTTAGAAGTTAGGGTGTAACACACAATAATTATCTTGGTTCATTTTACGGAGTGCATCCGGGTGGAGTAACCCCGAAGTACATCTCCCATCATACCGGTGAAATTCCTATCATATCAGGCTAACACCGGACTCCTCTTATCGTCGTGCAGGACTTACATAGAAACAATACTTGTCCTACTAACGGGGAACCTCGACTCCACTACTAACGGGGAGCCTGAGAATCACGACTTATCTTATTGCCGTGTAGGACTTACATCCAAAGAACGCCTAACCACTACTAACACGGTACCTTAACTCCACTACTAGCGGGGAGTCATAGTCACGACTTAACATTTTAATTAAACTCTTATGTGCGGCTATCCTCGCGGATGGTAACTACACCGTTCCAACTAGCGGGAACCCCCGTGCTCTAACTAGTGAGAACACTGGAGACACATAAGGTCTTTAAATAACTCTTGTTATTCTTCAATATACATAAATATAACTTGTAAACTTACGTGTGGACAACCCTTTCGGAGAGATCCCATTCGGCATAATCCGGAGCCTGCTGGACACGTTAACTTTATAATTAAATTCTTAACTTAAGGTATGCCTTAACTTATACGTGACCTTGTCGTTCCAACTAGCGGGAACTCCAAGTGGCACGTCTTAACTTAAACTTATAATCTTATTCTCATCTCATGTATCCGCATGTATAACTGATACTTTACTATAAACTCATGCATATCTAATGCATTCTTCAAATATTTATCCTTGATACTTAACCTATAATATAAGGTTCATAGCTTATCGTTCTCATAAGCTGCTTAATTCTTTGGTGGGAACTAAGCCCCTTATCTTACTTGAAGCCTATAGGTAATCTCTACCCATCATCATAATTGACGTCTGAATCCAATTAGGATTAATTCCTTAATGATACTTGAAATATCGATCCCCACTCTCGCGTTAATACAAGATAATTCGATGACCTTTTCTTCCATTACCGATTGTACAAGACGTTCTGGCGCTGTGAGGATGGTTTTCTGGCCTTAAAAACACATTTAAAAAAAATGGGGTGGCAGTCTGTGTTTATCGTGGCACGATGTGCCTTGTCGTGGCACGATGGGTGCCACCGTGGCACGATAAATCCAGTGTTGCCAGGCCCTGTAGCTGTTCCAGAAAAATCCAATACGAATTTTAACAATATCACATCCCATCATGTTTTTATACATCAAAATCAAGGGTTTTAATCTAGGAAGATCATAGCATATTGTCGCGTCGAATTTTGGATATCAAGCTATTGGGAAGCGTTGAATCACTAATTTTAAATCACGACTGAACTTTTAATTTTTCGGGGAGAAAAGGAAAAAAGTTCGAAATTACCTTTGAAAAAAGAGATTTTAGGTTCGAGAGTCGATTATGCGAGGGGAAGGTATTAGCACCCCTCACATCCGTTGTACTCAACGGGAACCTCTTAGTCGGCTTAGGCTTAAAATGTTTTCAAAATTTTTCTTGCGTGTTTGAACATATAAAAGGGAAAAAGAAAATATGATAAAAAGGAAAAGAAGATAACAAAAATGCGATAAAGGGGAAAAAAGAAAGTTTTTATTAACGGGCTTGACAAGATGTCGATCTTGCCCCTACGTATCTCCCGGTAGTCGGAGAATTCAAAGCGTACGTAGTTCTTTGGTAGAAAAAATTTGTATGTTGGTTCGTTTTAATAAAAAAGATTTGACAACGCACAGAGGCGTAAAAAGTTTTAAATGATGAAAGAGACTAACGCACATTAAGGCGATAAACTCGCACAAGGCGTAAAAGGTTTTAAAAGATAAAAGACAGACGCACATTAAGGCGATAAACTCGCACAAGGCGTAAAAGTTTTGAAGATGAAAACGCGCAAAGGCGCGAAAGGTTCGGATTGACCGCGAGGGCCAAGAAAAGGTTAAAATGGTCACGAGGGACCAAAGAAATGTTGAGCGTGCTAGACGCGTCGAAGGTGGAATGACGATTGCCCGAACGACGAGACATACGTCACGCATTCGTGCAACCGAGGTTTGGGGAGACATACGTCAAGCCATTCCCTTTTCATTCAAGTTTTGTTTCGTTGAAAATCAAAGGAATCTCAAAGGGACAAAACACTAGGTTGGGAAACTTAAAGAAAAGTTGTAAAAAAGAATCACGAACAAATTTGTTGTTCGAGTTTATTGAAAATCATGAACATTACTTGTTGCTTAAGCTATTGAAACTCAAGAACAAGCGTAGTTCAAGTTTGAACGATGAACAAATCATGAAAACATGCATAAGTTTGGAAAATGCACAAGTTCGGCTCAATTTTGAGTTTGGTTTAAAAGAGTGAGCAAGCTCGGCTCAAGTTCATGTTTGGATTGAAAATCATGAACAACGTTGTTGTTCAAGTTTGGTTTTGAAAATAAAGAACTTAGCTTATTGCTCAAGCTTGGTTTTGAAAATTCTAGAACATAACTTGTTTTGCAAGTTACCCAAAATTAAACGCACGAACTTGTGAAATTTCCAATGTTATGCACAATTCTTGATATGGTTTGAATAAAAATGAGTTTTAACCCTCTTTAGGTTCTGAATCAAGGGTTGGAACCCCAAAAATTTGGCCTTTGGAAGCCTGATTCATGTTCTGAGTTTCACATACTTCGCAGAGCAACCAGAACTTGGCTCTGCGAAGTCAGGTTCTGATGTGGTCGCTCTGCGAACATTACTTTGCTCTGCGAAGTATGCGTAAAATTGAACTCAGAAGCTGTTTTTGAACAGAAGTTCAGAAACTGCTCCTGAGCAAGCTTCAGAACCTAAAGGGGGTTAAAAAGCTTTGCAAATTTGGGAGAAAAGGAGTATAAAAACTCAGTTTTAGCACTTGGTCACTTTGAGATTCCTTTTGAGTTTCAAAAGGGGTTTTTGTACAAAAATGAAATTAAACAAAGCAAAAGATGCAAACAACAAATCACAATGAAATATAAGGACTTTAGGATATTTACAGAACTCCTAGCAATGCTTGTGCAAGAGGTAGGAAGTGGCTTGCTTGATTGATTAGAGGTTATGAACAAATGACTCTAATTGGTTTTGCTTTGGGTATGAACTGTTTTGCTACTCTCTCAATGTTGCAATGTAATGGATTTTTGTGTAAATTTCGTGTGTGTTGAATGCATGTGACTGTTAAAAAATGAATCTTTTTTGAAATCCTTGTGCTAAGCCTTCCTTTTATAGGCCAAAATGCAATCCAATGCAATGATGGAAAATCTATAGATCCTAGCTGATTTGTGGGCTAAGTCCAGGCTAAATGGCTTTGCATTTAATGCTAAAGGATAGAAGTTGCTTTGCCTTGTGCCAAAGGTCAAGACCTTGACTGATTTCAGCCACAAAATGCAGCTGCAATGATGAGAAAAAACTGAAAAACAGGGCAGCTGCAAATTGTGTGATTCTTGGGATCAATCCTTGCAATCTTGGAAGGTCAAGCAAGGAAAACGTGTACTGCCATGTACAGAGAGGTTGGGGGAAGCAAAAAGAGCATGTGGGCTGGTGTGTGGGAGGAGAAATCCAGCTGAAAACAGGGCAGCACAAACAGCTTTTTGGGCAAGAAAACCACTTGTGTTTGACTGGTTTTGGTGGAGAAATAAGGAAGGAAAGGGATCAAGTAGTTGGCTGGCAAGCTCAGGTTGGATGATAGGTCAATTGGGAGGGACAAGAGCTGACCAAGGGCAGCCAATTTGATTGGGCACATGCTAGGTTGGAAGAAAATCCTTCTTTCCTCAACCTTTAATGTCACACCTTAATCCTTGCTTTGTGCAGTCAATCAGCCACAATGGATGATCATAACAATAATAGATAATAATAACAATAACTAAAATGAAAACAAAAGCAAGATAAATAAAAAAAAAACAAAATCTGCAGAAATTTCGCAGAGTTCGCAGTGCGAAGGTAACTTCGCAGTGCGAACTCCCCTTTTTTTGAATTTTATTGTTTTCTTTAAAATAAAAATAAAAGATAAAAAACAAAAAAATAATAATACAATAATGATAATAGTAAATGATGCAAATAACAAAGATGGTAAATGATGAAAATGATAAATAAAATAGTAATGATAATAGTAATAAAGATGAAAATAGTAAAATGATGAAAAAGGTTAATAATACTAGTAATTAAAAATAATGATACTAAATAATAAATCATTAAAAAAGAAGATAATAATAATAAAAAAAAGAGGCAATAGCAATAGTATGATAATATTAATAATAATGGTAGAAATGATGATGGTGATACATATTAATAAAAGAATAAAAATCTAAAAATGAAGATAAAATAACAAAATGTAAATAAATAAGAAAAATTAAAAATTATAAATGGCATGAGAAATAATAATATGATAGTGAATTAAGAAAAATATGAGTCAAAAAATGGGGTATGACACATATCAAGTATCAACCAAAGGGAAACTAATTTACACAAAACTAGTCATAATCATTCAAGTTTTTCCTTTCCTCTCTATATATCAAAACTACCCCAAAAAAGGGTAAGAATCATAGGGAGCTCACCTTGTTCTTTTGATTAATGCTTTACCAAGCTTCCTAATCCAAGCTCTAGCTTGATTCCTCTTCTTTCCTTAATTCCTTGCCAAAACCCTAGCTTGATCTTTCATTCCTTCTTTGTTCTCTTGACCTCCAATGACCCAAGAATCACAACTTGAGCTTGCTTGCATAAGAATTGAGTGATGGAGATGAAGGAAGATGAATTTTGGGAGAGATGGAGAAGGGTGACGTGAGGTAGGAAGAAGAGAGAAGGGAGAGAGCTTGCTTTCTAGAGAGAGAGAGAGTGAGAAAGATTATGAGGATATTTTGGGGTAAATGGCTCTTATAGCCTAAACTCCAAAATTACTAAAATGCCATTCCTTAAAAAATATCTCTGATACCTCGTCTCAATTCTGATAAATATTCGAGTCTTGAGCGGGATGTTACATTTCTTCACTCTCCATCTACTTTTCCTTTCTCATTTTTGTTTGTGTCGAACGAGAATGAAAGCTACTTCACTTATTCGTTGTATAACCCTTCCATTATATCGCGGTTTGTGATGGATATCTTAGGGAAGATTAAGCAACTTACATGGTTGGAAGGTATCAATGAGTGGAACTTGTTTTGGGCGCAACCAAGAAAACAGTGTGAGGTTTATGCTTTCTGCGGTTTGTTTGGGAGTTGCACTGAGAACTCGAAGACATATTGTAATTGTTTGAGTGGTTATGAGCCAAAGGCACAATCTGATTGGGATTTGGAGGACTACTCATGTGGGTGTATGAGAAAAACAAGGTTACAATGTGAGAGTTTTGATCGCTCTAATGGGATAAAGGATAGGTTATGCGCAATCCCCGACATGAGAAAGGAAAAGTAGATGGGGATTGAAAAAATTATGGATTTTAGAAATTAGGGTTCATGTTATCAAATTCATTTTCTAATTATAATTTAATTCAATTTTTGTTTTTTTAATTATTAATCAATTTGTTTTTACATTTTGTATATAATTAATTTTTTTTGTTAATGACATGAAAACTTAATTAGCAAACACACATTGCCACATCACCACCACGTCGTTAATGACAATGACAAATCACTAAAATTGGCGGGGATTAAAAAACCCAAAAAATATATAATAAGGGGGCTAAAATAGTGGTTTTAAAAATAGGGGGATTAAAATTCCGATAAAGTTAATATAGGGGGATCAGAAGTACATTTAAGTCTTATTAAAAAAAATGTGATTTTATTAAAACACAAAATAGATTCTTATTTTTTTAAAAAAAAAAATCTCTAAATTATTCATTCTCTATGAACGTTAATTATCAGCAAAAACACAATTTTTCCTTCTCTAATATGAAATTAATGATCAGCAAAAACACAATTTTGTCACATCATAATCATTTGACACTTCAGCATATTTTAACCATTTTTTGTCTTTTGTAACAAATAATCATATTTCGAAGAGAGAGACTGTTAAAAGATTGAGATGATTTTGTGACAATTTTTTTATACAGTTGTATCTAAACAAACTAAATATATTCTCCGATTATAAAAGTTAATGACAAACAAAAACACAATTTTGCCCAATCTAGCTTATATTTACCCTTTTGTGTCTTTTGTAACAAAAATTTCTTTTATATAATTGTATCTAAACAAACTAAAAAAAATTAAACAAAATGATTTTATTACAATAAACAAACACAAATTAGATTCTTTTTTTTTTATAAAATCTCTAAAAAAAATAATCTCAAAATTATTGAATGTCAAAATCATTTTTATTTAGATTCCTAACAAACGGTCCCTATGAGGTTTGTTATAACTTTTGAAAAAAAAATAACTTTAAAGAAAATTATATATGTTTATTATATTTTTTTTTAACCAGGATCAACAAAAAAAATCTAAAAACAAATTCAAATGAAAATATATCTAAGTACCTTTTCAAAAAATATATATTTTTTATAGGGGGGAGAAATAAGTATCTAGAGATGAAGATAATTTTATAACAAAAAATTCATATTATATCGTTGTATCGAAACAAATTAATTATTTTTTCAAAGAAGTGATTGTTATTACGATAAACAAACACAAAATTGATCATGTTATTTTATAAAATCTCAAAAAAAATCTCTAAATTATTGAATGTCAAAATTATGTTTTTTCTATAAAAACTAAAGTTATATTTAATTTACATTTACTAAAATAATTTTTGTGATGTTCATGTGTTTTTATCTCACACTGAGTCTATTTGATGCAATAGAACTACATCCCTATGAGATTTTCTTTTTTAGGATGCAATAGAACTACCTTCCTATGAGTTTTTCTTTTTTAGGTAATCCAATAAAAAATGACAATTGTTTAAATATTTAGTATAAAAAATATTAATAAATACATTTCACTTATCAATAATATAAAAAGTATATGGAAGAAACAATTATCGTTGATACTTAACAAAGCAGAGGAACAATATTTTACATGAGAAAATAAAAAAAGAAAAAACACATGACTATTTCTCATTGATAAATACTTTTGCATCTAAATTTATTCGATTATATCTGATTGATAATCACAAAATAACATAATTTTGAAAAAGTTACAAAATATTTCTCCTTTGTAAATTATAGACGGGATTAATATTTATTACAAGGCATACAACTACTTTTCATTTGTAACAAAAAAAACTATCTTTCAGAAAATTACATATTGTTAAGATTGCTTCTTTCGTAAAAATAATTTGCCTTTTTTTGTTTATCTTAATGTCATATTATGAAGTAATTTTTTACATTGTTGTGGATTATTAGTTATTATATCATTTAGAAGTATGGCTTTAAAAAACACCGGATAAATGATCAATAAATCACTAAATAATATAATTGTATAATTCATACACGAAACTCATAACGACATCTTTATCATTAATGAGTCTACCACTTTATAATATTTAATAATAACTATGTCAATGATTTTATCATTGGTAAATTACACTAACCTCTCTTAAGTTCTTCTTAAATAACATCACCCCCTATATTTTTAACTAAACACAAATCTCTCTTATTTTGTTATCAAATTAACAAGCAGCTCCCTTATAATTTAACACCGTTTACCCTCTGTTAATTTCATTTTTTTAGCAATTCACTTCCTGATACAAGCATGAACTCCCATAATTTTTTACCATTTTTTCTTATCATTTTGTAATTTTGTGATTTTTCAAACTTAAGAGATCACTCACTGCTCCACTATCAAGGTGATTTAATTTTGAAACTCTAACATAATAAAATGAATATATCAAATACCATTTCCTTTTCATTAGTCAACCACAATGTCCATCCACCAAAACTCTTCTCATTTCTATATTCTCTTTTACTATCTTATGTAATTGTTGGTGTTTGATTCTATTTGGTGATAAAAGCAATTGTTGTTGTTTTTTCTCCATTGCAGGGAAAAAACCTCAATCAACTTAATTGTCAAAAGAGAAAATAGATACAAGATATATGAAACCAAAATGACTGAAATTAAATTTTGTATTTGCAATTGAAATAAAATTGGATAAAAGGAAGGGAGATTAGTGTGTTTAAAAAATTAAAAGGGGTGCTTGTGTTTAAGAAAATTTTAATGGAGGTCAATGTAATTTCCCCTTTTATCATTAACGTTAGCTTTATCATTAATTTTTTCTTTTTTTCTCGATGCATATAACAATGCAATGACGCATAGCCCCCCGCTTCGACGTCCAACCCGTGCGAAGCACGGACCTGTGCTTAGCATGAGTTTGTTGCTAGTTTAATTGATGATTAATGAATATAACAATATGCATAGTTTATTAACAATTTAAGAAATACAATTAACCACAATTTTAAATATAACAAGGTTTGGTTGGGAAAAAGGTGTGTGTCTGTGGTGATTTTAATGCCGTTTGGAGTATGAAGGAACGTCGATCTTTAAGAACTGCTCCTATTTCTTTGGATGTCGATCCTTTTAACAGGTTTATTGATGATAATGTGTTGGTTGACCTTCCTCTTTGTGGTCGCAAGTATACGTGGTACAAAGGGGATGGGTTATCTATGAGTCGAATTGACAAATTTTTGTTATCTGAAGAGTGGTGCTTGGTTTGGCCTACATGCATGCAGGTAGCACATTTGCAGGGGTTGTCAGATCATTGTCCTTTGTTATTAACGGTTGATGAGGAGAATTGGGGCCCGAGGCCTTCCCGTATGTTGAAGTGTTGGACTGATATACCGGGGTACAAACTGTTTGTCAGTGATAAGTGTAACACCCTAACCCTTAATCGCCGATTATTAACTTTAATAAAAAAAACGTTAAGGACATAGGAAGTTACAACATAATGAAAACGCATTTTCATAAACATCAACAGATCAAAATATATTTGATTCACATACAGCAGCGGAAAAATAACAAACAGCTTATAACCAAGCATGCATATAATATACAAAAATATATACATAAGATTTTCAAAAGGGGCAAATCTACAACAGAGACCATTGCCAAATTTATACATACACGTTCAGATACCCAAAGTAGTGTTACAACTATCAGAGCCCTAAACTCTAACTAGGATACAACACCTAGTACAAAAAAAAAGTAAGGATAGCTAAGCTATGCCCTCACCACTACGCAGGCTCCTAAACAGCAAAATGCTACTCCTCGACGATAGTCTCGTCAACCTGATATTCTGGATCCCCAAAGATCCAGCAGATAACACATAACAGAGAGTGTTAGTATCACAACCAATAAACATGTATAAATAACACATTATTATACATAACCAAAACACAACACGTAATTGACAAAGCACAAAACTCATCAATAACAATTATCACTTAACAACCATTATGCACACATAATTCCTAAAGGAACACTAATGTCACAAAGGATGCATGCCTCAAATGCATTCTCTAATGCATGTGGTACCAAATCATTTTGGATAAACTTATATCCTTACCAAGCACTCTTGATAACCAAACACTCTTGGATTTCATATCCGCACCGGATATCATCGAATAACCCGTACCGGGTATCATACAATCATGAAATGCATGATGATTCACTTAGCAAATATATGATACTTACACTACATATTCACTAATATTAGTGTACACTTATCACTATACTTACTAACACAACTAATTATCAGCACCCTGACAATTATCACAACAACAACAAACACAAACATTAGGCTCTCATGGCCAGATCATAAGACACAACATGTATATACTCAACCATGTTCAACAATCTCAAATAAACCAAGCAATCATACCAAAATCTCAAACACATAAGGGTTTCAAAGGAAAACCCACACATTTTGATAACTTATCCATTTCAAACATATTCATCACTTCCCACACCTTAATCTTTAATATTATTAAGTCCAAATCCACTTTCAAAACCTTAGACACACTCTATTAGTTCCTAACAACCATTCCAAGCATTATATAACACATACGCACACAACATGATGGCCTTAACAAAAACCACCATGTTAGGGTTTTACTCAAGCTTTTCTTGAACAATTAATCTTTAGGAAGCATTAAGAATGAGTTAAAATGGTGGGCAAGGTTTCCAAAATATATTATGAAAATGCAGTAGCAAAAAGTCATCCCCGCGCGCACCAGGACCTCCAGAACAACTCAACGAAGTTGGGCCGTCCAGGGTTGGTCGCTACAAGCGAACCCTTGGTCGCTACAAGCGCCCCTGGTCGCTACAAGCGCCAGTGCGGTCGCTTGAAGCGCGGATAGGCAGGGAATTTTCCTGCCTGGTCGCTACAAGCGACGGTCCGTCGCTACAGCGACCGTATCAGTATAAAATCATGTAAAAATGTGATTTTCCACCATTTTTGCCCATTCAAGGTTACCCAAACTTCCAGGACATGTTAAAAACGATTTTCCATCATAAAACATCATTTAAAAACAATCACAAGCAAGGATTATATCTAGCAAAGAAATTAGGGTTAAAACACTAACTTTCTATAACTTTTCCTATGAATTCAAAACACTAGCAACATCAACTAAACATACTAGCAACATCACTTAGCATCAAATAAGCATAACATGATCATTAACAACTTTTAATCATAAAAACTTTCCATCAAAACATAGACAAAGTGAAAGGAGAAGTTTGGGATGGAGAAATAGACATTCTCCCCTTCTCAAAATCACTTGTAAATAAGCATACTACCTCTCTTACCTAGCAAACTCAAGCTTTCCACTTGCCCTAGTTTTCTCTTGCTTTTTCTCCTTCTCTTCAAGTTTCCAAGTTTCTCCACAAAGACAATGAATAGTGATGTCAAAGTCTTTGTGATAATCTCTTATAATCCAAGCAAATCAATCATGGCCATCCATTCCTTACTAACTCTCAAGGACCAATCCTAGCCTTCTATTTCCATCTAAGCTTACTACTATCATATACATAGGATCATTACTACTCATAAACTCAAAAGCCCAATACTATTCACGCCCTAGGCCCAATTTCGCCCAAAACCCTAAAAACTCAATTACGAACTTATCCTCGCGCCAAATAATTATTTCTCGATTACGAGAAAATATTTTTAAATGCAAATCCATAAAATAAAATATATAAAAATATAACATACGAAAATAGGGTCGTTACAACTCTACCCCCCTAAAAAGAATTTTCGCCCTCGAAAATACCTGAAAACAACTCTGGATAGGAGTCCCGCATCTTGCTCTCGAGCTCCCACGTCGCATATTCACCGGCTGGGCCTCCCCAAACGACTTTCACCGATGAAATCTCTTTGTTCCTGAGCCTCTTTATCTCTTGTCCTTCAATCCTTAAGGGTACCGTTGCAACCGTTAAATTCTCTCTCACTTGTATCTCGTCCGACTCAATCACATGTGACGGATCCGATACGTATTTCCTTAATTGAGACACGTGAAAAACGTCATGTAGATTTGACAACGACGGCGGTAACGCAATCCTATACGCCACCTTCCCAATCCTCTTCAAAATCTGATACGGACCAATGAACCTCGATGCTAACTTCTTCGATTTCAAAGCCCGTCCAATACCCGTAGTCGATGTAACTCTTAGAAACACATGATCTCCTTCTTGAAATTCTATATCCTTTCTTCTCTTGTCGGCATAGCTTTTCTGGCGACTCTGCGACGCTCTCATCTTTTCTTGGATCATCTTGATCTTCTCGGTCGTTTGTTGCACAATCTCAGGTCCAAGCACCACACTTTCTCCTGATTCAAACCAACACAAAGGTGTTCTACATCTTCTCCCATACAACGCTTCAAAAGGTGCCATACCAATGCTCGAATGAAAACTGTTGTTATACGTAAACTCAATCAATGGTAAGCAAGCTTCCCAACTCACTCCTTGTTCCAAAATGTACGATCTCAATAAATCCTCCAATGATTGAATCGTCCTCTCCGACTGACCATCCGTCTGCGGGTGATAAGCAGAACTCATCCGCAACTTAGTCCCCAACGCCTCTTGCAAACTCTCCCAAAACCTTGAAGTAAAACGGGGATCTCGATCTGATACGATACTCGACGGAATTCCATGCAATCTCACGATTTGCTCGACATAAATCTCAGCCAACTTCGGTACTAGCATACCGGTCTTGATAGCTATGAAATGAGCAGACTTTGTTAACCTGTCGACAACTACCCAAATCATATTGTTACCTTTCGACGTCTTCGGCAAACCGCTTACAAAATCCATCGCAATACTATCCCATTTCCACTCTGGAATAAACATAGGTTGCAATAGCCCCGACGGCTTCTGATGCTCCACCTTGGACTTCTGACAAGTCAAACACGCGAAAACAAACTCGGCGATCTCTTTCTTCATCCCTTGCCACCAAAACATTTTTCTCAGATCTTGATACATCTTAGTAACACCAGGATGAATACTTAAGTTGCTTCTGTGACCTTCCTCCAAGATCATCCGCTTCAACTCAGGCACATCAGGTACACATAACCTTCCCTGACACCTCATCACGCCTTTCTCATCGATCTCAACGTTTACCTTTTTCCCTTGCTCGATGAGCGTCTTAAGCTTCGTCAATTTCACATCAGACTTTTGCTTTTCCACAACCTCTTCAAGAAAATCATTCGTCAACCTCAACATTCCTAGCTTCACGCTTCTGGTTGTCCTTTCACAAACCAAACTGAGGTCTCTAAACTCTTCAATCAATCTCAGTTCCTTCGCCATCAGAGACGATATATGCAGAGACTTCCTACTCAACGCATCGGCTACCACATTAGCCTTACCCGGGTGATAGCTCAACTCGAAATCATAATCCTTAAGGAACTCTAACCATCTTCTTTGCCTCATATTGAGCTCCTTCTGATCAAACAAATATTTCAGACTCTTGTGATCGCTGAAAACCTCGAATCTTGACCCATACAAGTAGTGCCTCCAAATCTTGAGAACAAACACGACAGCAGCTAGCTCCAAATCATGCGTAGGATAGTTCCTCTCATGAATCTTCAGCTGTCTTGATGCATAAGCAACGACTTGTCCCTTCTGCATCAACACACCACCTAGACCCATCTTCGACGCATCACAATAAACCACGAACGGTTCCCTCGGATTTGGCAGAATTAGCACAGGTGCAGATGTCAACCTCCTCTTCAGCTCTTGGAAACTCTGTTCAGACTTATCATCCCAAACGAAAGCTTGACTCTTCCTAGTCAACTGTGTCAACGGCAACGCCAACTTTGAAAATCCTTCGATGAACCTCCGATAGTAACCGGCCAAACCAAGAAAACTTCGGATCTCAGTAACAGACTCCGGCGTTCCCCAATCTTGCACGGCCTCTACCTTAGCAGGATCCACTGCTATACCCCCACTTGAAATGACGTGACCCAAAAAGCTAACTTTATGCAACCAAAATTCACACTTAGAAAATTTTGCATAAAGCTTCTTCTCGCGCAACACCTCCAACACAATCCTCAAATGCTCGGCATGTTCCTCTTCCGTCTTCGAGTATACCAAAATATCGTCTATGAAGACCACCACGAATCGATCCAAAAAGGAATGAAATATACGATTCATATATTCCATAAACACTCCAGGTGCATTAGTAACTCCAAAAGGCATAACAGCGTACTCGTAGTGACCATACCTTGTCCTGAAAGCAGTCTTCGGTATATCCTCCGCCTTAACTCTTATCTGGTGATATCCCGATCTCAAATCAATCTTGCTGAACACACAGGCTCCCACTAACTGATCCATCAAATCATCTATCCTCGGAAGTGGATACTTGTTCTTGATAGTTGCTTTATTCAACTGACGATAGTCGATGCACAGACGCATACTACCATCTTTCTTCTTTACCAACAGAACCGGCGCACCCCACGGCGATACACTCGGTCTTACAAACTTTTTCTCTAACAATTTCCTCCAATTGTTCCTTCAACTTTTCTAGTTCAGCAGCTGACATACGATACGGCGCCATTGATATCGGACTAGTGCCAGGTACTATGTCAATTGCGAATTCAACCTCTCTCTCGGGTGGTAAATCCAAAATGTCATCTGGAAAAACATCTGTGAAATCACGCACCACCGGCAACGCATCAACCTCATTCTTCTCTTCCACTCTCAGCGAAGCAAACATAGCAAACACGTCCTCTTGAGCCTTCACTGATCTTGCCACTTCTCGACAACACATGAGCTTCGAACACAACTCTGGCTCCGGTCTTGGAAACATAACCGTCTTCTTACCGCAGTTGATATGAACCCGATTAAATTCTAACCAGTTCATACCAAAGATAACGTCTATTCCGCTCAACGGAATGCAGACTAAATCCATTCCAAAGTGTCGATCATACATAGTGACTGAACAGTCAACACAGACTAGAGTAGTCGATACCGAACCACTCGCAGGCGTTTCTATAACCATGCGTCCCATCATATTTTCTACTCTAAGACCCAACCTCTCAACGCAATCCACAGAAATAAACGAGTGGGTAGCACCCGTATCAATAATAGCAGACAAAGGAGTATTATTGATAAAGCATGTACCTCTGATCAAGTTATCCGCCTTCGCATCACCACCATCTAAAGCAAACACTTTTCCTCCAGCCGCTCTAGGCTTCTTACACACGTTGCTCTTATGACCCGCTTCTTTGCAGTTGAAGCACACAACACCCTTCTTGCACTCATCAGCTTTGTGGTTAGGATCACCACACTTGAAACATTTTCCATCATTCTTCGGGCACTCAAAAAAACGATGTCCCGGTTGTCCACACTTAAAGCAATTCCTGTTACCTCCAAACTTGTCACCACTACTCCCACCTTCATCTGGTTTCTTCCCACCTCAGCCATACGGTTTACCTCTAGCCATGTCCTTTCCCCTCTTCTCATTCGCGGCTTTGTAGTAATTAGCCTTAGCTTTACTGTCCTTATCACATATTCGGCTCTTATTCACCAACATCGGAAAATTCCTGATCTCGCTAAACCCAATCAACTGCTTGATGTCTGGCCTCAGCCCATTTTCAAACTTTACGCACTTGTCTTCCTCAGCTTCCATCGTGTTGTAATGAGGAGCAAAACGACACAAATCTTCAAACTTGGCCGCATATTCAGAAACAGATAAACTCCCCTGCTTGAGCTCCATGAACTCAATCACCTTACGGTTCCTCTCGTCTGCCGGAAAATACTTGGTTAAAAACTCTCTCCGGAAACGAGCCCAAGTAACCAAAGCTCCACCAGCTCCCAACCTCTGACTAGCGTTTCCCCACCAATGATCGGCCTCATCATGGAGAACATACCCTCCTAGCAATACCTTATGCGCGTCCAGACAACGCATAGCCCCGAAAATTCTCTCAATTCCTTCCAACCAAGTCTGAGCTCCATCCGGATCGTATCCTCCCTTGAAGATAGGCGGTTTGTTGTTCATAAACCTCTCGAGCCTCAGCTCATCTTCCCCACCTCCTCTAGCTTGTTGTGCGGCTCTATCCGCGGTCCTACTAGCAGCCTCCTGAGCCATGGCATCCGCCATCCGCTCCATCGCGTCCGCAAGTGCTCGTTGCGTCATATCTACACACTACCAATCACCACATAACACAAGTGAGAACACAATGTTTAAGGAAACACATGTTACACAAAGGGTATACTAAACATAATTGATCCAATGGATCGACCTGCTCTGATACCAACTATTGTAACACCCTAACCCTTAATCGCCGATTATTAACTTTAATAAAAAAAAACGTTAAGGACATAGGAAGTTACAACATAATGAAAACGCATTTTCATAAACATCAACAGATCAAAATATATTTGATTCACATACAGCAGCGGAAAAATAACAAACAGCTTATAACCAAGCATGCATATAATATACAAAAATATATACATAAGATTTTCAAAAGGGGCAAATCTACAACAGAGACCATTGCCAAATTTATACATACACGTTCAGATACCCAAAGTAGTGTTACAACTATCAGAGCCCTAAACTCTAACTAGGATACAACACCTAGTACAAAAAAAAAGTAAGGATAGCTAAGCTATGCCCTCACCACTACGCAGGCTCCTAAACAGCAAAATGCTACTCCTCGACGATAGTCTCGTCAACCTGATATTCTGGATCCCCAAAGATCCAGCAGATAACACATAACAGAGAGTGTTAGTATCACAACCAATAAACATGTATAAATAACACATTATTATACATAACCAAAACACAACACGTAATTGACAAAGCACAAAACTCATCAATAACAATTATCACTTAACAACCATTATGCACACATAATTCCTAAAGGAACACTAATGTCACAAAGGATGCATGCCTCAAATGCATTCTCTAATGCATGTGGTACCAAATCATTTTGGATAAACTTATATCCTTACCAAGCACTCTTGATAACCAAGCACTCTTGGATTTCATATCCGCACCGGATATCATCGAATAACCCGTACCGGGTATCATACAATCATGAAATGCATGATGATTCACTTAGCAAATATATGATACTTACACTACATATTCACTAATATTAGTGTACACTTATCACTATACTTACTAACACAACTAATTATCAGCACCCTGACAATTATCACAACAACAACAAACACAAACATTAGGCTCTCATGGCCAGATCATAAGACACAACATGTATATACTCAACCATGTTCAACAATCTCAAATAAACCAAGCAATCATACCAAAATCTCAAACACATAAGGGTTTCAAAGGAAAACCCACACATTTTGATAACTTATCCATTTCAAACATATTCATCACTTCCCACACCTTAATCTTTAATATTATTAAGTCCAAATCCACTTTCAAAACCTTAGACACACTCTATTAGTTCCTAACAACCATTCCAAGCATTATATAACACATACGCACACAACATGATGGCCTTAACAAAAACCACCATGTTAGGGTTTTACTCAAGCTTTTCTTGAACAATTAATCTTTAGGAAGCATTAAGAATGAGTTAAAATGGTGGGCAAGGTTTCCAAAATATATTATGAAAATGCAGTAGCAAAAAGTCATCCCCGCGCGCACCAGGACCTCCAGAACAACTCAACGAAGTTGGGCCGTCCAGGGTTGGTCGCTACAAGCGAACCCTTGGTCGCTACAAGCGCCCCTGGTCGCTACAAGCGCCAGTGCGGTCGCTTGAAGCGCGGATAGGCAGGGAATTTTCCTGCCTGGTCGCTACAAGCGACGGTCCGTCGCTACAGCGACCGTATCAGTATAAAATCATGTAAAAATGTGATTTTCCACCATTTTTGCCCATTCAAGGTTACCTAAACTTCCAGGACATGTTAAAAACGATTTTCCATCATAAAACATCATTTAAAAACAATCACAAGCAAGGATTATATCTAGCAAAGAAATTAGGGTTAAAACACTAACTTTCTATAACTTTTCCTATGAATTCAAAACACTAGCAACATCAACTAAACATACTAGCAACATCACTTAGCATCAAATAAGCATAACATGATCATTAACAACTTTTAATCATAAAAACTTTCCATCAAAACATAGACAAAGTGAAAGGAGAAGTTTGGGATGGAGAAATAGACATTCTCCCCTTCTCAAAATCACTTGTAAATAAGCATACTACCTCTCTTACCTAGCAAACTCAAGCTTTCCACTTGCCCTAGTTTTCTCTTGCTTTTTCTCCTTCTCTTCAAGTTTCCAAGTTTCTCCACAAAGACAATGAATAGTGATGTCAAAGTCTTTGTGATAATCTCTTATAATCCAAGCAAATCAATCATGGCCATCCATTCCTTACTAACTCTCAAGGACCAATCCTAGCCTTCTATTTCCATCTAAGCTTACTACTATCATATACATAGGATCATTACTACTCATAAACTCAAAAGCCCAATACTATTCACGCCCTAGGCCCAATTTCGCCCAAAACCCTAAAAACTCAATTACGAACTTATCCTCGCGCCAAATAATTATTTCTCGATTACGAGAAAATATTTTTAAATGCAAATCCATAAAATAAAATATATAAAAATATAACATACGAAAATAGGGTCGTTACAATAAGTGGAAAGAGTTGCATGTGGATGAGTGGGGTGGTTTTGTGTTGAAGGAAAAATTGAAGCTTATTAAATTGGCGCTAAAAAATTGGCATTATTCTCATGTTCGTAATTTACCTGGTAGAATTCATGCGTTAAAAGAGTGTGTGTGTGTGTGTGTGTGTGTGTGTGTGTGTGTGTGTGTGTGTGTGTGTGTGTGTGTGTGTTAGATGGTAAAAGGGAAGATGGATTGTTACCTGAAGCTGAAGTTGATGAATTGCATGGTATCTCTTTTGATCTTCGTTCTTTGGCGCGCATGAATACTAGTATTTGTTGGCAACAATCGAGGTTATTATGGCTCAAAGAAGGCGATGTGAACTCTAAATATTTTCATTCAGTGGTGGCTGCCCGTCGGCGGGGGAATGCGATTCCATCCCTTCTTGTTGATGGTGCTCATGTGGAGGGAGTGCATCCTATCTGGGCTGCCGTCTTTTCGCATTTTGCGGCTCATCAGGCGGAAAGGCCGGGTATGGAAAATCTTGCTTTTCGGACTTTATCTTACTTGAGGAGGTGAAGGCGGCATTGTGGGATTGTGACAGTTACAAGAGTCCGGGTCTAAATGGCATTAATTTTTGTTTTATAAAGGATTTTTGGGCCGATTTAAAGGAAGACATTATGAGGTTTGTCTCAGAATTTCACTGCAATGGAAAGTTGACAAAAGGTATTAATACTAGTTTTATTGCTCTCATTCCCAAAGTTGATGGTCCGCATAAGCTGAATGATTTTAGACCAATATCTTTGGTGGGAAGCTTGTATAAAATTTTGGCAAAGTGATAGGTCCGCAAGTGCACGGAAATATCGGTTTTAGTATAAAAGATGTCGAATCCCACAGAGACCAACGTCAAGTACCGTTATCTATTGTCACGTTGTTTATCTAAGGCGATGCTAATTAGTTTGGTTGCAAAATTGGGAAAATAACTTGTTTTTAATTACTTTTAGTGATGAGAAACCGAAATATAATTCGCGTCGACCGTGAATACTTGTTAAGTTGTATTTCATTATTGTAACCGGAAAATATTTTCGCGCGTAAAAAGGATTAAATTAAAGGGGTCGCCAGCTTTCGCGTGCACTTGTAATCTATTCGACCGCTTTCGCGCGTACGCCTTACAACTTCAAAAACTCTGTTTGAAAAATAATCAGTTTTTGCTTGAAAAGTTACTTTTAGTAGAAAGTAAATTTAAAGGTACCGCCGGCTTTCGCGCGCCCGTTACCAGACTTTAAGCTTATAACTGCCAGCTTTTGCATACACAGTTACAATTTTAAAATCTCTTTTTGAAAATTTGTAATTTCTAAATTAATTATAAAAACGCTGTCGCTGAATTTTAAAATCAATTCCTGAAAATTCTAGTTATTCCAGCTTTCACTGTAAATATTTATCGTTAAAAATCAGAATTTTCTGACTTAAAAATAATTCCTGTTACAATTTCAAATTATACAACTTAACTTAATATCATTGGTACGACGGTCATCATATTCCAGACTCTATAAAAATCTACTCAGACATTTAAATTATGAACTAATTTTATCTCTGCTGAATTCATATTAAAAAGAAAGCAAAAGACTGAACCTGTTAATGAGGGCAACTTTAAATAAAAGAATTGCAGAGCCGCAGCAAGCAGTTTACGGCAAAGGAAAATGGAGTATATTAGAACCAGCAAAATTGAATCGACCGCAGTAAGCAACAAGAGGCACGGCACGTGTTAATCTTTTTTACCCATGGGAATTCAATTCAAAGAGAAAAACGCCGAAGAATAAATGGATAACATAAGTAATAACAATTATGGATGGATGACAGAAGTAATAGTAATTATAAATCAAAAGGGAATTGGAATTAAAGGGGATAATTGAAAAGAAACTGAGCAATTTTATTGAAAGAAAATATTCAGAACTGTATATAGAATACGGTAGTATAAAGGTTTTACAAATTGGATCCTAAAAACCGATTCTTCAAGGTCTATTTATAGGCAACAAATTCATCAGTAGTGATTCTCATAGTGTCCCAAGAGGTGGAGAACATGGAGGAAGTGGAGGTAACTGCTTCTGAAAGTGGAGAGGAATTCTTCAATCGACTATAGGTGTTGACTTCCCATTTGACTTGTAGACTTTTTTAGTCTTTCTTCCTTTTTTACCGTTTTTCTTCATTTTTGCTTTCTACACCCTAGGTTCCTGAAACACATGAAAATACCAGCAGATATCATGCAAAACACAACAAATGGCCCTAAAACAAATAAAAAATTAAGTTACTTAGACGGTGTATTTTGCGTGTTATCACAAAGCTACTGGCAAATAGATTGAGGTTGATTATTGGTAGTGTTGTATCCAAGGCGCAATCTGCTTTTGTGAAGGATAGGCAAATTCTTGATGGTATTCTTATCGCCAATGCGGTGGTAGATGAGTTAATGTTATTCAAAGTGGATTTTGAGAAAGCTTATAATTCTGTAGATTGGGGTTATCTAGATGCAGTAATGTGTAGAATGTCTTTTCCGACTCTCTGGAGGAAATGGATAAAGGAATGTATTGGTACTGCTACAGCCTCTATTTTGGTGAACGGAAGTCCTACTGACGAATTTCCTATGGAGAGAGGGTTGCGTCAAGGTGACCTTTTGTCTCCATTTCTTTTTTTGTTGACAGCAGAAGGGTTGAATGTCATGATGAAGGCTGTTGTTGGGTCAAATCTCTTCATGGGGTACAAAATTGGCGCCACCGACTCTATTGCTATTTCTCATTTTTAGTTTGCTGATGACACGTTGTTGTTGGGGACGAAGAGTTGGGCGAATGTGCGTGCTCTGCGGGCTGTTATGTTATTATTCGAGAACGTGTCGGGTTTGAAGGTGAATTTTCAAAAAAGCATGTTGACTGGTATTAATATTAGCGACTCTTGGTTGGCTGAGGTGGCATCAGTTTTGAGTTGTAGAGTGAGAAGGGTGTCTTTTATGTATTTGGGTCTTCCCATAGGTGGGGATGCCAAGAGGTTGTCTTTTTGGGAGTCGGTTTGTCCCGTATTGAGAATAGACTGTCGGGTTGGAAAAGTAGATTTCTTTCTTTTGGTGGTCGTTTGGTTCTCCTAAAGTTTGTCCTCTCTTATCTGACTGTATACGCTCTTTCCTTCTTCAAAGCTCCATCAGGTATAATCTCTTCTATTGAATCTCTGTTGAATAGATTTTTTTGGGGTGGGTGTGAGGATCATAGGAAAATATCTTGGACTAGTTGAAAAACTATTTGTTTACGAAAGGAGGAAGGAGGTCTGGGGTTCGACAAATGATGGAGTTCAATCTGGCTCTTTTAGGAAAATGGTGTTGGAGGTTGTTAGTGGATAGAGGATGTTTGTGGTATAAGGTGCTGACAGCTCGTTATGGGGAGGTCGATGGTCACTTGAGAGAGGGGAGGCGGTGTGCTTCTTATTGGTGGAGGGAAGTGGTGAAAATTCGTGATGGTGCAGGTGGTGTTGGTAGGGGATGGTTTAATGAGAGTATTTCGAAGAAGGTGGGGAATGGTAGGGAGACTTATTTCTGGACCGATCCGTGGTTAGGTGGGATCCCATTGGCGATGCGGTTTCGAATTAAGTGTTAATAAGTTATGTACGGTGGAGGATATGTTTGTTTTAGGTTGGGCGGAGGGGGGGGGGGGGGGTGAGGCGTGGCAGTGGCGGAGGCGTCTGTGGGAGTGGGAGGAGGAGATGCTAGGGGAGTGTAGGGTTTTGCTTGCTAATGTTACTTTGCAGGACCAGTCAGTAGACCGATGGCTTTGGCAGTTAGATCCCATTGGCGGTTACACCGTGCGTAGTGTTTATCAGATGCTTACTAGCAATTAGAGTCATACTTTGGATGCGGTTTCAGATTTAATTTGGCACATACAGGTGCCCACAAAGGTGACTATTCTTGCTTGGCGACTTCTTCGTAACAGGTTACCGACTAAGGACAATTTGGTGGCGCGCGATATTATTAATCATGACGCGCAGTTGTGTGTGAATGGGTGTGGCGAAGCTGAAACGGCTCAACATTTATTTATTTCTTGTAACAGATTTCAGGACCTTTGGTACTTAGTCCGAGATTGGATAGGTGTTTTCACGGCTGAACCTTTTTGTATTTCTAATCACTTTGTGCAGTTTACTCATTCGACAGGTGGCTTGTTAGCGCGGCGCTCTTTTATGCAGCTCATTTGGCTCACTTGTGTTTGGGTCTTGTGGACTGAACGTAACATCATCTTTTCAATCACAAGGAGAATTTGATTGATCAGTTGCTGCATAATGTAAAAATTCATTCTTATTGGTGGATTAAGGCTGCTAATGCTAACTTTGTGCTAGGTGTTAAGTGTTGGTTGTCGTGCCTGCTTGTATGTTTGGGCATCAGTTAGTTTGCTTTTTTGTTATTATTGTGTGAGGATTTTGTTGTAAACTTTAGTTGTTTTCTTTGGCACATCTTGTGCTAGAGAAGCTTCTACTTCTAGTGTTAATATAATTTCATTTTTGCTTGTTCAAATAAAATAAAAGAAAAAACTACATAAAGAGAGTATTGTTTGTTTGTTAAAAAAAAAAAGAGTATTGTTTATTGATTGAATACATTGTTTTTACATATCGAAAGAAGAAAAAAAAATCTCAAACAACGAAAAGTCTCGTGTACATTCCTCTTTGAATTTGGTTGTTGTAGCAATAAAATAATTTGATTTAGACAAAAACTCTACAATTTTTTTTAACATGTATCTTTTGTAATTTGAAATTATACATTAAAAATAAATTATCAATGTTTATATCTTTAAAACTATTCTGAATTTATATAAGATAAGATTGTGTCGTATCTATGCACATATCTGTGTTGTATCACACTCGTATCCATACGGCATATCCGAACTTCATTGATAATATATCCCATGGTACAATGTTTATGGTGATTTGGCAAATTGGTCTGAAAATTTGTTTTCTTCTCCAATTTATAAATCTAACATTTTTATTCATCTCTCCTTTCATCCCCTTACTTTCATCTAGTGAAAACAATGTAAAACAGAAAAAGAAACAGAAATGATTATGCTTTGCATAATATAGCTCAAGGAACCTGACAATTCAAAATATGGTTACAGTATACTGCTGCCTATGACTTGTCTGACTACAACACACATGTTTGGTATAAAAGATCAAATGCTCTTCATATAAAACCGCACTAAATATAAAAACCAAACCATGATCATTGAACCTATGCATGCATGTTCAACGTGAAATCTTTCTGAATGGTCGGAAAGGCACCATAGAGGAGTGATATGTGTTGTGGACCTTAGTCCTCATCAGGAGAATACCGACTAAATTTTTCCCGCCTACGGGAGGATTCGTCTCTTTCTTTTCTTTTATGTGAATGTTTATCTGATTTGGTTGAACTCCTATTACGATGTTCTCTCTCAGTTGAGCTCCTGTCTTGGTAACGATCACTCCTCTCTGAAGAGCGCCTGTCATGGTAACGGTCACTCCTCTCTGAAGAGCTCCTGTCATGGTCATGATCACGATCAGCCTTCTCAGCTGAGCTCCTCTCCTGGTAACGATCACTCCTCTCCGAAGTGCTCTTGTCATGGTAACGGTCACTTCTGTATGAAGAGCTCCTGTCATGGTACCGATCATGATCAGCCTTCTCAGCTGAGCTCCTCTCCTGGTAACGATCACTCCTCTCTGAAGAGCTCCTATCATGGTAACGGTCACTTCTCTCTGAAGAGCTCCTGTCATGGTAACGATCACGATCAGCCTTCTCAGCTGAGCTCCTCTCATGGTAACGGTCACTCCTCTCTGAAGAGCTCCTGTCATGGTAACGGTCACGATCAGTCCTCTCCAACGAACTCCGGTCATGGTAATGATCACTCCTCTCCGAAGAACTCCTTCTGCGTGAGTAGTCTCCTCGGTGACTTGAACTCCTTTTGTAGTGCTCTTCCTCCATCTTAGAGTTTTTTGTCATGTTCCTGTCACTAGAACCTCTTCTATCAGAGTCTTCATCCTTGTCTGAGAGGTTGGTTTCTCTTCTAGGAGGGGATGGAACCTGTACAATGTTAGAAAAAATTTAAATAAATAAAAAATTACAAGAAAATTGTAAATTCCAATATCCTGGTCTCAAACACTTGCCATTACCAACCGCTAACAATATTGGACCATATACAAAATCATATATCGTATTATCTTTTTTTTTAGGGATATATCGTATTATCTTAAATATTCAATCTGGAACTACAAGAAATTTTAAAAAAAAAATCTGCTTAATGTCAAAAGGTAAAACAACAACACCTGAAAACGTGACATGTAGCTTCCCTCAGGTGGAGGTGGGATACCAAGCTTCTTCAACTCCTCATAAGGAATTGGTTTCCTAGTTAAATAGTAGAGGAAATACATAATTAATAAAACTGTAACACTGTAAGTCCATGACTCACAAGTCAAATGGAGATATTTTAACTCTTTTCACAAAGAGTTTAAAGGGTATACAATGTCAGTGTAAAACTGTTTTCACTAACATCCAATGAGAGACTAGACTATCAAAATAACCATACGAGAGTTGAGTAATGTGGCAAAATAGTGGATTTTCACTAGAAGTCAATGTAAAACATGTAAAACTATTTTAGATTGATAATGTGTATCCTTTAAATCCTTTCAAAAAACATCTTCAATAAAGAATTATACAAATAAGTTTTTTAAGGTCTTAAATTCATAGCTTCCACTGTATCGAGACTTCAAATCATCCTATGGCACTGTAACCTTCAGTACACCTGTTGTAGCTATATAAACCATTTTTTTCATCAGTTCCTCCATTTCAATCTCAGTCATCTTATCATTCTTCCCTTTTACATTTCAGTCACTATTGACCAATCCATTATCGATCAACTAGGCTAAAATGAGTATTCATTTCGAATTTACCACACTAGAGGGCATCACAAGTCTTTAAAAATTAGGCTATCGGATAAATAATAATGAGGGAAACTATATAAATAGGAGAAAATATACTTGCATATACGAGAGAACGGAAACATACAAGGGTGCACGAAATGGTTTTTCTCTTCCACCAAAACGAAGTTGTCCTGATTCCTTATTACCACTAAGACCACCACCTACAATAGAAAACAGAAATTAATCAGATGACTCAGGCTGAATGGGTATAATTGTAACATCAAGAATGAGTCACCTCAACTAACCTAACCTTCTAGGAATCCATCCAGGCATCAGCTGCTGTCTATTATAATCAACTATGATTTCACAATCATCAACAATCAAATGATGAGCATCCTACAAACGAGAACGGTTGATAAATATTAGCAACATTACCAATTCATCAAAAGGTATATTACAAGCCAATATTAATTGATTTGCCTGTGGCTGTAAATTCATTTGGATTTTGGCAAAAGTGAAGTATTTGAATGATATAACCGATTGGTGACTTCGTGTAGAATTGTGTGTGTGTGTGTGTGTGTGTGTGTGTGTGTGTGTTAGCATAAGGCTTGTTGGGGTTTTAAAGCTTGATTATTTTTTTTAAGATAAAAATTAAACAAAGTTGTAACAAATTGCATCACCATATATGCTCGATGCATCTCTCTTTCAGCTTCGAATTCAACAAAAGCATAACCACGAGAAGCTCCACTCACTGCAAATAAAAAAAATCAAACATAAAAAATTGAATCCCACAGCTTGATAGAAACACATATCATTCATAATAACAAAGGCACAAAATTTCCAAGCCATTAGCACTTGGCAGAGGTTTAACACAAAAACATAGGTATACAAGATGTTGTATTGATAGCGGAAATGATACATCAGTTAGAAAATTAACACTTGCAAAGAGTTAATAAGGATCCTTTTTCAGCACATGGACGAACCATAAAACAATTTGATAAAAGAAACAATTTAAGTTCTCATACTACATGTACACATATACATGCAACATATTATTTCTCTAACAGGGAAAACAAATTATGCGAGAGAAACCATAAATAATTCCTAGGAGAAGTACATATTTTGTAGTTCTCAAGATGGCTTAAACATAAGAGATGAAGAGAACATATCTTTGAATGAAATGCTATTTTTCAAAAACACAATCAAGTTCAGAGCATCATGCAAGCACTCAATCAGCAAGTACTCAATTGTATTGATCCGCAGGTTCAACGAGAAATACCATTTCTATTAAATGTTTCGCAAAAACACATTGTTTGAAGATGTAAAATAGTGTGGCAGGAAATAACTGACAAAATCTGAAATAATAGATGGCTCAAGAATTAAGATAGACCAAAGAAATTTACCAATGTCCCTCACCAAGCGCAAGTTCTTCACCCGACCAAACTCACTCATAACCTGAAAGATAAACCCAAGCATTCCATATTCACAAAAATCAAGATACGGAAAAACTCAAAGAAGCATGAAAAGAAGTGAAAGTGTCCTAGACTTCAAGGAGTATAATTGCGTTTCAGATAATCCTTTCCTATAAGTTTAAGAATAAAGACCCTATTTAATCCCTCATAATTTCTCATGGCCCAATTGAATCCCTGACACAAAATAATACATAAATTAGTCCCTGACATTTTTACATGAGGACAAATTAGTCCCTTGTTACAATGAGTCAAAATTAACAGAGACACTAATTTGTCCCCCATATGAAATTGCAAGAGACTAATTTGGGTTTGGGCCACAAGCAAATTGCAAGGGACCAAATTGGTCTTTACTCTAAGGGTCTATTTGATAAGACACATATTTGAGCTTATATCTTATAACTTATAAGCTCGTTTGGTAACTGCCATTTTCTCGTGAGCTTATAGCTTATATAACGTTTTTTGATAAGCTAATTCAAGTAGCTTATAGCTTGAAGCTTAAATCTTATAGCTTATCACTTTTTATCTCAATTTTACCCCTTCAATCTTAATTGGAAAAAAAAAATCATTGTATATACTTTTATTTCTGTCATTTTATATTTATAAGCTGTTAGGATTCTGGAATTGGAATTCCATAGATTGAAAACAGAGAAAGAGAACACATGAATGTGTAAAAATGATGAATATTTTGTTATGAGTTGTTACAAGAGAGAGACTGCTATTTATATGCAGTTATCAAAAGCTAGTACAAGATAACTACTATGGTCATAATCATATAGGATTACTGACCCTTATCTAACTAACTCCTAGTTACAGTTTTACATCAACTCACTATGTTATATTGTTGGACTCTTCATCTTGGCATTTAACTTGCTTCAATACCCCTCCACAAGATGAATCCTGGTATATGTCCACCATTCCAATCTTATCTGCTAAAGAGCAAAAAGGCCTTGGGTGAAGTGACTTAGTGAAAAAATCAGCCAGCTGTTCTGCAGAAGTAACAGACATCAGATGTAGAATTCCAGCTTGAACCTTTTCCCTAACTATATGGCAGTCTATTTCTAGGTGTTTTGTTCTTTCATGAAAGACTGGGTTTGCAGCAATGTGCAGAGCGCTCTAATTGTCACAGTACAGAACAGGAATCTGATCACATGTAACTTTCAGATCAGCCAGTAAGTATAGCAGCCACTGAATTTCACAGGTTGCAGATCCAAGTGCTCTGTATTCTGCTTCACTTGAAGAACGAGAGACAGTAGTTTGCTTCTTGCCATGAAATAAGAGATGTTCCAAGGAAAAAACACATCCCTGTTACTGACTTTCTGGTGTCAAGGCATCCTGCCCAGTCAGCATCAGAGAAACCAAAAATCTGTAGCTTGGAGTCTCTTGAAAACATTAATCCACGCCCAGGTGAACCCTTAAGATATCTAATGACACGACAAGCAGCTTGATAGTGAACCTGTGTTGGCTTGGAAAGAAACTGACTTAGTTGCTGAACTATAAATGTAATATCTGGTCTTGTTGTAGTCAGATATAACAACCTGCCAATCAATCTTCTGTAGGCTGAGATGTCAGTATATGCAGCACTTTTGTCCTGATGTAACTTAATTGATGGATCAGAGGGAGTGCTCACAGGTTTAGAGCCTAAGAGGCCACTATCTTTGATGAGGTCAAGGCAGTATTTTCTCTGACAAACTGTGATACCTTTCTTGGATTGAGCTACTTCTAGTCCAAGGAAATATTTGACTGAACCAAGATCCTTAATCTTAAAAAATGTGTCAAGAACAGTTTTTATGTGTGTGAATTCAGCCATTGAATTTCCTGCCAGAATCACATCATCCACATATACTAAAAGTACTGTGAATGTTTCACCATTGGACTTAGTAAATAAGGAGTGATCAGAGTTTGCTTGTGAATAGCCTTGCTGAATTAATAATGAAGTTAGTTTTTCATACCACTTCCTGCTTGCTTGCTTCAACCCATATAATGATTTTTGCAATTTACAAACTAGGTTGGGCTTATCTACTTGTACACCTTCAGGAATAGTCATATAGACATCCTCTTGGAGATCCCCATGCAAAAAAGCATTATTTACATCTAGCTGATGTAAATTCCAATGATTAATTGAAGCTAAAGCAAGTACCACTCTTACAGTAGTGAGTTTTGCCACAGGTGAAAATGTGTCAAAATAGTCCAAGCCCTCAACTTGACTGTAGCCTTTTGCAACTAATCTGGCTTTAAATCTTTCAACTGAGCCATCAGCTTTGTGTTTTACTTTGTATACCCATTTGCTGCCAATGGGTTTCACACCAGGTGGCCTGTCTACTATCTTCCATGTCCCATTCTTTTCAAGAGCAACAAGCTCATCATTTATGGCTTGAACCCAGCAAGGTGATTTAACAGCCTCAGCATAAGTGTGAGGTTCAGAATAGGTAGACACAGACAAGGAAAAACAAGATTGGGATGGTGAAAGATTAGAGTAAGAATGAAAAGATGAAAGAGGATACAAAGTACCTGAGGAGATTGCGTGAGAGTGATGAGGTGAAGGATTGCAGATAAAATCTTTTAAATGTAGTGGTGGAGAAGTTACTCTTGCAGACTTTCTCAAAGTATTCAGATTGTTAGGAATATGTGTGGGAGTGTCAGTGTTAGATATGCTGGAAGGTGATGTATCAGATATGGATTGATCATGACTAGGTGCCCCATGTCCTAAGGGAATGTCAGAATCTAAGATGGGAGTTAAAGGTGGTGAAAAATCATTCCCTTGGGAAGAGAAATCATGAGCAGATGAAGTGGAAGGATCAGCATTAGAAGAAAAAAAAATTTCACATGGTGATATTGGAGGAACAAAATCATGAACAGAGCAGTCTTTATTTGTGGAATAAGGCAGGATATTTTCATGAAAAATAACATTTCTGGAAACAAAGATTTCTCTAGTATGTAAATCATATAGAACATAACCTTTAATGCCAGGTCTGTAACCTAAAAACACACTCTTCTTAGCTCTAGATTGCAATTTAGTACGATGAGCAGTTAAAGTAGAAGCATAAACTAAAGACCCAAAAACTTTAAGATCATGCAGATTAGGGAGCTCATTGTACAACAAGAAATATGGTGAATGATTATTTAATAAAGGAGTACAGACTCTGTTAATGATATATGTAGCATGAGTAAAAGCATATGACCAGAAAATTTTTGGTAATTTGGAGTGAAATAAGATAGCCCTCCCAACATTAAGAATATGTTGGTGCTTTCTTTCCACTCTGCCATTTTGTTGAGGTGACTCAACACAAGATTTCTGATGAATAATTCCCTTGGAATCAAAAAAATGTTTGAGATTAAATCCTGGGCCATTATCACTTCTTATTTTCTTAACTTTGGCATCAAATTGATTTTCAACCATACAAATAAAACTTTGCACAAGAGAAGAAACTTCAGATTTTATTTTGAAAGGTAGGATCCATACAAACCTACTATAGTCATCTAAGACAGTTAAGAAATATCTATGACCATGAATAGAGGGGATAGACAGGGGTCCCCAAATGTCAAAATGTAACAATTCAAACTTATTTGAAGCTCTACTAGTACTAACTGAAAAAGGTAATTTCCTATGTTTGGCATAATGACAAAAATCACAGACTAAGTTGTTTTCTTGATCAGGAAGAAAGGGAAATTTGCTATGCATGAGGGACATTCTACTGTGTGACAGGTGACCTAATCTAAAATGCCATAAGGCACTAGAAGGAAGAGAGACATTACAATCAGTATACACAGTGAGAGCCTTCCTGTGAGCAACATCCACTTTGAGCAAGTACAATCCTTCAACCTGATCAGCCAAACCAATCATCCTCTTGGAATGCAAATCCTGTATAGAACAAGATGAATCAGAGAAATGAACTTCACAGTGAGAAGTGTGACATAATTTTGAAACTGACACTAAATTGAATGAAAATTCTGGTAAATAAAGAACATTAACTAAGACAAGAGAAGAAGAAAAATGAACAGTCCCTGCATATTTTCCAGTGATTAAATTTCCATTTGGTAATTGAACACCCATAGGCTTTATCTTGTAATATGTAGTGAACCACATGAGAGAAGAACAAATGTGATCATTAGCTCCTGAATCTAATATCCAAGAGTTGGAATTTTTATTGGAGGCACAAGATAAAGTGTAAGAAGTTAAGCAGTATGACTGAGGTGAAAATTGTTTGGTGGAATTTGCTAAAACCATACCTGTATTGGAAGCTTCATTAGGCATATGGCCATTATGAGCCAGAGTTTTGACCTGATTTGTGATAACTGGCTTACCCTTATGCTGATTGCTGTTAGCATCAATCTGCTGGACCAAAGACACAAAGATGTCATAATGTTCTTGAGTAAGAATAGGACCGGAGTGAGATGTGGAACCATGTGACACTTCAAGATTGTCAGTCACATTGTCTTCAGTTTCCTCTACAGTGACATTGTTAACAGAAGCATTGGATCTTTTCCCAAAATGTGGAGGAAAGCCATGCTTTTTGTAGCACATATCAATTGTATGACCCTCTTTTCCACAAAAAGTACACTGCCTTTTTCCTGAAAAACCGCCCTTTCCTCTACCAAAGGGTTTCTTAGATGCAGCTGCATGAATAAGAGCCTTGGATTCATCTAAAACTTCAAGATTGGTCTTACTCTCTTCTTGCAAAACTAGAGAGTACACACGGTTCAGGGTAGGAAGAGGTTCCATAAGGAGAATTTGGGTCTGTACTATGGAGAATTGGTCATTTAGACCTGTAAGAAACTGCATAATCTGATCTTCAAGAGGAAAATCGCGAGCATTTCGCATAGACAAACAAACACACTGAATAGGGCATGTGCAAATAGGAATTGGACAATAACTATCCAATTCATCCCAAAGAATTTTGAGAGAGGTAAAGTATTCAGAAACTGAGAGAGATCCTTGTTTGAGATGATTGATATCAGATCTCAGTTTTGATACCCGAATTCTATCAGCTTTAGAAAATCTCTCTTTTAATTCATTCCATACATCAGGCACATTTTCTATGAACACTATAGACTGTGCAATTTGAGAACTTACTGAATTGGTGATCCAAGAATGGATGAGGTTATTACAGCGTTCCCAAGCATGATAATTGAGATCAGTGAATGATGGAATGGGAATCGAACCATTGACAAAATGAAACTTATTCTTGCTTCCCAACGCACGGCGCATCGCACGAGCCCAAGCAAGATAATTCGTCCCATCCAACTGCGGAGTGATAGAAACCGAATTCGGCCCCTCGCTTGGATGAACGTAATACGGAGAAGTAGTATCGCCGCCGTTGTTGGCGACCGAACCAGAAGCCGACGGTCCAGAACTGTTGGTGGTAGCACGCACCATAATGAACACCACACAAGATTCGGAAGAAATCTGGAATCGCGACGAAGAAGGAAAACCAGAGATGAATCAAAAGAGAAACAAAATTTGGGGTTTGAATTGAAAACGAATCAAGATTCAGAAAGGGGAATTGAATTGAAAACCAGAAAAAGGGTGAATCTAGGGTTTGATTCGAAAAAGATAGAAGGAATCAGAAGCATGATTGAGGATCAGAATCTCATAGCTCTGATACCATGTTAGGATTCTGGAATTGGAATTCCATAGATTGAAAACAGAGAAAGAGAACACATGAATGTGTAAAAATGATGAATATTCTGTTATGAGTTGTTACAAGAGAGAGACTGCTATTTATATGCAGTTATCAAAAGCTAGTACAAGATAACTACTATGGTCATAATCATATAGGATTACTGACCCTTATCTAACTAACTCCTAGTTACAGTTTTACATCAGCTCACTATGTTATATTGTTGGACTCTTCATCTTGGCATTTAACTTGCTTCAATATAAGCTACTTCAACTGCTAATTGTACCAAACACTACAAATCCAATCAGCTAGCTTATCTGCTATCAGCTATTTTGTACCAAATAGAGCCTAAGTTTTATGTTCTTTTCATGTTGTTGCTGATCCATGACAAAGCCAGAATCATGCAATCTAATCTATTACTTCTCATCTAGAACATGTAACATGTTAAATGAGAGTATATTATATTTGAACCCTAAAGGGGAGAAAAAATGTTACCTTGTGGAGAGTGTCTTCAGTGGTGAGTCGAGAAAGACGACCCACGAAAAGAGTACAATAAGGGTCACCAGTGGCCTTAGGATCACCAAATGGGTCATCTACAAAATTCAATTCAATTTTAGAAATTAAAAATGGATCAAAATTGAAGGGAAAAAAAAATGGAGAATTGAATAGAATAGAATACTGACAGAGGCCAATAGAGGAACAAAGTTGAGCACGAAAAATGGCATTATCGTGAGGAACAATATCGGTGCCATCGATGCTTCCAGCTTGAATTGGATGGTAGGCATTCGAGTAGAAAACAGAGTTCAAGTTTCTCGACCTCGAACTCATTCTTCTTCACTTCATTCACCCCACTAGAGAAATAGGGAATTACGGTAAAGGAATAAATACAATTTGAATAAATGATCCACATTTTGTGAAAGACAATCTAGATTTCATTTTTATTTATAAACCAGTAAAAGACACGTGCGAGACGTAACATTGTGATAATTATATAAAAAATAATTATATTGTTAATATTGTAGAATGTTTATAGATATTATATGAAAACTATGAGTAATAATGTAATGTTTTTATTCATTTTTTTCTCTTATACAAACAAAAATTTGTTAAATAGTTGAGTCACACCAGTTATGGATTTTATTTGCTTATATATGCAAAAACAAATTTTTATGCACATAAAATTTTAAAAATTCGTGACTATTTTCAAAATATCAACATTAATGCAGTGTTTCTATTGATTAAATTTTATTTTATATGCAAAAGAATGTTTAATGTTTGCACTGCTTCCGTTGCAGATTTTATATGTTTATATCTATAGAAACAAATTTTTATATACATATATGAGAAAGTCGATATGATAAAATTTTAAAAACTCATGACTATTTTCAAAATCAAAATTAATGTAGTGTTTCTATTAAATAACTGTTTATTTTATATGCAAAACACTGTTCAATATTTGCACCGCAACCGTTGCAGATTTTATGTACTTATATCTAAATAAACAAATTTTTATATACATGTAGGAGAAAGTCAATATGATAAAATTTTGGAAACACATGACTATTTTCAAAATATCAACATTAATGTAGTGTGTCTATTAAATAAATTTTTATTTTATATTTAAAACACCGTTAAATATTTAAAGCGCACTCGTTGAGGAATTTATATGCTTATATATATAGAAGAAAATTTGTATGTATCGATATGTGATAGTCACTATGATAAAATTTTAAAAACTCGTGACTAATTTCAAAATATCAACATTAATACAGTGTTTCTATTGATGAAATTTTATTTTATATGCAAAACACTGTTTACTGTTTGCACTGCTCCCGTTGCAGATTTTAAATGTTTATATCTGCAGAAACAAAATTTTATATACATATATGAGAAAGTCGATATGATAAAATTTTGAAAACTCATGAATATTTTCAAAATATCAACATTAATGTAGTGTGTCTATTAAATAAATTTTATTTTATATGCAAAACACTGTTCAATGTTTGCACCGCTCCCGTTGCAGATTTTAAATGTTTATATCTGCAGAAACAAATTTTTATATAGATATATGAGAAAGTCGATATGATAAAATTTTGAAAACTCATGAATATTTTCAAAATATCAACATTAATGTAGTGTGTCTATTAAATAATTTTTATTCTATATGCAAAAACTGTTCAATGTTTGCATTGCTCCCGTTGCAGATTTTAAGTGTTTATATCTGCAGAAACAAAGTTTTATATAGATATATGAGAAAGTCAATGTGATAAAATTTTGAAAACACATGACTATTTTCAAAATATCAACATTAATGTAGTGTATCTTATAACTAAATTTTTATTTTATATTTAAAACACCGTTAAATATTTAAATCGCACTCATTGAAGAATTTATATGCTTATATATGCAGAAGAAAATTTGTATGTATCGATATGTGATAGTCGATATGATAAAATTTTGAAAACTCGTGACTATTTTCAAAATATCAACATTAATGCGGTGTTTCTATTTATTAAATATTATTTTATATGCAAAACATTGTTCAATGTTTACACCGCTCCCGTTGCAGATTTTAAATGTTTATATCTGTAGAAACAAATTTTTATATACATATATGAGAAAGTCGATATGATAAAATTTTGAAAACGCAAGACTATTTTCAAAATATTAACATTAATGTAGTGTGTCTATTAAATAAATTTTATTTTATATGCAAAACACTGTTCAATGTTTGCACCGCTCCCGTTGCAGATTTTAAATGTTTATATCTGCAGAAACAAATTTTTATATAGATATATGAGAAAGTCAATGTGATAAAAATTTGGAAACACATGACTATTTTCAAAAAATCAACATTAATGTAGTGTGTCTATTAAATATATTTTTATGTTATATTTAAAACACCGATAAATATTTAAATCGCACTCGTTCAAGATTTTATATGCTTATATATGCAGAAGAATTTTTTTTTGTACCGATATGTGATAGTCGATATGATAAAATTTTGAAAACTCGTGACTATTTTCAAAATATCGACATTAAAGAGATCATTAGATTTAATAGGACGATTATGAAATTTTGTTGTACTTTGATTTTTATATATTGTTAGTAAATGTTAGTAGATATGAACATTATCCGTAATTAATTTTTTAAGAAACAAATAAATTATGCAAAATGACCATTATGCACATAAAATTAAGGAGATCATGAGTTTTAATAAGGACGATTATGAAATTTTGTTGTAATTCGATTTTTATATATTGTTAGTAGATAAATGAAAAAGGAAGCAAAACCAAAAATATACATGTAATTGTATGCAATCCTAAGGCATATATGTGATCAAAATAATATCATGTCACTCAAGTATTTGGATGAGATAGTAAGAGATCTCTTTTGGCTTAGTCAAGGTCTTGGATTTAAATATAGTCATATTTGGTTCGATGAATTAATCACAAAAGCAATCGATAGATGATGTCAAGTTCACAACAAAAAAAAAGGTACTTTTCCGTCTCATTTTGCTAGTTATTTTATTTTAGTCATATTAAAAAATTATCAAATTTTATATGTCGTTTTATAATATTTATGAAATATTAATTATGTTTTTCATTATACTCTAAACTATTATAAATATCACTTTTCATTTTTTTAATAAATGTAAAAGAATAAATTGTATTTAATTGTTTTGGGTAAAGTTTATGGCATTAGTTGCTCTTTTAATTGAGGCTGAAAATATTAAACAACCAGACAAAGAGAGTAGCCATACAATTAAGGACACCTCCAAATCTTCAAGGCAAAATCTGATGAAGCTCCATCTTTTACAAGTCAATTATGCAAAAAGGTTAAAATTCAAGGCAGCATCGATGACTTGGTTACCAAGCAAGATCCAAGCCATCTGCAATTTCACAAACCCAATCATCAACATGATTCTTCGAGACTCTAAATCCTGATCCACCCAAGGAGTTGTCATCAACTCTTAAGAGCGGCGATTAAGTATCATGACTTCACCATGCTTAATCGCCGCTCTTACTATCGCTCTTGTCATTGTTCCCAAAGAACTTGATGATCAGCTAATAATTAAGAGGATTAGATGGTATTTAATATGTCAGTCCACCCATCTAGTATCATTGAAAATTTCATCATCTCTAGACCTCCAAATTGTCAAACAAGTAACAATGAAAAGAGTGTCTTTGCGTAAGTTAATGTTAGGGTGATCCAATCTCTAATATCAATCAAGGAGGATGAACTGTAACGAAAAATGCAAAGCATTCCAAATCACGGCCGACCTAGCACAATCTCAGAGACAGTGAAATATAGTTTCATGAGCAGCTCTACGCTACGCCTATGACAAGATGCATCAAGGGAGGCATGCTTTGTGACTCTCACATAATTTGTTTCTACTCTATATATATAAGATATTGAAATTGAAATAGTCTAACAGAGAAGAAATTTGCAACAATGCCTAGATACAGTTAAGTTGAACAGACATGGCTGAATAAGTGCCAAAATCCATGGGCCTAACTAGAATATTAGATAGAATAAGGACTTTCCAAAGAGAAGAATCTACAACTCTAGAGTTATGACCTTTCTTTGCTTTATTTAATTTAATTTTATAAATTTGGGAAGAGTTTAGAAGGTTCAATGATGGGACAGTATAAGAATTTAGCAGATACAGAACAAATTAAAACTAAGACTAGAAGGTTGAGGAAAAAAAAATCATGTTAAATATTATAGAAAAAATATAAACCCAAAATTGTTACAACAGCAAAGGAATTTGTATTCTATAACTAGTTAAGTTCTAATCTCCTGAGGCTCCTGAACTCTTTGAGTCTTTTCCAGTAAGTCATGTGCTATTTCTAACTTGCCACACTTTTGAAACTCATGCTCAAATGTGTCTCTAGCATAAGCTGATAAACGAACACCCTTTTCAAGCATTGCTTTTACTTTCTCATAAGCATCACCTAGTTGACCTTCCTTACACAACTTCAACAACTTCTGATTCTCCAATTTTCTTTCCAATTTAAGACACAAATCCAACTGATCATGTTCTCTTAAAAGACTATCTACCAAATTGTAAGTATGAAAATGTGGAATCCATCCCAACCCCAACATTTCCATCAACAATTCATAAGAAACTTTCCAATTCTTACACGCACATTGAGCATGGATCAAAGCAATATAAGTTATACTATCCGGAAAGCATCTATTCTTGTTCATGATTTCAAACACACCATTAGCATTGTCCAAATCTCCCAATTTACACAACATGGATATAATAGAATTGTAAACAACTAACTTCGGCTTTAAGCCGATCTCCAACATTCTCCCAAACAACTTACCGGCTTCCTCTACTTTACGATGATCACACAATGCCTTGATGACAATTGAGTATCCCTCTTGAACGCAAGTTAGCTTCTTTTCCTCAACAATCCTCAACACTTTAACAGCTTCTTCGGTATTACCTAAGCGACAAAGCTCTGACATAAGCCTAAACACAACAAAAGTACTAGGCAACAAACCAGAATTTACAACTCTGAAAAACACTTCAACAGCTGGCTGAATTGCAGCCCTATTTCCACCCATGTTAGGAACTAAAATACTATAAGGTCTGCGTGTATTCGTCACTTTTACTTTCTCAACAGCCCCTTCTTTTGAACTCATCAAACAAAGATCCCCAATAAGAACATTCATTGCGGAACGAGTTGGATGCACACCAACCTTATCCATTTTCCAAAAAATCTTAAGAGCCGCTTCGAATCTACCAAGTCTACACAAACCAACAATCATATTACTACAAGAATAAGTATCAGGAGATTCAATCTTATCGAAAATTGAAAGTGCAAGCTCAGTCATCTCCACCGACGACTGTTTCTTACACAACACATAAAGCACATTGTTACAAACAAGATTATCAGGTTTACACCCAAACACACTTTCCATTTCATCAAACAATGACAACACTTCATTTATCCTCCCTTCTCTACCTAAAAACCTAATACAAATTGAGAATGCCTTCGAAGATACTCGACCCTTATGAGCAACAATTGTCATCAACAAACACTTGATATCATCAAAAAGCTTCCTTCTACCAAAGAAATCAACCATGTACTCAATCACAGAGTCATCAAACTGAAAACCCATTTTTGTCCCTGCCCATGAGAAAAATTTCAATGTTTTGGTTCTACCCAAGTGATTGTAACTCATCAAGACACGCAATACAAGGTCAGAGGATAACTCTGCTTTGTAAGAATCCAAAACATTGTCAATGGCGGTGTCAGTGTCAGTGGGGCAAGAAACGAGGTCAGTGAGCAATGAGTAAAGGGTTGTTTTGGGCGAAAGGTTCGAAATTGAAGGTTTTGAGGAAGTGGGTCGAAGTGATTTTGGAGAATTGGTTTTAGGGTTTGTGAAATTAGGGTTAGTTTTGTTCTTTTTGGAAGATGAAGAGTAAAGATGAAGAAGAGAGGAAAGAGAAGGTTTGAAAACATGGGAAAAAACAGCATTTTTCGTTCTACAAAGAATCATTCGTATTTTCCGAACACAACCTGCTATTCCTTGTCGTGTCTTTGTTCGATTCTTCTAAGGAAACCGGAGAAGGTTGAATTTTGTTTTGTTTTTCTTTTGTTTGGGTTAAGAGAAAAACGGTGAAAATGAATTATGGAAAGGAAAATTTGAGAGGTTTTCATTGTTTGGACTTGATGGGAAATAGTGAAGGGGGAAGGAATGAGAAGGAGGAGAAGGTATGTGTGTCATGCAACAAGTGATGAAAAAAATAAGGGATAATAGGGTTTTACTCATGTCATTTGGGTCTCTGTAAAAAAAAGTTTGGAGATTCCCCCGTGATCTAAAGATTTTTTTGGTTTTAAACCTTCGTGGAGGCTGACTATGTATAATTGACGAGGAGGCATGCTGACTATATAAAATAGATGATGTGGCGTATTGCCGGACCTTTTTTAATTTTTTTTCATTTAATTTTTTTTTCTATTATTAAAAACTAATTTTAAATTACTAAAATCATGAAGAAGAAAAGAAAACAAAATGGTATCAAATTCATGAAAAAAGAAAAAAACAGTTTCATCTCTTCAATTGATTAAAGCATATGACATTTTTTTTGAAAGGAACGCATATGACATATTCATCTCTTCAATCGAAAAAAAATCCAAACTTAATCATGTGTTCATTTAATCATTTAAAACTCCAAACATGCAAATTGCAAAAATTAAAGTAGAGGAGGTTGAGGGGCAAAGGGTTCAGATTGGTCAAATGGAGAAACAAGTACTCTATGTGAAGCAAAACAGAAATTGAAATTGTGGGTTTTGATGTTTTCATTTTCTGGGCTTGGATTTGGTTTTCTCCTATTCCCATAAAAGAACCACACGATCAAAAGCACATACAAAACCACAACAACCCATCAACCTCAATCTCTAAATTACCAAAACTCAGAGCTCATCCTCTCACAACTACTAGATCGATTCAAGTAAACACACAAAAAATTGAAAATAAAAATGATTTACACACTCAGCACGCCACATAAGTATAAATACACAGTCATATGATTTACACACTCAGCACGCCACATAACCAAATAATCTTTAAATTACAAGGGGATCTCCAAACTTTTTTTTATAGATAAACTAAAATTCGTCCAAACAGCAGGGGTAAAACCCTTTAACCCAAAAAATAATAATCGTACTCTCGAGTATTTGCGGATATCCGCGATGGACACAGGATGGATAGCTTCATAAACACATGTTTGCGATAAAATAGACAGATATTTCAAATATTTGTAAGTTGATGGATATGGAGCCGAAGGTATTTTTTTTTTTTAAGGAATGGAGCCTAATGTAATGTTACTCGCATATGTCCGTACTCGTCAGTAAATTAATAAAACTACAAAAATATTATACTGCTTAGACATAAATATTACCCACGTGAAAGCAGGGGCGGATCCAGCAGGTTTGAGGGTGTGCACCTGCACACCCTGACTTTTTGAATTTAAGCCCAGTATTCTAGTTTATCTCTGTTTTGTACACTCTGAATTTTTTCATTTGCACCATTGACCCATAGAAACTCTATGTCTCTCACGTTATATTATGTTCTGCATTTTGATTGGACAGAATTCCACTAACTTGCTTTTTAATTTAACGCTTTTTGTGGTTTATTGCTTGTGTTGTTGTGATATATTTTTTTGCTTTAAATTTTTTCTAAAATAAAAAACAGTGGACTTTGAGTATCATACTCATGAGATGCGTGTACTCTTAAATTATTTAACCACTCAGTCAGATGTATGGATGTGTTTCTTATCCGAAAAACATTATGTTTGTATAATAATTTAACCTTTCTCTTCAGAGAAAAATGACTATATAGTTTTTTTTTGTAAGACTTACTTATAAAATCAATATGGTTATTTAAATGCAAAAAACTTAATGCACACATATATGTACTAAAATTTATTATTTATTTATATATTATTTCATATGTCTCATTTTAATTGTCGTTTTGTGTTGTGTATGGTTCTTAAAAAAATTATTATTTAAGTCGATTTAAATGATAGAATTAATATCATTTACTAAAATATCCTTATTAATTATAATAAGTGGAGTAAAATTCAATAAATAAAATTATAGTAGTGTAAAAATAATATTAGATGTTGTATTGATATTTTAACATGACAATCATTTTGAAACAGAGAAAAAATGATAAAATAAAAATTAAAGTAGTTACAAGTTTGCACCCCCTGACTCAGGGTCTTAAATCCGCCACTGCGTGAAAGAAACTCTAATCTAATTTCATTATATGTGCTTATTCCAAGTGAAAGAAGTCCTCATTCACCATAATTTACCACAAGTAATTTGAGGTCATTTTATTGGTTGTGCAATGCAACCAATGTAAAATCTATATTTCTCATCGGTTTCTCCTTTACGGTAAGTAATCTAAAGTCATTTTATTGGTTGTGCAATGGAACCGACGTGAAATATATATTTATCATTTGTGTACTCGAAGTGGAAGACACCAACATACTATAACAATATTAAACACATCATATGTGGAACCGATGTGAAATGTACTTTCTTTAGTAGCGAAAAGGAGAGACAAATGTATGATTTGGTGATGTTATCAAAATAAAGAATGGCATTGAAAATTAAATAGGTGTTCAAACTCAAGTCTATACGAACAAACTGAGCCTCAAGAGCACAAATTGTCCTGAATGGATACCATAAAAAATATAATTTTTAAATAAATCTTCTCACTAGTGGTGAAGATGACACCCATTAGAGAAATCGTTGTTCTAGCTACAAAACTAGACTTGGAGGTTTGTTGGTATTCCCCTCCTTAACAGGTAGTACACTATTGTCAAGTCATCACAAAAAAATTCAATGCATGGAAACGGGAGGCTACAAATTCGACTTAAAATATGTGAAGATGAGAGTTACAAAAGTTCTTCTAAATCTAACTATTGATTATTCATTATCTCTCTTAAAGTTTCTAAGTCACATTCGTCTTCTATAAATGGGAGGATTTGTGAGGAATTTCATTATCTCCTCCAAAAGAAGCAAACCAAGTGTGATAGTGAGAAAGAGAGTTTTAGAAATCCTCTTTGAGAGAAATAGAGTTTTGTTTTCATCATACTTTGGCGAGAGTTAAAAGATATTGTATATAATTTGAGTTGAGTGAGATTGAAAGAAATCATCTTGTATCACAAGCAGTGGCGCGAGTCCAAAAAATTTGATTAGTGGGGACAATATTATATATACACTATTTTTTACTTCCGTTTAATATCAATTTTGAGTTCACATAGAGAGAAATTATGAAGGCATTTCCTAATAAATATAATTGCGACCTTGCATCATCTTCATTCCCTTTTCCTCTGCATCCGAAGGAGACTCCTTATATTTTTATATGATACACTTTCACTTTTCATCAATTCATTTTTATATGATATCCTCTACACTCTCATTTGCTTATCTAACCCAAACATGATATCAGTACCACTAACTACAACCCCACACACTATTAATTTTAGTATCATATGGATGATACATATGCTTTTTCTTTTTGATATTTCTTTCACATTCTGTAAAGCTTTGATCTTTTTTTCATCGGTATGGACATTTGGGCATGAATGTCACGTCGCAAAGGCTTTAATCAATTACAGTATCAGTCCCTCCATCCGTGTATATGTATTGCTGTTCATTAATCAACCAGCAACAAGCATGAATTGTATTGTCACTTTATATGGCTTACGTGTGATGGAAGCCACTTGCTAAAACATTCTAGGCAGACACCAATCTTTTGTCACATACCTTGTCGAGGAAGTTGGCTCTTTTAATAAATCAACTTTCTTTAATTTACAGTGTAAAATATAATATTGAAACAAAAAAGTAATTGATAATGTTATGATACATTTATTATATTTATTCGTTGTGTCATATAAATAGAAGTGATAATAGATTGAGTCGACGTAAGTTTTGCAAGGTTAAAGTCTAACATGATATTAAAATGATAACTTGAATATTTGATGGTATGTTTTTTTAACTTATATGAAAATGTTAGTCGTTAATATGTTAGAGGAAAGACAAATTTATTTGTTAATCACCACCTACGCCACATTTTACAATCATCCTGTGAGTGTAAAAATGTGCTTGTAGAAAAAGATGTATGTAGAGTAGTACATAATATCATAGACTCATAGTCTATTCTAGTTGGTTTATAGTCTATTCATAGAAATGTCACACAAAACCATAGGAGTGGCAAACAAAACCAGCGTAAGCTAGATAGCCCATAAAAAAAGTCAAAGTATATACCAACTAATTAAGGATCATGGAATTTTGTTACCATGATTATTATATACCAAGGAGTATATAATAATGATTATTGCTAACATGCACAAGTGATGTATGGTGTAATCCTTTAGCAAATACAGAGAATCACATTTTCACAACATTCCCTCACTCTCCAATGAAGAAATAATTGTATTTTTATTTAAAGTGTAATTTTTTTTAGGGAATTTAAAGTGTAATTTAATATAAGCTTCATTTGACTTGCTAAAAAATACAATAAAAATCATAGCCTGAGTTGAAGAGGACAAAATAATGTATTGAGAGTTATCTACCAACGAAGTCTTTATGTTTAATAGTGGAGAGTTCAAATTTTACCCTTATAGAACATGAATCAACTTTTTATTAACGTAACTAACAACGTATATAGACGGTGCAGATGATTCCCTATTGGCCATAAAAGTCTTACGTCAAGAGTGACAATGTTAATAACAAAAATGTGATGTTAAGTAGTGGAGTATATAACTTCTTATTTTGACTCAGAGTATATAAAAATTAATGTACGCGTTAATTGTGTAAGAAACACTTAATTTCTTTTCACAGTCCTCTCTTTTTAATTTTCAACCACTCCTAATTTATTGTTATAAATGAATATGGTTGATGATCATATTTCTTTTATCAAAATGAGAGAAATAGGTGCTAAATAAGTCATGAATTGAAGAAAATATGTCACCCTAAGACATTGATCAAAAATTGATATCACTCAGCTATCAAATTCAATACATTGAAATTGGTATATGAGATTTATTAATAACGGTATACCACTCTCAGAAGCAATTAGTTATGAATGTTTATGAGTGTGATCAATAGGGGCGGTGAAGCAATTGAGATTACTTGTACCATAGTATTAGCTAGGTAGATGTGAAAAGTCAAGTTTTTTAGTGATCACTAGTCTAAACTTGGTTGAAACTTGAAAGCACGTACAATTGAAAAAAGGGCACCTTAATTAGGATAGACAGAGAAAAAGACTCACCCAAAATAGTAGACTCGATTGGTGAAAATGAAATTACACTATGGGCAACGACCCCAGCCAGAAGAGTAAAGAAAAGCATATGGTTTAATTTGTGAAAGAAACCGTCAACATGAGCAACAATAACCAAATTATTAATTGCTTCATGAGTAGGGGTAATGATGAATGATTATCATTTTTTTTATCAATAATAATGTTGATATTAATTAATTAATATAATTATAGAGTGTGGAGTATGATCTCCGCCCCATCCTCGCACTATATCGATAGGACTATCAGCGCTTCAAATGAAAGAGTTTCATAGAGATTCTCATTTACAAATACAAATTGACACCTTTATAAAAAAGAATATATAGGTGTGTACACATGCATTAATGTATTAGAGGCATAATGAAGTCCCCCGAGACCAAACTGCATGAAACAATTTTGGTATATGATTCCGTTCAAAAAAATTGATATATCATTAAAATCTTAATATAGTATAATTACCCAATTTAAATTGGTTGTTAAACAATGTTTTTAACGCTACTCTGCCGTAAAAAAATGTTTTTAACATTATTGAACCACTATTTTTTGAACAATTTATGAAACAATCAAATATATACAAAAAAATGTAGGTATTGATAAAAAATCAAATCAATAGAGAGAGTAAAAACATAATAAAAGTATGAAAGAGAATTGTCTCAAAAGTTATCACAAAATAGTTATACAGATATATATTTCTCTTGGAAATTTGTACACATATGTGTGCATTTTTCATAATTTATTCACGAGTCAGGTAAAAAACAAAAACATTTATTCATAATTCAATATTATTTTTCTTATATATCACTTTCTCTCGAGTATTAATGAACCTAGAAATTTCAATTTTATGTCAATGTACATTGGTTTAGTTAGTACATATTCAACTCAAATTTTACAAGAATCAAAGTTTGAATCATGTCGTAGATGATAATCTTGCTGATAAATATTTAAATATCCGAAGATTTTGTTGATAGATAATATGTAAATTAAATCTTGAGAATTTTCCTAACTCTGAAGAATCTCTAATACTCAACTTCTATAATTTATAAAAGAAAAACAATTGAAAAGAAATTCATCAATTAAAATATAAAAAATGAGAGGAAGAGGGACTGGTACTGCCGTACTTGTTAACACGATGTAATGGTGTTTAGTACTCGGATTTGGCATCATATTTGTGTATATAGTCATTACTCATTGTACTCTATTTCTTGTTAGATATCATCACCAGATGGAGCCAATTTAAGCAACTAATTAATTTGGATTCTTTAACTCTGCCTCCCACAATGGCAACTCAGATTTAAACAATGGACTTTGTATTATTTTTTTTTTGTATAAAAGAGGATAAACAATGGACATCTTCGTTTAAAAAAAACAACGGACATTTTGTTTCAATGGTATAAATAAATTTATACTTAATTTCTTTTTATTTGTAATAATGTTATTTTAAATGAAAATATTTTAGTTTTAGAGTTTATGATAATTTTTAGGCTAAATTACACTAGAGATCATTTAAGTTATTTAATTATAATAAATTGGTCCTTTAAGTTTTTTCGTACCACTTAGATTCTTTATGTTAATTAATTGTAACAAGTTGGTCCTTTAAGTTTGTTTCGTACCAATTAGGTCTTTTAAGTTATTTAGCTGTAACAATTTGGGGTATTTTAGATCTTAAAAATGTAAGTTATTCGGGACCTAAAAGTTACAATTAAATAACTTAAAGGACTTAAGTGTTACGAAAAATAGTTAAAGAACCAACTTGTTACAATTAAATAACTTAAAGGACGCAAGTGGTGCGAAAAAAATATAAAGAACCAATTTGTTACAATTAAATAACTTAAAGGACTTCTGGTGTAATTTAGCCTAAGTTTTATTATGAGACAAGTCAACAATGTTGCTTACTTGTTACTCAAAAAAAATGTTGCTTACTTGTTAGCTATAACATCATTGTCTTTTGTTAGTCGTCAAGAATTTGATTATATCTCAATTTAAATTTGTTTCCGTAAAAAATATAGCAATATAGATTTGCGCCTAATAATACGGATGAATGTGAGTCACTCAATTTTTTGGTATATGAAAAATACATGTTGCCTGCATAATCAAATTAGTGAGTCCATCATTGAGAAGTACAAGCTGTATTATATTTGGCATCATTTAGGGTATCTTTGTACATACAATACAACTAGGCAAAACTTGCATTATTTATCTACTCATTGGAAGTTAATTTCGTATTATACATATTTTAAAAAGTGGTTAACCATTTCAACCCAAAGCCGGCATAATATATCAAACTATATCTCTCAAACACTCTCCTCACGTCTCTTTATATCTCTATCAACAAAAACACCTTTTGATTTTCCAAATGTCTCATCCATCAAACAAACAAACCCAGTAAGGCATATCCTTTTCCCACACCTGTTTCTCCACTTTTTGGACCACATAACAAAGTTCCAATCTTCATTTCTTATAGCTTTAATAATAATTTATTTATTTTTTCTTGTAACATAATTCAAATCTTATAAATGTCAAATGACATCCCTTTCTTTTTTTGTTGAGAAGGGACATTGATATATACTTCTTTTATTGCTTTTTATGGTTAGTTAGGTTTGAATCAATCAATTTGACTTGTCTACTAACTTTTTGCCTCATTTATAACTTCTTCTGTTCTGTCCTTTTTCTCTCATCAAAATCCTTTCCTTGTAAGAACTTTCTTTTTCAATTTTCAATTTCCTCAAAACTTGAATGAAATGGCACTTGAACTTTGCACAGAAAACTGTGGTGTTTCTTCTGCAAGTCCTAGAATTTCATTTTCACATGATTTTTCACAATCAGATTTCATACCTGTTGAGGAACACCCTTTTAGATCAAAATCTTCTGGGTTGAATTCAAGTATTGATTTTGATTTCAATGTTCGTGAAAGTCTCAACCTTGAATCATCTTCTGCAGCAGAGCTTTTCTCAGATGGAAGAATTCTTCCAGCTGAAATCAAGAAAAAACAAGTTCCTTTGAAGGAAACATTAACAACTCAATCGCCACAATCACACCCTCCATTGAATCCTTCATATTCAAGTGGCAACAATGAGTCTAATGGTAAAAACTTGAGAAAGGAAAGCACCAAAGAAAGCAAGTATTTGAATGATGAAGTGTGTGAAAAACAAAGTTCAAATTCCAAGTCATTTTGGAGCTTCAAGAGAAGTAGTAGTTGTGGAAGTGGATATGGAAGAAGTTTGTGTCCTTTACCACTTTTATCTAGAAGCAATTCAACTGGATCTTCTACCTCAAGTGTTAACAACAAGAGGAATTCTTTGTCAAAAGAGGGTATTAGTGTTAAATCAAATTCTCAGAAACTTTCTTCCACGAGGCTTTCTAACTCCTCTGGTTCAAACAGTTATCTTAAACCTCCATTGAATAAGAGTTATGGATCTCATGGTCATTCTGTTAGAGTTAATCCTGTTCTGAATGTTCCACCTGCTAACCTATTTGGTTTGAGTTCAATCTTCTCCAACAAGAGCAAGAAAAAGTAGCATTATTTTGCCTTGCTATATTTTTTTGTGAACAAATATCTCTGCGTGCAACTGCAAAGACTAATTTATCAAGTCAGATGAGACCGCGATGTGTGACAAAACTTTTTTTACTTTATTGCATGTGAGTTTGACTTCTCTAGAGTGATTAGTTAGTAAAGTTAAGAAATCAAGGTTGATTGTTAATCATCCATAATTTATTATGTTTGTGCATATAATATATAAACCATTGATTTGTTTATCTATTATTGATTTAGAGTAGCCTTATCCTATATTTGCATATCAATGGGGTGTGTCTATTTTTTTTTTCTTTGAACTTGTTGGGTTTAACATGCGGTTAGGAAAATAGAGATAGAGGTTAAATTTTGGAAAGGTGAGTGGTTTGCATCAAGAAGGTAAAGTGATAAAGAAGAGATGTGTGTGAAGGTGATAGACAAGAATGGCATAATGCAGGATTGCAAGCACATGCTTAGATATGAGGACACAAAATGACAGGTAGATGTTGTTTTCATGGCGGTCCCTTCCCTTCCTTGTGTTTGGTTTTTTCTGCTTTTGATATTTGGTCTACGTGTAAATGTTTTGATTTTAATTAGTCTTTTTTTTTGTTCTTAATTTGAATTTCTTTTGAGAGGCTTAATGGAATAAGCTGATTGTGCAATTCTCTTTAGAAAGCTTTGGATTTCTCTCTTACTCTATACTTTTTATTCTTTTGAGGGGGTCTCTTACTCTATACTTGTTATTATACTTATATACTGCTCAATTATGTACTTAGGGGTGTTGGTTTCAAGTTTAACAATGACATTTATGAGAATCCATAGTTAGGCTCTTTTTTAAAATTTGGAGGGAAAAAGAAGGAAGAACTTGAAAAAAAAGAAAGAAATTAGTGGAAAGAATTGAGAGCATTGGGAGAGGAGGGTTTTGAGGGATTTAGTTTTTTTCATAAAACAAAATCTCCTTAATTTAGGTGAACTAAAAATTTGTATTGGATGAGAATTTTGGAGGATTTGGGGGTTTGGGTAAATTTTTGAAATCCAATAAATTTGTTGTTATACTCGCAAAATTAAAACTACATTAATTATAAGTATTCTTTTATCATTCACTAGAAAAATACACTCAATTTTTTTGAAAGATTTCTCTATTTTTTCGTATAATCTCATCCATCCAATGCTCTCTTCTTTCTTCCCCTTCAAACTCTCAAATAAAGCCTTAGAGAATGACTAATACCCATTTTTGTTACGGGGTTGAGAAAAAATTATTCTTGGATATAATGGTTTTCGGAAATAAAGTAACTTCTCTTATTCCCATTGATATGTTCCCATGTGAGAAGGTGGAAATGTGCACTCTCATAAAATTCTATATAGATTTTTTTTTTTAAATGATAACTTCCAATTATTTTAGGGATGTCAAGTTATGTACCAAATACTTTTTTAAAAAAATATTCGGAATCAAATTTTCATACTTACATTCTCTAATAAGTTGTTCCTAAAAATAATTTTTGTGTCGGAGAAACAAAAGCCTCCTTACTTTAATATTACTTCCTCCGTCCCTTTTTATAGGAGTAGTTTACAAAAAAAAAAATTGTTCTTAAATATAAGATCATATACAAATTCCTAGATGCATTGATTACTCTTTTTCCAAATACACCTCTTATTAATACTACAAATTTGTCTTGGTATATGAAAAGTTAACATTAAATATATATTTAAGGGTTAATAAGTTTTTGGTCTCAATAAATATAACAAATTTTGATTTTAATCCCTAAATAATAAAACGAGATGTTTTCATCCTCATAATTTTTTTGTTTTAGTTTTGGTTCTTAATGGATATAATTTTGACATTTTTAAAAATAATATGAATATAAAAAGGTTGAACATAATAAATAGACATAACATGGATACATCTTGATCATAAAAGAATTATAATTTTGACATTCATATGAACATAAATTGGTCATTAAGGACCAAAAACAAAATAAAAATTTTTGTGAGGATGAAAACATTCTATTTTATTTTTTAGGGACTAAAATCAAAATCCGCTATATTTATATGGATGAAAAACTTATTTAACTCTATATTTAATTAAGGGTAATCTAGTAATAGTCACACACATTTGTGACAACTTTATTACCCCCAACAACTTTTCTTAATACACGTGATTTTTATAAACTACTCCTATAAAAAATACGGAGGGAGTATATGGTTATGTAAATGATTAGGACACTTTTAATGATACTAATTTTAGAGGTATTGACAATTTTTATAACTTTAGATAGTATATAAATCACTAGAATAGGCCTAATCAAAATATAATTATTTTATGAAGTTCCAGGGAGGGTCCTCTAGTATTTTCTTGAACGGTGTCCCGTAATTCTTTAAATTTGTGGCTTTAATCTTATTAGATTAGGTAAGCTTTTTGAGGTAGACCCTGTTCTCCTTAGTCTCACTTATGTAAATTCCTGCTCAATGAAATCAGAGGAGGGTGGCGGTCCAAATTGACCTTTGAAAAGTTGTAGCATGGTTGTTTTTTTTTATTAAGGGCGTAAAAACATCTACAATAAGATGATAGTGAAGAGGTCTCCATGTTGTTCAATTTATCCAAACATATCTTTCGATAGGTTTTTTTTTTTTTTTCTCACAGAACTAATAGAAAGTTATCTTCAGTGTTGGCATTTGTGTACCATTAAGATACCGATGTTATATATCATTGACCAATTAAAGTGTGCCACATACCAATGTTATTTTATAATTGTTTTATTTGATATATTTTTTTAAAAGGTGTGCCAGTGGCACACTCTAATTGGTCAAAGGTATATAATATTGGTACATTAATGGTACACAAGTGTTGTCCGTTTTTAGGGGCTTTTGTAGCAATACAAAGGGCATGTAAAACAATCAGTGCACTATAAAGAACTCTTAAAGTGGATTTTACCGGTAGACACTTGGTTATAATTTTTGTTTAATATCAGTGGTAACTAAGTGTCAAATTTTATAGGCTAAATTACACAAAGAGTCATTTAAGTTTGAGGTTTGTTTACACATAAGTCCTTTAACTCTTCAACATTTTGCACAATTACCCTTTCCATTACAAAAATGTTGAGGTGTCCGTTAAGTGATGACGTGGCAGGTCCACATTAACAGAAAAAATAATATTTTATTCAAACCCAAAAAACTTATCAATCTTCATCTTCTTCCTTTAATATTCATCATCTATCCATGACACCCATATGAACAAACCCATTTTTTTTCCAGATTTATAGATTTCTCACCATCAACAACAACACCTAATCTAATCACAAAATTTTTATAGATTTTTCAAGTCTCGGCACTACACCGCCACCACCATCACCAACATAAATTACAGCTTCAATAAAAAAGTACCCAACAAGCTGTAAAAACTCAGCAAGTGAAGAAGCAATAAAATCAAATTGGCTAAAGTGTACTTTTGGCCCCCTAAATTTTAAAATGTTGCGATTTTGGCCCCTATTAAAAAAAATGAAAAAGTTGGTCCCCTATGTTTTAGCCTTTTACAATAGTAGTCCTTTTTTCCAATTTTGACTTTTTCAACGCCTATGTGGCAATTCATCAAGGGATCTGGCACGCCATGTGTGTAAATTGCTATTTTTTAAAAAAAACAAAAAAGCCACGCGTGTAAATAGAACAATTAAAAAAAGAAAAAAAGAAAGTAAGAGAGAAACGACGTGATGTTTGAATCTGGAATTAAAAAAACCCAACAACTTCATCTTAGCAACTTCATCTTCTCTTTCTCCATCATCTTCCTAACCCAACAATTCATCAAACCCAGCAACTTCATGAAACCCAAATTCACATGAATGATTGTTTACTACTGCTGACAAAGAAAAAAAGGGGGAGATGTCATGCTAATTGGAAGAAGGAGGCTTCGTTCTGCAAAATTTAGAAGGAAGAAGAATTTTAATGTGATTTAAAATAGGATCTAGCATACAACAGTTAACTATTTCTGAAGCTTGTATTTCTTCTTGCTTTGAGATTTAAAATCTAAAATGGTTCGAAGCATATGAATGTGGAAGAAATATTAAGCATTTCAATGGGTGTGACTTGTGAGTGGTTCATAGAGGCATAAGGCCAGTTAAGTGAGTGGGTGGGTATGTATGTTTCTGACTAGAGCCCACCCATATCGGCTAACACATAAATCAAATTAGACCATTGAAGCTATAAAAGAAAAGGACTCCTTCCAGATCATTTCATTGTGTTTGGTTGTTGTTTGTTGTTGTGTTTGTTAGAACCAGTTTGGGTGTGTTTGAAAATCTTGGATATGGTAGATTTTTTTAAATAATTTTACTTTGGTTATGAAAACTCCATTGTTGTTCAAAGAAGAGAAAAGCCATTTTGCAGAAGAAAACCCATTTTGTGATGGACTGTGTTTGATGGGTTGTGTTTGATGAAGAAGAAAAAGAGGAGATAGAATGATTTGGGTAGTGTATTGGAGGAGACAAGAGACTTTAATTTTTTTTTTATTGAAAATTTTCTGAGTTTTGAAGATGAAAGATTATGTTGAAGATAATGCCTCTCGATGATGAAAGGATGAATTTTCTGGAGAAGAAGGGTGTTGAGGTCATTTCATTTTGTCCTGTAAAGGGGTGTCATTTTTGTTTTTTTTTTTAATTTAGTAATTACACATGTGGCATGCGACATAAGTTTGACTTGGTCAAAATTGGAAAAAAGGACTACTATTGTAAAGGGGCTAAAACATAGGGGACCAACTTTTTCATTTTTTTTAATAGGGGGCCAAAATCGCAACATTTTGAAACTTAGGGGGTCAATCATATTCTGATCAATTTGAGTGTGTTTTAATTCAATTATTAAAAATGGAACAATAACAAGAAGAATAACAAGAACAACAACAAGGAACGTTCTTTGAATCCCTCGAAAAAAAAAAAAAACAAGGAACGTATCAAACAATAAGAAGAGCGTAAGTTATGTTGATGATCTTCTGTTAAAAGCATTTCAATTCCCACAAATTAACTATTCTAATTCTACACACTCAGAACTTAAAGACCCAAAATTAAAAACACCTATGCTGATTAACCTAAACTGACAATAATAGCGAGATTGGTGATACAAAATCGGAATTCGAAACAGTTTCATCTATGCTTGAATTAGAGTGAAGAATTAAGCTAGGGTTTTTTGCGATTGTGATTCGTTCATTTGAAGGAGGAAGGAAGAAGATGAAGAAAAGAGAAATAAATCAGATCTAGAAAAAAATTCAGGGTTTGTTCATATGGATGTCATGGAAGGATGATGAAGATTACAGGAAGAAGACGAAAATTGATTAGTTTTTTGGGTTTGAATAAAATATATTTTTTTCTGCTAATGTGGACCTGTCACGTCATCATTTAACGGACACCTCAGCGTTTTTGTAATGGAAAGGGTAACTGTGCAAAGAGTTGAAGAGTTAAAGAACTTATGTGTGAACAAAATAACTTAAAACTTATCTGTTACAAACCTCAAACTTAAAGGACACGTGGTGTAATTTAGCCAATTTTATACCATAACTTTTGGGAGGACTTTAAATATGAAAATTGAAAAGCTTTGTCAATTTTTGTTTATGTTAATCGGTGGATATTGTTGTATGTCAACTTCAGTTAAAAAGATGAGCAACATTGTCCACTTACCAATAAATATGGAAACTACTTCAGCTGAAAAGTCCTTTGAAAATGGAATGGCTGCATAGCCATATTCTAATTAGGGGTTATAACAGGTTATTGACCTAGATTTTTGTACAAATAGACTTGATTTGTTACAAAAATAGGGTTCAAGTCTAGTTTATTACATGTTACAAACAACTTTTTTGGTGGTTTGCTCTATAATTTTTTAACTAAATAAACTTTTAAAAAACCTTTAATATTATCTATTTAAAAAAAAATTATGACCCAACTTAGGCCCGATATAAGTAAAACCATATACTTTTATTAGTCGACTTGATCTACTCTCATTTCTAATTATAATTGTTTAACATACGAAGTGTCAAAGCCATAACGAAGGATGTAGCCAAGATAAGGTAAAATGCAAAAGGAGATTATGAAAGGTTTAAGTATGAACTACGAATCATGATGCTAATGTGGGTAGCTGTTTAACTGTTTTTGCAATAATAAAATTAACCGCGAAAACGGAGAGGTTAAATGGAAAAGCATGTTACCAATAAAATCATCTTAATCTTAACCATTCATTTTAGGGTTAAATATGTTATTTAACCCTTCGTTTTAAAAAGCAAAATTGAATCATGAATAATTGATAGAGCATCAATACACGTTTTATGTTGGTGTGTGTATCTTACAATATCTTAATGAAAGTTGTTGATCAGTTTATTAAAAGTGAAGGTTGTTTCAAAAGTTATTATAAAATGGTTGTATAAAAATTATTGTTTTTTAAAATTGGTTCTTAAACCTATTGTCATTGATGAGTTTCTTAAACTTAAAAATCACTTCTTAAAGAATATTATCACTGAAGTGTATATATTGTTATGCGGTGACAATAATTGATTTTTGGGGAATTGATTATGTAAAATTAATTTTGACTAAAAGTGAGCTGAAGGTAATGTAATTTGTGTTTGATATAGTCATGTAAAAATAAGTTGAACTATAAATTTGTGTGTAAAAATAAATTGTAGAATCAAAAGCTACAAATTTTAGCGTATAATAGAATCAACTCTAAAAGTAATTGATTCTAGTCGAAAACAACTAAACATGTGAGAATCAATTATACACCTTTAGAATTGTCGACTTTGTTTCCTCTAAATATAGAACCAAACATACGCGAAGATGGTTGAGTTTAACACAAAATCGATACACTCGAAACCAAAGATTGAAACTTTTTTTAGAGAAAGATTGAAACTTGTGTATCAAATATATGGGCGGCTTAATTGAACTATCGGTTCCCTAAATTAACTGTTTTTTTCAAATTGATCCCCTAATTATAATTTGTCTCAAATTGATCCCTCAAGTTTCTTGCCGTTATAGCTTTTGGTCCTCTCCGTTATCACCTTAACCTTAAATATCTAAGGTGCACCAACATTGCAGGTAGTCCACCATAGACCTTATTAAAAAATTTAATTTTAACCCTTTGATCTTTTTTTAAATAAAGATGACAGTTTGATCGTGTATACCTATCGTATCTTACCGTGAACCATCAATAACTAATTTTTCTCCTCTTTCTTCATCTTCTTCCTTCCACTTCTTCAACGTAACCTTCATCAACTTCAAACTCATAAACCCATAACAATAAAAACCAAGATTTTTTTTCTTCATCAAATCAAATCCAAAATCATTAAATTAATTCTCTAAGTCCCATTTGCAAAATCTAGGTACAATCAAAATATGGGCTAATATAAAATCTCCAGATTCTTTCCATCCATACCCACCAACAAGAGCTTCACTGGAAGAGAAGAAAAAGGATGCACAAGACGACGACTTGGTTTTTTGATTGGTGTTGGTCGTAGTTTGATTTGGTTCTGTAATAAATATTTCTTACCATTTCCCTCTTTCTTATCCTTCTGAATTATTGATTTGATACATTGCCATTGAATAAATTTACTCCCTCCGTCTCTATTTATAGGAATAGTTTACAAAAAAAATTTGTCTCTAAATATAAGACCATATACAAATTCCTAGATGAATTGATTGTTCTTTTTCCAAACATACCCCTTATTAATACTTGGTATATGAAAAGTTAACATTAAATATATATTTAATTAAGGGTAATCTAGTAATAGTCACACACATTTGAGATAACTTTATTACTCCAACAATTTTTCTTAATACATGTGATTTTTTAAACTACTCATATAAAAAGGGACGGACGGAGTAAATTTAATATTCTTTGTTTGTTAATTGTTGATTGTAAATTTATTGTCAATTTTGTTTGTTACCTACACGTGTAATGATATTGTTGATCTTTTGTTTTTTGAAAGAGATATCGTTGATATTTGTTCTCACTCCTGTGTTGGAATAAATACACAAGGAAACTTGAAAATTTTACATGTTATGCATTCATACATGTTTTCCTTTGGATTTGGTAAATTAATGTTTTTTGTGATACTTGCTAGATCTGGATTCTAGAGTGAAATGATTCTAGATATTTTGGAGTAGATGGAGATTTTGTTTTAGTCCATATTTTGACATTTTGCAAATGATATGTAGTGAATTAATTTGATGATTTTGGGTTTGATTTGATGAAAAAAAAAATCTGAGCTTGTTTTGTTATGGGTTTATGAGTTTCAAGGTGATGAAGGTTATGTTAAAGAAAGTCGAAGGAAGAAGATGAAAAAAGAGGAGAAAAATTAGTTATTGATGGTTCACGGTGAGATACAATAGGCATACACGATCAAACTGTCATCTTTATTTAAAAACAATCAAAGGGTTAAAATTAAAAAAATTAATAAGGTCTATGGTGGACCACCTGCAATGTTGGTGCACCTTCGATATTTAAGGTTAAGGTGATAACGGAAATGGCCAAAAGCTATAACGACAATAAACTTGAGGGACCAATTTGAGACGAATTATAGTTAGGGGACCAATTTAAAAAAAAAACAGTTAAATTAGGAGACCGATGGTTCAATTAAGCCTTCTTTACACATAAGTACCTAGTCTTGCCCGACAATGATGACAACTTTGTACGTAAATATTGTTCAATTAGAGCATGTTAGGAAATAGATTCCCTGCAGTGACTTTACTGTCCAGTGAAATCACAACCATACAAAAAGATATAGAGATAATAAAAAGAAAAGAGAGGTGGAGTTTTAGTGGTCTAGATTAAAATTTGAGAGTGTCTAGTGATATCTCCACTAGAGGAGATTTGTTCCTTAACATGGGATATCATACGCTCTCACGACTATAATTACAGATCAATACAAGGACACTCATTTATTGAGTACATTGAACACCTATTATCTATCATAGTGGTGGTTGATGACGGTTAGTCGGTGATCAATACAAGGAGCTCTGGCGACCATACGGAACTCTAGGGACTTCACGGTAATCGGTGGCAAGACTCTAGCGGTTTCATTGTGATCAGTGGCAGAGCTCTGATAGTCAACCGTCTCGCATTATTACTGCTATTATTACATTAATTTTAGATAATTAAAAAAAACAAATTACTTATTTCCACCCTTAAAAAATTTACTTATTTCTAAATTTATGAAAAATACAATATTTAAATAATAAATAAAATTATTTTTGTTTATCAAAATAATTTTTCATGGGGTGTCAAATGGATGTACCCCGTTAGTGGGTATCCGTGAAACATTAACGTCATCGCAAGGTCGCCTGAGCTCTAACGTATTGGTCATCAACCGTCCACCATCAACCACCACCATAAAAAAGAACGAGTGTTTAATGGATAAGGTGTCAAATGGATGTACCTAATAAATGGGTGTTCATATATCACTATTTATAATTATATAGTCCTCAAAATTTTAGGAAAAAAAAAACCTAAAAAAAATACAATTTAGTTTTTTTTTTGACAAGAAATACAATTTAGTTATAAGTATAAAAATATGAAATTAAGTATAGATATTTGCTTAGCATAGTTGGTAAGGATATTGGCCTCATATCCTACTTCACCTAAGTTCAAACCTTAAATTTAACAAAACTTGATATTCAAATTGTAATTGTGTATTTTTTATTTTAAAAGATTTTATTATAAAATTGATTTTAAACCTTTAAATATGTTGGACCGGTCCCACGTGCTATAACAAAAAAACATTAATTATAGGCTTAAATATGTGTTTAGTCCCTGCAAATAGGACTCATTTGAGTTTTCGTCCTTGTACTTGTTAATCCTTCCAAAATTTCCCTGCAATTACTAATCATTTGAGTTTTGATCCTAAACCCATTTGATTAGTGATGTGTCAATTGATTACTGATGTGGCAATGATGTGGCATCAACTAACTGGTAAAGGATTATGATGAGTCAACAAATACCACATGAATTGACCTTTGTGCCCTTGTTGGAATCGGCCATGCTGAAATTACCAAAATGACCTCTTCTCTTTAACCTTCTTCTTCAATATCTCATCCTCTTCTCTTTCTCCACCACCACCGCCTCCACCAACACACAAGCGCCGACCAAGATCTGCACATCACCACAGATTCGGCGCACAATCGCAAACAACCACAGAACACAATGAACTTCGACAATATTCAGAAAACACTATCCAAAATCCAAACTCATTGCAGCAAAATGTTCCACAATCTCACCACGAACGCATCGAAGGCGTATCCATTTACGCTCTCAACAACGCCACCAACACTATTGAAGTTATCCGTCTTAGGATTCAAGCAAGCTATCTTTCAAGGAAGTCAGTCTAAGCCCTAAGCCAAGATATGCTTTTTGCCAGTCAACTCTCTTTAGAGAAGTCTCAAGCACTTATTATTTTTGAAAAGAGAAAAATCGGTGGCACTTATCTTATTGGTACACAGAATTCAAAGAAAGCTTGAAAGTTCAGTTAGAGTTCTCCGTTAGGGTGACTCGATAGCTAGATGAATAGCCTTTGGTCAATTCTTTTCTTCAGAAAGTAGGCAAGCCGACTTCTGCTTCATCTGCAGATCAGATTCCTTCCATCGTCTCTTCTAGCCCTTGAAAGGTAGTCCACTAGACTCGCAACGGAGTCGCGAAAAGAGCCAGTCTCGACTTGTTTCCTATTGGATTAAGCTAATCTAACTCGGATATTTTGCTTAACACATGCAAGTCGTGGAACTACTTTACTCCCTGAGTCTAGATCTCTGATTCCAATCCTGCTTTAGTGCATCTTTTACTTGACAGTTGCATCGAGAAAGGCCTTTTCTCAAGTGTATGGATGCATTAAGGGTAAAATGGTCATTTTGGGTACAAAATGCTGAGTCATCAAGGTCCTGTCACAGTCACGTTGTGCCACATCACTGCCACATCAGTAATTACGTGCCACATAAGCATTCAAATGTAATTAGGAACAAAACTCAAATGATTAATAATTGCAAGGCAAGTTTGGAAAGATTAGTAAGTACAAGGACGAAAATTCAAGTGAGCCCTATTTGCAAGGACTAAACACATATTTAAGCCTTAATTATATTTTTGAGAAGTGACTTAGCTAAAGGGCAAAACAGTAGGACATGATGGCCCAAACAGCAATTTATCTCTATTCCAACTCCAACCCCTTGAGGCAAACAGTCCACATTTTATGGTTTCCCAACTCCAAGACCAACCATGTGAAGTGATCCCTATGTAAGTACTTTTTCTAAAATGTTTTCATGATTGTAGGGCGGATCCAGTGTTACATGAGGATGTGCACCCGCACATCTTAAACTTTAGGAAATTGCACTAATAATCTTAGATTTTTGCATTCTGACCACCTTGAATTTTATATTTTACACCTTTAGCCTAAATAATTTACACTTAGACTCCAAATACCTTTCACTTCATTTACTACTTCTGACACATATCAGCTTTCGTTTAACTTTTTTGTACCCACGTCAGTTCTTTTCCCATTAACCGATCGATATACACATGCCGACTTTCTTTTTATTTATTGTGTCCATGACATGACAATTCATTTTCCAATCACTTTTTTTTACTATAATATTCTCATACTGTTCTAAATTCCAAACAGAGCTCTATTTCTATTTTTCCACAATATACCACCAAAATGAATTAATTGGGGGAACCGAACCCATGTTCCTTTAAGTTGGAAAAAAATAGGCTTTACCTCGAGACCAAATATAAGAATTACATATATAATATATATTATGCAATAATTTGCTTTTCTTCCTCGTTTTTTCTTTTACATTCTTCTTTATTAATGATACTTGTCTTTCAAATTTTAACATTGTGTTGCTAAGGAGTGATCAAACTACACTCATGTAATGTTACAACGTGTAATATCATTTTGTTTGATACATATTTTTTAAAGTTGACCACTTGATAGTAAGTTTATATCATATAGATTGTCCATGTAAAATTTTACGCATATCTAAAATAATTTGATATTGAGACTTATCATGATTAACGATCTTCAATAAAATGCATAAACCCTTAATCTTTGTGAGTCTCAATAACATATCAAATGATTTTAGATGTGTTTAAAATTTTACCTGGATGATCTATATGATATAAACTTACAACTGAATTGTCAAATTTGAAAAATATGTATCGAATAATACAATGTTGAACAGTGTAACATTGATATAATATTACATCAGTGTAATTTGATCTCTCCTCGCTACTAAATATTATAATTCATAATGTCAAAAATATCATAGACGATACAAAAAAAAAGTTATTTAATAAGATGAAAAATGACAAGATTAAAACATTAGTAGTTTAAAGAAACGACAAAATAATAAGAAAAAATTAGTAGGCTAAAACTCGATATCTCATATACGTTAAAAATTTTGCACCCCCTGACATAGGTTCTTGGATATGCCACTGCTTCATAATAACAATATTGTTCTTAAATAAGTGTTTTTTTATGCATTAATAAACGCGTTTGTTTGTTATAGGTTAAAAAAAGTAATTTTTATTTTAGATTAATTTGTTCAAGTTAACCGTTTAATATATTAAAAGTCTGAAAAAATGACTGTGTAAAAAAATAAACATGAATTCTACTTATAAACATAAAGTCCTTAAAAGTGATCTAGAGGTTAGAATAGTTGTCGGCCCTAGTTTTTTAGTGAGAGTAACTTCAACCTCTCTCTAAATTTTCTTTCACTCATCGATGAGTGGTAGTTTTAGGTCATTTTTTGACATGGAATCACTCATCTACATCTTTTTTTTTCAATCTAAATAAGCGATTTCCACATATATCAAGTTTCTTCTTTTGTGTTTTCTCGTGATTTCGTTGTCTGAGTGCGACGTTGTGTTGTTCGTTGTCTTGTGCGGCGTCGTTTGATTTCGCGTCTTGTTGCGTTTGGTTCCTATTGAAAGACCTACTTCAGTCAATCACATATTCAATTAATTATTTGTGCGTCAACGTTGTAAATCCGGAAGCATGAGCATTATGGTGATTTAGATTTTATCATATTATTTGTAGGCATTTTGCCGTTCTATGCTATTAACTTGGATGTTGTGAATTTGTTTACAGATTCACCCTTTACGTTTTTAGCGAAGTTGATCATGTTATTGTATCCGATGTACTCTATCAATTTGAATGAATGACTATCGTTTTTCTTTTGTAAAAAAAATTGTGATCTAAAGGTTGAGTTTTCATTATTTTATGCAGACATATTTAAAACATTAAAATAACATTTTTCACATAAAATTAGAATTTTCTAACAACGAACATATTAATTATGAACTTTTAAAACGCCAAAAACTCATAAAAGAAAACAAGAGAAAACCCAACCTAGAAATCGATTTTTGAGTTTATTTTTTCCAAACACCTCTATATAAAGTGTCATACCCCATTTTTGACCCATTTTCGATTCATTTTTCTCGTCTTTTAAAGTCAAGATTTTTCGTCTTTTCAAGAAAAATTTCGGCAGAAAGATATTTTAAAATACCTCATTTTTGTTTCGTTTTAGAGCCATTTTTTTATCTTTATTTATTTCACTTTATTTTTTCATATTGATTTTTATTCTCATTTTTATTTTTTTCATTTTTTGTTTTTTTTCTTTCTGCTTTTTATTATTATTATTATCTTTATTTATTTATTTTCTTTTTATTGTTATTATTATTATTATTATTATTATTTTTTCAAAGTCAAAAAAAACTGCAGGACAGCAGTGCCCCATTTTTTCTGCCTCCTTTCATCATTCTTTTTGCAAAATTCAGCCCCAAAATCTTCCCAAAATCACAAGGTCACTTTCTCCATAAATGTTAACCACAATTCTAGCCAAAACAGACACAAAAAATCTAGCTTTGAATTAATCTCATGGTCAACAAAAACAACTTCAAAAATGTCTATATAACAGGAGATTTCATCAGCAAAAAGAAGAGAGAAATTTTTTATCAAAAGGTAACAAGAACAACATAAAAACAGCAACACAAAAATCATCAACCACCCTAAACAACCACAATAAATTCGGTCACCTCCTAAAACCATCACCTCTAAACCCACAAAAAACACAACAACCAT